>OY744526.1:69882906-69965406 GCA_963556195.1 Sepiola atlantica
ATAGAGTAATATTTAATATATTCAAAAGGTATTCAATAGAATTTGAAATATTCAAACCAAGTTCTGTACATGACTATTCTAACAGGTCCTTGTCATATACTCACGTTTCCGCGAAATTCAACTTTATTCAGAATCAAATTACATTTTTGTAAAATTTATTGTAAATAAAGAATACTCTACGACAGCATGTTCACATTTTGATCAAAATTATAAAGTAAATCCTTTGAAGCAAAAGAACAGTGTAATTTGATACGGAATAAAGTTAAATCTCACGAAAACACGAAGAAGGTGTATTAGAAGATTTATTTCCGGAACTAGGTGTGAATATTTCAAATTCTATTGAATATGTTTTGAATGTATTAGTTACTTACTACCCTATATACATATATATATATATATATATATATATATATATATATATATATATATATATATATATATATATATATATGTGAAGCAATCCAACGAAGATATAAGCGTCAACTAATATCTTATAATTAGTGAAACATCCGGATAAAAACTGAAGCTCAATATACTGGATAGAGCATTAATATTATAATATAAAATGAAATAATGAAATAAGGTGTCAAATAATATAAAATGAAGTAATAAAAATGAAGTAATATAATATAATGAACTAAGGACTTTAAGATACTTTGCTTGAACTTTGAATTCTAATAAAATTTGATTGACACCTTATTTTATTACTTCATTATATATATATATATATATATATATATATATATATATATATATATATATATATATATATTCTACTCTAAATCTAAATAAGTAACTATACTATGACTAACCTTTAACATTTTTTTAAAATTATAAACAATCGGTTTGAACTGGGTTTGAAAATAATCGGTCCCTTTTCTATATTTGATCTTGGGGTGTGTTTGCAACTTTTACATGACTTGCCTATCCTCATTATTAAAGAAAAATAAAGAATGCAAAAGAAAAAAATGTGACTCCATTATTTGCAAAGTGTAATAACAAATGTTTTTCGTATGTAACTCATGTCTGATTATATCTTGTTGAGAGGAAAATATTCAGAAAAGCATCTACATTCTATTTGGTCTCTCTATCTTGACACTGAATGGTTCTTGAACGATTGTAGATATATCCAATGGATGTTATTTGAAATGTAATTGATAAGCCCTATATTCATACATTTTCAAGCTATACTTAAGAGTATTGGTGATAATAAAGTGGTTATCTGAAACGTGCGTACATATCAATAAACATTGTTAAGTATTATTTTTCGAAGGTTGATTATAATATTTGGAGCTTCAAATATTATAATCAATCTCCGAAAAATAATACTTAACAATGTTTATTGATATGTACGCGCGTTTTAAAAAAAACATTTTATTATAATCATTATATTAAAGTATAGCTTCAAAATGTATTGTCATGGGCGGCAAAGTAGGATTGATTGTTTTTTTAACATCCGAAAGACAACTTTTTCCCCAACTTGAAAGCGTTCCTTTCGTGACATTTTTCCTGGTTTTACATGGGTTAGCAATTGTTTATTAAACACTGTTTTAATCTTTCTTGCAAACATTGCTTCTGTTGGCGTCATGGATGATGGAGCATTGCTATTTGAGGTCATCCTATATACTTGCAAAGATTCTTGAATAATCTTTTCGGTAGGTATAACCCTCGATTTGTCAGCGCTGTTTTGAACGTATCCATGAACCGTTCTGCGTGCCCATTGCTTGCCGCATTGTATTGTGCGATTGTGATATGCTCCGCGACAAAACATTATACAGAATATTTTAAATTCACTAGACGTGAATTGCGTTCCGTTGTCCGATACAATACAGTCAACGACCCCAAACCAGGCGAACAATTCATGTAAACAACTAGTTGTTTTTCTACATTCTCATATTCCCGACCATTTCCAAGAACTGTTAACCAATAGAAACCATCCAGTGAGCCAGCAAAATATGCGTGGATCTTTGACCACGGTTCGTCAGTTTTCGGTCAGGGCCTGAACCTTATATGAGGTGTCTTCGCTACCAAATCACAACATTTGTATATTTCACCGCATTTTTAATATCTTTGTCCATGATTGTTTAATGCACATGACTTCTCATTAGTCTTTTCATTCTCGAAATTCCCGGGTGAGAAACATGGAATTCCCTTAGTATTATTTTCTGTAATGCTGCAACATAACTACTTCCTCAGAGATTGAACACACTTTCGAGATTTGGCTGTTTTTTAAATTTTTTTAATGTTCTTTAAAAAATCGTCGTCTAGCCCCTTTTTTATTTCTTCGATTGTTACCAGAAGCTTCCTAGTGTCACCGTAAGCTCCCTAATGGCGTTACAAATATATATATATATTTTACTTCTTCCTCAGTTTGTAGAAAGACAATCTCTGTGTTTTCCAGGGGGTCAGCATTTTTTGTGATAAGTCTACATAATACGTCAGCATGACGGATTTATTGACGGTGGGAAATACTCCATTTTATAATGGTAATTGATAGGAATGGCCCCCAATCTGTGCAGTCTGTTCGCAGTATGTGTTGGTAATCATTTTTCGTTAACAGTGATTTATTCTCGGTTTGCAACACAAACTATTTTCCGTGAACAAAACGATGAAATTTGGTGACTGCAAAAATAATACTCAATGCTTCCTTCTGTATTTTTGAGTAAATCTTTTCTGCAGGTAGTAATGCACGAGACGCATGAGCGATAGGTTTTAGCGATCCGTCTTCCATTTTGTGTAATGTGCAAGCTCCAATGCCGTACGAGCTAGCATCAGTAGTTATAATGATTTCGAGAGTAGGATTGTAGTGCGTCAAAAATAATTCTGATGTGAGGATACTTTTTTTAAATGCCTACTACCATTCTGTCGTCCAGGCACAGTGTTTTTCTTTTTTAATAGATCATTAAGAGGCGCTCTCAAATTGTGCATGTTTTAGAAAATCACATTTTAATAATTTGCTAAATCAACAAAACTTCGTAGTGACGATACGTTTTCCTAGGCCAGAATATTTTTTTATCGCACTCGCTCGCTCTGTGTTTGGTTTACTACCACCTTTGTCTATAATTCGACCCATATATTTTATTTTTTTCTATGAAAAAATCTCATCTTTCCTTCTTCAATTTAAATTCATAGTCCTGGACTCTCTTAAATACTTAGTATATGTGTTATTTGTGTTGCTCTGTGCTTTTACTGATCAGTAAAATGTCATCTAGGCTGCAACAATTCATATCCGCTAATAAATGTGTTCATTACTTATTGAAAAATGGCTGATGTAGCCTTAATGCCAAATGGTAATCATTCGAAATTGTACCAACCCTTATATTTATAAAAAGAACCATTGAGCACCCCTCGTCCACAGATATTTTTAGATAAGCATCACTTAATCAACCCGTGAAAATTGTTTTCCTCCGTTGAGTTTAGCAAAAATCTCTTCTGAAGGTACAGGTAATCCTTAGTGTATGGTTCAATCCTGTGGAGAAATCCACACAAACACGGATCTCTTTTCTTTACTTTGTTTTACGTGGACTTTAGGCGAAGCCCACTTGCTATACTCTTCTTTCGACAATACTCCCATTTTTCGAGTCTATTCAACCCATCATCAATTCGCTTTAATGACTCTAATGGAACATTTCTTTTCTTTTCAACAACTGGTTGAATATATTTTTTATTCAAACGTGGCAGTAATTTTTTACATCTTCCTAGTCCACCAGAAAAAACTTTCCGAAAAGCTTTCTTTTAGTTTTTTCTTTAGTCTCTCTGCTTCGGCATTTAAAGTTTCCATATTTTGACAGAAGCGATTATGGGCATATTCCATAATTGAAATTTCTTTATCCAGTCCGTGTTCAAGAGGTTGTTTGAGTTGTTCATCAAAACATTTTCAACTTTAACGTTTTTCCTTTTAATGTAACGTCAGCGATTAGCTCGCGCTAAAAAATGATTTGTTCCACAGTGACGCTTTTGCGTATTTTTTTTAGTTCTCATCAAAGTTGGTTTTCCATTTTTCTCCACGTTTGAAGATTTATTATCAACAAATCTGAGCCGAAGTTAAGTTGTAATTAATAAGTTTTATTCAATAATCTTACTTACACAAACTTCCTTATATTTTCAACTTCGTACATTTTGGGCAATTTTAATACGGCTTTTAAAAAATTATTCCTATGCGATCTCAAATAAAACAATTTTTGATTTGATATGGACAATCTTTGTACTAATGCAATTGCCCTCAACCAAAACATGGTTTAAGAGGCAAATTATTTTTCTTTTGTTTATCAAATTTATTTGATGAATTAATTTTCTTTTTGTTAGAGATTTTTCTAATATGTGACACTCTGCTGTTCGAACACTAATAAAACGTTGTCAATCCTCTGCGATAGTGTGAACTTCTTTAGTTTATTAAGACCCCTGCTTCTGATTTCTGCATCTGTATTCGATACCATCCCCTATGCAAAGATTAAACATTTAAAATTATTAGCGTTCAACTGCGATGCCCTCTTCGTCTTCTTTGCTTTACAAGCAAAGAAGACGAATACATTTCCACCTTTTGTAAAAAAGACGTGTTTGGTTGAACAATTTAGTTAATTATTGTATCGCTTAAACAAATGTAAGATTGCTGTTTTTGTGGCAATATATAATTTACGAGTTTAGTATCTTAAACCGTACCTAATTTTCTTAGTAGCCAACAAAAAAACTTTACTAAAATCCTATTCTCTTACATTGCATTGCTTTTCATCACGGATTTAAATTCTTACTGTAAATTTTGTAAGTAAAAAAACACTACCTAAGTATTTTCTTCGAAAATCCAACATGCCAGTTGTAGTAATTGTTATGTATCTGACATAAGTATAGGTTTTCGTTGCCAGTGTTGTGTGTAACCTTAGTCCGGGTTATTTTGTGTGCGAATACTCCCGAGTTCTCGCCGCCAGTGTTTTGACTTTGAAGGGCCGATAATAAATAAGACAATACGGTGGTATATTTACAAGAGTGTATATTTAAAGAAGTAAAGAATAGTATGTTACTGAAAGATTTCTCGGACACTGCCCCGACACTACGTCTTAAACTCCTCTATAAATATGGTCTAGAAGAGTCCATAAAGTCACAGAATAGGATAGATCACCATCACATCATAACAGAGTTCTTTTTTAAAAAAGTTCTTTTTAAAAGAAACTTTTTAAAAAGAACTTTAAAAAAAAAAACTTTTTCCAAATTTTGAATATTGACTGTTCTTATCTGTCAACTTATCAATCACTACTTCCTCTGATGATAAGATTTTGATCTTTGAAAAGCCGTGCTTAAGGAATGCAATTGAAAGAGAAGAAGAATAAATATATTTATTTACTAAATGCTCCTTGTTCTGAACAACTGAAGATATTGATCTCTTTCCATTTACAGGTCTAACTATTTACATTGACTCACCTTATATATATATATATATATATATATATATATATATATATATATATATATATATATATATATATATATATATATATATATATATACTATAAGCATTAGAAACAGTCTACCTGGACCAACCAGCGTTTAGACGTTAACACGTTGCGACGGGACTGTAAAGTGAATTAAGATATTAAAATTGTCCCAAAGAAATCAAACAGAACAAAATCTACCAGTCGAAAATTAACCTCATTAAACGTGTTAATTATTTTTCCTACGAGTAGACAGCCGTTCCACTTACACAGCACATTTGATGGGCACATGCACACTAAAGTTACGCCAAACGCGTAAGACTTTCTCACTCCCGATTAAGTATTCCTTTAATGTTTATATATATATATATATATATATATATATATATATAGAGAGAGAGAGAGAGAGAGAGAGAGAGAGAAACAAAGACAGAGAAATAGCAAGAGAGATAGTCTCGTTGGATAAAGCCACACTGATGAATTTTCAAAAATGAAACGTGTGTCTGCGGATGTTAATATCATATATATATATTTATTAGAGAATGTCAGATGTATAACTATCTATCTATAATACATATACACATTCAAATTTAAATAAATCAATAAACTCTTTTTGCGTTAACTCTAAAAAATCTTGTAAAACTATGACAGCTCGATATTTAATAAGATAGAGCTGAGTGTATATATATATATATATATATATATATATATATGTGTGTGTGTGTGTGTGTGTGTGTGTTTTAACAATTTTAATTATTTTCAAATTATAGTCCTAATAAAGAGTATACAGAATAACATCAAAGTCGTTTACAGCTGTTTCAAGACTATGTTTATTTCCAGTCATATAATATAACATATTATTTGCCCAAACAAAGTCTCGCTTCAGAACGGTATTTCTCGAGAATCCTTCGTCTTTACCCAGAAAAAAACAACAGTAATGTCTGAGAAAAGTTCATTCTTGACCAAAACAAAACAACTTACAAGAATAGATCCAATGTCAAATA
Organism: Sepiola atlantica; assembly: GCA_963556195.1. Classification (NCBI taxonomy): domain Eukaryota; kingdom Metazoa; phylum Mollusca; class Cephalopoda; order Sepiida; family Sepiolidae; genus Sepiola; species Sepiola atlantica. Next base: position 69,889,334 of record OY744526.1, read on the forward strand.
CCTCGCTAAGATGTGAAAGTATTTGCATATCAAAGTGCATATTTTGTAATTTATGAAGAAGATGAAGTTTCTAAATGCTTTGAAATTAAAAATAAATAGCGCGTCATCGGCATTGGGAAAAGATGCGTCACTCTATCTTACTCAGGCCTTTTCAAGGGAGATAATTCAGATTTTTAGAAATATTTTTTGTAAAAGAATTTTTCTTATTATTTTCCTCTATTTTTATTATCATTCTATTTCTAATGTTACTCATAGTACTCCATATGGATGCGTATTTGCCAAGAGGGAATTTTTCTATATTCTGTACATAATACCAAGCAAATAAATCAAAGTACAATTTAAAATTAAGTTTTAATTTTAAGTTTTAATTTCGCAATACCATTATCATGAAGTTTACACAAACTATCGGAAATTGATTTAAATGTTTATTAAGATTGATTTTAATTATTGTTGAGGTCAAGTTATAAATTGAAGTAATCTTAAAGGATACATTTAATGTTTATTAAAATTATTTTTTTGAGTATGAGAATTAATCCTGTTTTTAAGCAAAAATAATTCGCTTTGAACTAATACCGAATACCTTTATATCTAATTTTTTGCCGATTATCAAAACAGGTCATTTAGCTTAAAATATTTATGTCATGTTTTTCATGTTATTATGTTAATTCAAACAAATTATAATCTAGTTAAAAGAATCCTTTATATTTCGAAATTGGATAAAAACTACTGCCTCAGTAATGTGTACTCTGCCGACTCCATTTCACTTGCATACGAACAGACAAACTCCCAAAACACCATAACTTTTAATTATTATTATTATTATTATTATTATTATTATTATTATTATTATTATTATTATTATTATTATTATTATTATTATTATTATTATTATTATTATTATTATTATTATTATTATTATTATCGACTCACTAGGAGTTCTCACACAGGTCATCATCAGTGATTACTCACTGATAATAAGCGGGGTTGTTTCCTGGAGTCTAAGTAATAACAGGTTTCCCCAAATTTCCAGTACTCCTTTTTCGAAAATCATTGCAAATTATTTTGCGTTATCGCAACAACCACCGCTTAATATTGATTTATCGCTGGTAATGAGTATTGCTCTTCCCTCCGATTTGAGTGGCAATAAGTATCCTTCCAGTGAAGGTCTGATTAGTACTCTCCTTCCTCAGCCTGTCTATCCTCTATTTTAAATTTAAAAAATTATTTTCAAATTATAGTCCTAATAAAGAGTATACAAAATAGCATCAAAGTTGTTTACAGCTGTTTCAAGACTATTTTGTGTGATATCAGCTGATGCTGGTGCCTGCCGCCATAACTGGGGGGGGGGGGCAGTTTATGACAGTTCTTGTAGTTTCAGTTTCGTTGGGTTATTATTATTATTATTATTATTATTATTATTATTATTATTATTATTATTATTATTATTATTATTATTATTATTATTATAATCATTATTATTATTATTATTATTATTATTATTATTATTATAATCATTATTATTATTATTATTATAATCATTATTATTATTATTATAATCATTATTATTATTATTATTATTATTATTATTATTATTATTATTATTATTATTATTATTATTATTATTATTATTATTATTATTTAATTCATTAATTTTTATTATGATTGTAATTTGTTAGCGAACATGCCGAGAACCGCGACACGCATGTTTGAATCGCCTAAATTCTCATTGAGAAAGGTACGTGGCCTGCATATAGAATTTAGAGTTTACACCAAGCATTTTCTGAGTGGAGGTAAGACGAATGCTTTTCAATTGTATAAAGAAAGAAATACGAACAAAGTAGCGGCGCACACTATGACAACAAAAATCTTAACGGAAGTTCTGAATGAAAACACAATACTTTTGTACTTTACTGATTGTGATTTTACGGCCACAGCGGTAAATCCCTCTGGTTGCTATCGAAAGAAAATAAATGGTTACTAGCTGTATCTATCCGGCGTTGCCCGGTTGTCATTATTATTTTTTTTTGTTCTCGCACGTTCAGCCCTATTATAATTAAAATATTTACATTTTTGAAAAGATAAATACGTGAAGGATTTTCTGTAAAAAATCTGTTCAAATAAAGCTTTCTCTCGTTCTCTGAAATTTTCTCTTTTAAATATGACTGTGAAACTGAAACTGCCGCCTATCCCCTTGTAGCAGTTACCCCCTCCTTTCAAAACATAACTACACCGGTTTGCCGGTAGGTGTCGCTTTTTCACCGACAGGTGGCACTGTAAAGCGACACCAGAGTTATCTGCCCTTCTGACTATAAAAACCGTTGCAAACGGAAAATCCATCTCTTCTTCACCGACCAGTCTCGACAGAACAACGCTGGCACCAGCGCTCCGTTTCACTCGCTTTTTCCTACTCAATTGGCCTCAACATGAACGACGCTGACACTAGCGTTCCGTTTCACTCTTCTCTTCTGGTCAATCGGCCTCGACAGAACGACGCATACACTAGCGATTCGTCTCACGCTTTTCTCTCCAACTGGTCTTGGCATAACAACTACCAACACACGTTTCTTCCGTCAACACGTGGTCAAACAACGGTAAGAGTTCTCAACTCATTTTCTTTGTGTACGGCTTTCAAAGACTTTCCCCACGCCGGATTAATTTCTTCTTATACCTTTTCAAGAACTGTTTTTCCATCGACACACATGCATACATCACACACTTCATCATTCCACGTACACACACGTTCAATAAACGTTATTTGAACTACTTCATTTTTGTTTATTAATTATTACTCTGTCTTTGCATGCAACATTGCTTGATTTACTGAACACGTTTATAATCCGAGAACATCACCCTCTCGATACTTAACAATTGGTGACCCGACGTGCAAGCTTTGTTGTATGTGGCGGAGTAATTAATTTCGTACTAGAAAAAAAAAAAAAGAAGTTATTTCTCGTCTTTCTTTTCGCGGTGAAACGAATTACGCACCCATCTTTTTCCTTTTTTTTTCTACCCACGAGGTAGAAATATACAAACAAACAAACAAAAAAAGAAACCGCCATCTTTATTTTTTTTACTGGCCACGTGGAAATACCCAAACAAAGAAAAACAAAAACATTTCTCGACTCTCTCCGAATATAAAACAAATTACAATTTCATTTTTTCTTCTCTTTCTCTACCCACGTGTCGGAAAATTATATACAAAGAAAAAGACAAACTTTTCCCAATCCCCTTTTTTCTTCTTTTTCGACGAACAAAAGGACCTTACAAGACGCCATTTTCTTTTGTTTTGAACACGTGGAGATAAAAAGAAAACAAAAGAAAACAAACGCTCACACGCTGACACTCTTTTTCATGACCACGTGTTGATAAAAAAATTAAATTTTCTGTTGTAACAACAAGCGAAAAAAAAAAAAAGAAAAAAAAAGGAAGCCGCCATATTTTTTTTTCACGACCACGTGTTGATAAAAAATTCAAAATAATGCCGCCATTTTTTTCTCTTACCACGTGGAAATGAAAATTCAAACAAAAAAAGAAAATACGAATTTATTTTCTCTGCTTCAACAACAAGCAAAAAAAGGAAGCCGCCATCTTTTTCCCTAACCACGTGGAAATGAAAATTCAAACAAACAAAAAAAAGAAAATACGAATTTTTTTTCTTCTTTCTTTTCAACAACAAAGGAAAGAGAAGCCGCCATTCTTTCTCTACGTGGAAACGAACATTCAAACAAACTAAAACGAAAACAAAAAACGTCATTCCTCGTGTGAAACAAATTACGACTCCATTTTTTTTTCTTTTTCCCTACTACCCACGTGTTGGAAATATATATATAAAAGAAAAGAAAACTACAAAACAGACAACACGATGCCAAACACGAACAACATCACCAAGCCCCAAGACTTAATACTGGTTGTAAAAAGTCAGGCTCAGCAAGCACCAACATCACCCTTCAAGGGCTACCAACCCTCTTCAACAACTGGAAGTTCATTGATCAACAGGAGGACCCATCAACTTGAACAACCACATCTTCCCGGACATTCATAAAGCACACAACATTTCCGGACATCACTGACGACACTATGGAAGAAATCACACCAGTTCAAAATGAGTACAACTGCACAAGCACGACTAAATACTCAACAACTGGACGTTCGTTGATCAACTGGGGGACACATCAACTCGAACGACGCGCACCAACACCAGTACAGACCCACTTGTACCTGGACCTGCTAACTCACTTGCAGACATTTGTGCATCTGATTTTGACCATAGTGTACCACCGATCTCAACAACTAGATGTTTGTTCATCAGTTCCACAACACAGACTAATTAACATGAACAAACTCAACAACTGCACAGACTCACTTGCGCTCATTCATCAACAACTGCACAGACTCACTTGTGCTCACTCATCAACACTGCACAGATTCACTTGTGCTCATTCATCAACAACTGCACAGACTCACTTGTGCTCATTCATCAACAACTGCACAGACTCACTTGTGCTCATTCATCAACAACTGCACAGACTCACTTGTGCTCATTCATCAACAACTGCACAGACTCACTTGTGCTCATTCATCAACAACTGCACAGACTCACTTGTGCTCATTCATCAACAACTGCACAGATTCACTTGTGCTCACTCATCAACACTGCACAGATTCACTTGTGCTCACTCATCAACAACTGCACAGACTCACTTGTGCTCAATCATCAACAACTGCACAGACTCACTTGTGCTCATTCATCAACAATTGCACAGACTCACTTGTGCTCATTCATCAACAACTGCACAGACTCACTTGTGCTCATTCATCAACAACTGCACAGACTCACTTGTGCTCACTCATCAATACCGCACAGATTCACTTGTGCTCACTCATCAACAACCGCGCAGACCCAAGCACCAAACATTCCCGGACAACACTGACAATTCAACGTTCGTTCATCAGCTCCGCATCACGCAGACTAATCAACATGAACAACGCCACCAACAAGTGCAAATTCGCTTGCACTCAACATTTTTCGACCGCAAACTCACTTGCGCTCAAACTTGATGCAGACCCAAACAACACGCAGATCCACATGCATTACAAACACTCAATTCCGCAGACGCACTTGCGATCAATCATTCAATACAGATGCAGAAACAGAAATAAGTAGTGTGCACACTACTTTTTCTAATCTTCAACAGCAAAACAGACATACCCACAAAGAATGCTTCTCATCTACAACTGTACATATTGAACAATATTTTCAATATTTTTCAATCTGGGGGGGAGTCCTTGTAGCAGTTACCCCCTCCTTTCAAAACATAACTACACCGGTTTGCCGGTAGGTGTCGCTTTTTCACCGACAGATGGCACTGTAAAGCGACACCAGAGTTATCTGCCCTTCTGACTATAAAAACCGTTGCCAAAGGAAAATCCATCTCTTCTTCACCGACCAGTCTCGACAGAACAACGCTGGCACCAGCGCTCCGTTTCACTCGCTTTTTCCTACTCAATTGGCCTCGACATGAACGACGCTGACACTAGCGTTTCGTTTCACTCTTCTCTTCTGGTCAATCGGCCTCGACAGAACGACGCATACACTAGCGCTTCGTCTCACGCTTTTCTCTCCAACTGGTCTTGGCATAACAACTACCAACACACGTTTCTTCCGTCAACACGTGGTCAAACAACGGTAAGAGTTCTCAACTCATTTTCTTTGTGTACGGCTTTCAAAGACTTTCCCCACGCCGGATTCATTTCTTCTTATACCTTTTCAAGAACTGTTTTTCCATCGACACACATGCATACATCACACACTTCATCATTCCACGTACACACACGTTCAATAAACGTTATTTGAACTACTTCATTTTTGTTTATTAATTATTACTCTGTCTTTGCATGCAACATTGCTTGATTTACTGAACACGTTTATAGTCCGGGGACATCACCCTCTCGATCCGAACACCCTCTTGCTGTATCTATCATTGTTTGTTAAGCTTTGAGGGGTAGAACGTAACATCGTTGTAGACTATGAGTCACGAAGACATAGAAGAAAAGACAAGAATAGAATGGGGTAACAATAACACGTACGTATTGCACAACTTTTATTCTCGGACTGAAGATACAATTTTAAAAGAACAAATTTGGCGCCTAATTTTCATGTCACGTGATACCTCTTACAGCGCAGTAATTATCACGTAGTGCGGTGATCAGGTCGATGGCCCTATCACCACTTGGTTGAGTGGAACTATATTCAGTTGCCAATCTAACATTGTTTATCCCGCGATATAAAACTGTTTTTATAAATAAGATAAAACTCTCATGTCTCTCTGTAATGTTTCATCTTTTATACTAAACTTTATGTAAAACTGAAATGTATTCATTACATGTTAGTTGATAAAACAATTATTGAAGTAAATTATTAAATAATTGGATTTTAATTTTAGTTTTTCGCATTCAAAATCAGCCGTAAACACAAACGAAAATATCTCTCGTAAACGTATGTGGCAACGGTCGGCCTCTTATCTCTCTTTCTCTCCCTCTCTTTACCCCCTCTCTTTCTGTCTGTTTTTTTTTAATACGATGCTGAAACGGAAATGTATTCATTACATTTTAGTTGGTAATAAATGTTTTTTAAATCAAGTATTGATTAACTGAATGTTTTTTTACATTTGTAAAGTATATTTCGTATTTAAATTTAGCTGCAAACATAAATAGGTGTAAAACAGAAATATTTAACCCAATATTTTGTGTGGCAAATGCTGGCCCCTCCCCCCTGCTTCTCTGTCTTTTTTCTCTCTCTCACTCAGATCTTTCTAATAAGATTTTGAAACGGAAGTGTATTCATTACATTTTAGTTGGTAATAAATGTTTTTAAATCAAGTATTACTCAAGCGAATATTTTCTTTGTATTTATAAGCTTCTTTTTTCATATATAAACTTAGTCGCTAACATAAATCCGTGTCAAACGAAAAAATCTACCGTAAAAGTTTTTTTTTACAGTATTTGTGTTGCCAACAGTCGGACACGTATCTCTCTTTGTCTCTATCTGCATGTCGCTCTCTTTCTTATTTTCTAACTATCTTTTTTTCTCTCTCTATCTCTTTTAAAATACGATGTTGAAACGGAAATGTATCCATTATATTTTAATTTGTAATAAATGATTTTAAACCAAACAATCGAATGTTTTTTTGTATATTCGTAAAGTACATTTTTCGTACTTAAACCTAGCCGTTAACATAAATCGGTTTCAAACGAAAATATTTACTCTAAACCATAGCCCAGTATTTGGGGTGGCAACAGTTGGATCCTAATTTCTCTCTCTCTCTCTCTCTCTCTCTCTCCCTATTTTCTCTCTCTCTCTCTTTCTCTCCCTCTTTTTGCTCTCTCTCTCTCTTTCTCTCTCTCTCTCTCTTTCTCTCCCTCTTTTCTCTCTCTCTTGCGGTTTCTCTCTATTTCTTTGTTTCTCTCGCAATATAAACTGGTGCTTTCATAAAAGAATTGAAACTCTCATCTCTTTCTCACTATCTCTCTTTCTAGATGTTTTTCTTAATAAATATAATGTTGAATCTCAAATGTATTCGTGACATTTTAGTTTTGAATTATTTTAAATAAAGTAATCTTAATTTTAACTTAAATAAAGTAATCGATCGTTTGTTTTTATGCGTATTTAGACACGTAACGCGACATCTCATGGTATATAGAAAAGACAACAACACCACCACCACCACCACCACCAACAACAACAACAACATCAACAACAACAACAACATCAACAACAACAAAGTCAAGGCGGCAACCGTTCCCCTAATTTAGGTCTTTGTCTTTATCTCTGTTCGCGATATGCTCACAATGATAATGAATTAAATAAGCATTTTGGTTATTCTGATATTAATTATTAAAGATTAGATTAAAAAAATGTTTTTTTTAAATTTAAGATTACTTTTCGCAATTAATAGGGATTATTTATGTGCGTAAATTTGGACTATTTCTAGTAGAGAATCAATCAATCATGTAGATAATTCTTCTTGGATTCTTCTAACTCCTCCTCTTCAACCTTCTCTGTCAGACATCGCTGTCAGCAGGTCCTCCAGATTGCACGCAGGGTCTTCTACAAGTTGGTTAATGTAGTTGTGATGAGGCCTTCCAACCGATCTTTTGCCGCATGATGGATTTCATAGCAGGGTATCACTCACAAGTTTCGACTTACTTCTCCAAGAATGACCATCAAGCCGAAGCCTTCTTTTTCTCTTAGAGAGACCAAGATAAAAAAGAATATGTTCATATACGCGTTTCTTGATTGGTTGTTTCCCCCAGCTGATGTCCAATGCAATTCATGACATTCTTATGTGATGCTTCTTGTTGCTTTGTCAGTGTTCGAGCCGTAGAGAAATACAGATCCTACTGTGGCCCTAAAATCCCATTTAAGATTCTCAGATAGGAAGGACTTCCAGATAGTGCACAGCCCATCAAGGACACCACATTCCTTGCTTCTACGGATTTTGATGTCTCTTTCCGCTGACTGGATGTTGCTGCCGACGTTTACAACTTCCTGAACGGATTTGATGTTGTCGTTTTCAGCTCAATTTCTCTTTCTTGGGTGTAGCTGGTACATTCTGTTTTGCCAGCAATAATATAGAGTCCAGTCTCACTGGTCGCTTCTTCTATGAGATGGGAAAGTTTGCTAGCCCCATCAATTGTGTCTGGCAAAAAAGGCAAGGTCATCTGCGCAATTCGCGTTTTCATTGGATAATCATCTCTGTTGATTGTGTAATGAAATTAAACGGTGAAGCTCGCGAGGTATCTACAATTGAAATATGAAATCGATTGGAATTTCTTTTCTATATAAAGAACACAGACTGAACATTTCCGTAAATCACTGGCTAGACAGAATCAAATATCAATTTGTTAATGCTATAGCGGTCTTACTTCGAGAATTCGACTGATTTTTTAATTTATATATTAGATAAGCAATGTGTTTTTATTCTCTCAATACATTCCAATGATAACATCTTGACTATTAGCCTTTGGGTTGTTGTGTTGAGTTTGCGCGTGGAGGAGAGAGGGAGAGATAACTATTCATATATATATATATATATATATAGCGAGAGAGAGTTATTTAGAGTAGGGGAGAGAGAGCGAACAAGATAGAGAAGGAAGGAGGAATAAAGAGAGAGAAAGAAAGAGGTCGTAGAGTTTTATTGGGAGTGGGTTGGGTTTGTTTGCTTTACAGCATATCAATCCTTTTAATGTTATTTAACATCGAATCACAGCACCTATTGTAAGTGATTCAGTGCATACAAGTAATTGAAGACATATTTCTATTTTGCCCATGGTTGTATAGAAAATGCGGCGTTATACCTATTCTAATAGTGAAATATCACTGAAGTTAGTGACGTTGAACCTATTCATACTTAGATATAGGGATCATTTGGGAATACCCACCAAGATGCATGAATGGATGCCAGGCTTACTGGAAAGTATACTCGGTAACAGACTAGCGCCCTGTTACGGTGGTGATTCATGTCATCCGTTCCGTTTCACGCTATATGACTTGGGATAAGAAACAGTTCTAAGAACTACTACGAATACAACAGTGAAAGAGAGAGAATGATTAAGAATGAGTAGAGAGATAGAGGGAGAGGGAGATGAGGGAGAAAGAGTAATGGAGTGCGTGAAAGAATATGACCGAGGAGAAAAGAAGGTGGTTTTACGGCGTATCCACCCCTTTGGTGGTTATTTAATACTGAACCCCTGTTTGTTATTAAATTCAAATATAACTGATTTTCAATAATTCATTGTAGACGAGTATTTTTAAATGGTTCGTTGAAAACGAATTCCCACAGCATATTTGCCCATAGAACGATGGACAATTGACTCGATTACATTTAAATGATCGAAAAGGAAAGCTAGCATGAAAACGGGAGCCAAATCGTCGTTTTCTGTTATGGTTTTGGTTTCTATTGTTACGCAATCATTGTTGAACGACTTTTATGATGCTCGGATATTTTGTTAGTTCTTTTCTGTCTTGTTATGCTGTAAAGTTATGGGGTAGGACACAGGTTTTGAACTCGGATCGCCTGCAAATGGGTTTTACGTAAAAATAAAAATAATTACTTTTGAAAGCAATGAACAAAACGAAAAACTTCTTTGTCCATGACGTGAGTAGGTCGAAGAGCACAACCAGTAAAAGAATAGTATGGTCCGAGAAAGCAGTGAGCGGGTAATCGAGTCACAGCGTATGACCTCAGAACTAACGCCGGATGACGTAAACAAAGGTTATTTAACATGTGTGCTGTTGATGCCAAGGGAACAGAGAGAGAGAGAGAGAGAGAGAGAGAGAGAGAGAGAGAGAGAGAGAGAGAGAGAGAGAGAGAGAGAGAGGGGGAGTGTGTGTGAGAGAGAGACTGACAGCGTGACTGACTGGTATAGAAGAGGAGGAGGTTGGTGTATTAACCGCTCAGGTCCAAGACACCTTTGTCCATTTATGAATAAATTGAACTAAGAAATAACTGAGAAATAAAAGCATTCTATTATAACCCAAAGGAGGACAACTCTTGCTTATTTTCTGTCATATCAAGGGAAGCAACTTTGCTCCGACGAGTATCGAGAAAGTGAATTGATTTAATTCCCTTACATTCGACTGTTAGAGTAATCCAGACGAACAGTAAAACCCGGGCCATCGTGTTACAACGCACCTTTTAATTGCTCTTTCATTCTTTTATCTTTGATCGATAATGTAATCGATAATAAATGAACAGGCAGAATAATAGAAATTAATTGCTACAATAATTTTATGCTTTCCGTTCCTTGGAAAGGTGGAATACGCCTTTCCCCTCTCCTCATCAAATGTTGTAACACCAACATCTCTTGATACCACAGAAAATGGTCACGGGGTCTCTGAGAGGATAGAAAGACCTATAAGGGACAACACCATCTAGATCTCGGCTGAAATGGTACGGAGAGTAGCAGAATCTTGAGGAGGATTATTCCATAGAAAGACATTGGCCGTTAGAAGCGAGAACTTAATGGTAAACGGCTGATGCGAGAACGCAAAGTGAGTTGCAATAGTGATCGAAAGAAGCAGAGAATACTGAAACTGTGAAGAATTGCTGTCATTCAGACTCCAGGGAAAATCACGTGTTTTTACCAGTGAGTAAGAAATAATGATATTAAAACAAAAATATTCTTACAACCTCCAACTCCACAAAGTCTCAAAAGTGACAGCGATACCTATCGTGAATGGTTCATTTGGAGCTATCCCAAATAATGCAAGTACCTGACATGATAAATTCAGAATCTTTTTTACTATTGAGTCACCACGCACCAAGGCCAAGAACCACTCGAGGATTAATCAAATGGAACGATTGTTAGCTGAAAGATGAAAAAGAAATCAATAGTATGAACTAAGTTTGATTACTTGACACTGAATTTGAAGACGTGGTAGGTGTTCCACAGACTGGAAGTCCTTGCAAAGAAGCTCTTTTCCATGGAAAATTCTGCCTGAAACTAGGCATGTGGAGAAAAAAAAGGGAAGTATGTTTCCGTTGTGGTAGATGGACGAGTTCTTGCTGTGAATATCTTAGAAAGAGGAACCAGAGATTGGAATTCAGTCGAGCACATCCCTTGGAAATATCGATAGAGTAGAGTTGGAAATGTACAGTTATCGACCATCCTTGGAACACTCACAAAGTGTTGTTCCTCTAAGCCATTGGAAGTAAATGAGATCTGACTTATAACACTGTGGCTAATTGTGAATGTATGTTATCTTTAAATACGAGATAATTTGATTCAGGTTATGATCCCTTAGATTTGAATAAGAAACAAAGGCTTATTCATTTTAACGAGTTACACGGTAAAAAACGATAATCGATGAAAGAAAGAGAGCGGATATATGGATTTCGTTGAAAACAACAACCAAAAAATAATTCAACAACTCAAGAATAAAGAAAAGAATAAGAGATAGTTTATTGTGTTTATGTGTGTATGCGAAGTGGGCAACAACCAGTACAATAACATTAATATTCTGTTTGCAATTGAGTTCAAATGATACTTATTTGATTTTCAACTTCGCTAGTTTCACATTCTTCTCTTGAATTGAATCCGATATTTCATGGTATTCAAGTAGATAACTTTAATGTATCAACATTTTTTTAAAGAAATAGAATGTTCGAGTCTAAATGTAACTTCCTTCCGCTGAAATTCAAGTATTCTTTATCAAGCAAAATGCTTTTCCAGACATAGGAGTCAATATTTTGCATTCTTTCATGAATGAAGATAGATGCATACTTGGTAGCGGTACTTCCTAGGAACTAATTGTATCATTTTGTTCAGTAATTGCCTCATTATCTTTTTCTGGTCAGATTAAGACAGGAGTTGGTCATCTGATTCATTCAACTTTCTGCTTTCAACTGTTGAAACTTTGATTTCGGCGGTTTTCAGCTACTCTTAATCATGTGACACGTTTTGGGTATCATACACAATCTTACACGTTTGTCTGTCGCTGCTATTAATCGCTTGCGCAACAAGCGTTTAAGATGAAAGAGTGGATAAAGAAAGAAGGAAAGAAAGGAAGACTACAAGACAATAGACGAATTAATTTTTCTTTTTTTTGTCAATCAGCAAAACATGGCACCATTCACAAGACCCAAATAGAAGATAGAAAAAACGGGAAAAAATCGAATAATAATAATAATAATAATAATAATAATAATAATAACGATAATAATGATAATAATAATGATAATAATAATGATGATGATGATGATGATGATGATGATGATGATGATGAACAGTACACAAATTCAAGGGAACTGAAACTACAATAAATCCAATAATCTGTCCCCATCACCAGACAAATAGTGGCATCAGCCTTGGTTAATATCACACACACTTGCTGTGAAGGGTCAAAGAGGATGGAAAGATCGAGGATAAAAGCACCATCCAGACCTCCACGGGAAGAGTATTGGGATTTGAGGGAGGTTTACTGGCACTCAAATTCTAGAGAAAAACATCGGTTGTTATCAGCAAGAAATAATTAGTAAACGGATGTTGCGTTAATGTCAGTGAGCAATCGCTGATAATCACTCGTGTGAAAACTCTTAGTGAGTAAATAACAACAACAGCAACCTATAAAATTACGACAAACTATACTCTTAGATATTACATGTCTTTTACGCCATTTAATAACGAGTCACTGCTCATCAAGGGCCAAAGGTCGCCTGAGGACAAGAGTTAATTGTTTGTGTCAGGTGGATGGTGAGACAAACACCATAAGGATTGCAGACGATGGATTAGATCTGTACATAATTTTATTACTTAAGAGGACGCCTCAACAAAACTTGTTAACGTTAGATTTGAAAAGGACCATGCTGTAGTCGGCTGGGAAGCAGTCCCATGGTATTGACGAACAGTTCTTGGAGCAAAACTTAGCTTATGGAATTTCTGCTTCGCTTCAGGTACACAGAGGAGGAAAGGAAAGTTACTTACACTGGTCGTATCTAGATAAGTCTTTGTTGTGAATGTTTTACAGGGGGCGGGGGACCAGAAATTGGAGCTCGGTGGAGCACCTACCATAAAAATAACGATAAACGAGACTAACAACGTCTCTTCTGTGAGAAAGCTGTTGAGACGAGAAGAGGAAACTCCCACTAGATTTCGAAGCAATCTATCGGTCGCACTTGTAACCATTACACAAAGCCACTTCCACATGCAGTGTGCCATTAGCACATCGATAGAATGCCTATTTCTAGTGAGAAAAACGGATGGAGAGAGTTAAATTCGTTCGTCTCAAATAATTGAACTCTTCTAATGACACGCAACAAGTGAACTCTTCTCTTATTTCTAAGTCGCCATAAATACTAACAATACGTCTGAAATTATTTTAGTTCGCAGACAAATGAATGGAAGAGGTTTGGAGATCCATTCTTATTTTTGCACGTGAGTGGCACCGACAAACCACACAATTTTAAAAGCCAATTGTTTCCTCTAGGTATTTATCTATATACTTTATAAAGGTATGGTCTTTGTCTGTTTGTATGCAAATAGAGACATGTTATTGGTTGACAAAAAAGGAGTAGGCAGAGTACACATTACTACGGCAGTAGTTTTACAATGTCAATATCTGAATTCGAATCTGACATAAGACTAAATGCTTTTTATTAAACTGGATACGTGTTTTACAAATTTAAAGAAATTAACATAACATAAACAAATCATTACATGTTGGATTGTTTCTCATTAGCCCAGATCTTCAAATAAGTAGACATTGTTTGATCCTATTACGACCACAAAATAACCCGTCCTCCAGGCGACTTTTAATCTAGCTCTAGATATCATTTTAGAAACGAGGGATAATTTTAGGCCTTGCCTTTCCATCTATATCTAGCTATACACTATTAAAAAGTTATGGTGTTTTAGGATTTTGTCTGTCCATGCGCAAATAAAAACATGTGTTTGGTTGACAAAAAAGGAGTAGGCAGAGTACACATTACTAAGACAGTAGTTTTTATGATGTCAATACTTGAAGTTTAATCTCACATAAGTTTAAAGGATTTTTTTACGTGTTTTATAAATTTAAAGCAATTAACATAACATAATAACATAACGAAAATAATACATGAATATATTTTATTAAACTAATTAATCTATTATGAATAATCTGCAAAACGTAAGCATAAAGGGTATTTGACATTAATTTAAAGCGAATTATTTTTGCTTAAAAACGTATTTTATAATGTTTTTCTTACCAATAAAAATAATGCATAAATACATTCGTCGTAGTTACTTACTCTCTCATGTAAATAAATACCAAGTAGCATATTTTTCCACAGAATTTCACAAATATTTTTCTTCATACTTGCTATAAAGCGGTAAAAGCTAGATAAAGATGGAAATTAACATACCCAGGTACTGGATCAACACCGCTCAAAGAACCCGTATAAACTAATCCAATCATAAAATAATAAAATCTCAAATTGATTTTCTAAAAATGAATTTTAAAGTTTACGTTTTAATAGTTTATACGAATAATAAAGTCGCCATGTTTTTCGAACTCAATTAAAGACACATATGAAATTCCGAATTTAGGTTTGTTAGATTGGTTTGTAATTTACTGATTTTCTTTTAAGGAAAATATGCTTTCCTCTTACCATTAACTTTTGAAGAATTCTCTTTGTGATTTGTATTTGACTTGGAATATCCTATTTTATCACAATTAAGTACCGATCATGGTGGTGCACCCTTTTTTGGACAGCGATGAGTTGTTCCCCTTAGTTTTACCCGAAAAGAGTCAGAGAGAGTATCGCGAATTCACCACGCTTGACGTTTTCCACACGGGTTCCGCAGAATAAAGAGTATCTAAGTTCTTGGATATCTATATTCCTATCTTAAAAGATAGAATAAAAATTAATGTCTTTTACGTTCTGTATGATTTTACGTTGCTGTTCTTTATAAATGTCAACCGTAAATAAATATGTTAATTGTAGTTGGTTTTAGTTGCATCGATTATTCGTTCTGATGATATATATGTTTGGATATATGTCTAATACAAAGTTGTGAAATAAAATAACTTACCAGCATCGGTTCACTACACACAAGTAATGGTCGTGGAATTATTTAAACTTTCACATTTTTATTAAAATAATATCGAATATTCTTTATTTGTTTCGGATTTAAATGTTACCTTTATGTAACCAGATAAGTTCCGAGGGGAAAAGATCAACTCTTTAAAATGCGTGATCAAGCCGCTTTACTTCAGATAAGTCAGACACAAATTCCAATTTCTCAATCCATTCAACGACTACTCAGAAATGATCTTTAAGTCAAAATGGCGGTACTTTTTAGGCTGAAATCGCTTGTAATCTAACCGTAAGAAAAAAGGTTACAAATTGCCACTTGGAATTGATTTTATTTGAGAAGTATTCCTCTAATTGGGCAATCCAGGTATTTTGACACAAAATATAATTCTGGATCTGCATTTAAATATCACAGGAAGAAAGCACTACGTGTATCAAACCCAAACAGACATAATAAAACTCGCTGACGAGAAGGAGAACCAAATAGGCACCCCATACTTAATACGAAAAAGCAAACAAAAAAAAACACAAGGAAATGTAGGAAGACCTGTTTTACCGACTCCACACGGAACCAAAAGAGGCAAAAATATAATATACACCTAACTAGGTCAAAGAGAGTTAAAAAACGATTAAAAAATAAAAAATATAAAAAAGGAGGAAGAAAATAAATATAATTAATTAATTCGTTGCTTCTATGAACGACTTAGACGATAAAAAGAGCAATAGATATGATTCTAATCCTTTTATCCCTTTCTTTTTTCATTTATCTTTCTTTCTTCCTATCTTCTTTTTTTCTTCTTATATTCTCTAATGACGGGAAAGACAAGTTTGTAAAACCAGTCACGTTTTCATACTGACTTTATTTTGCGCTACGAAATAAAAAATATTTCTAAACACTTAATTTGTGTTAGATAATTTTATGGAGTAGCCAATTATTATAAATTTATATACGTTTATGCGTGTTCGTATTTTTCTTATTAAAATTGATGCAAAACTTTATTTTTGTACTTTAAGACTTTAAGAAGTGCAATAAATAATAGTATATATATATATATATATATATATATATATATATATATATATATATGTATATATATATATAATTATTAGAAGGCTATCACAATGCAAGAAATGGAAATATGTCGGCGTTGAGAAGTAAGACAAAAACAAGTGATATTAGTTATATAATTTTTCAAAAACTTTTTAATAATTTCTTTTTCATATAGCAAATCTTCCTTGATTAGGCAAGACTTCAACACTGATGTAATCTGTGTGACTGTGTTCCATAATATATTTCGAGGAAGACCTCTTTGTTAAATGATCGGTGTTTCAAAATCACTTGTTTTTGTCTTACTTCTCAACGCCGACATATTTCCATTTCTTGTATTGTGATAGCCTTCTAATACTCCTCTATATAGTATTACACACAATGCTTCAAGCAAACTACCTTTCCTTATATATATATATATATATATATATATTAAGAACAAGTAAAAAGAAAATAGCTGATTCCGTGCGTGTTCTTACAAGTGGTCACTGCTAAAGTATATGAATATTGGATATTTATATTCTATCAAGATAGGCAGCGTGCGAATCCTCTAAACACGTGATGTGCCGAAAGGTATTCTGTGCATTACTTGGAAAGTAAGAATGTGTCGGTAATAAAATACAATAAAAAACCAGAACTTACAAAGATATGACATTTATTTATAGTTTGTCTTAAAGAACATAAAAATCATAATGAGACACATAAACATAAATTATACATATAATTAAATACATCAATCCCAATACAGATAACATGCACAAATTGTTCCTAATAGAGGTACAAAGTATGTGCTAAGAACAAAGGCAAAAAGTTACATACCTTCATAGAGCCTTTGTTTATTAGAACACCTTTCCGAACGTAGTCTGCTAAAGAGAAATAATCATGGTCTTAATTCGTGACCTCGTGTTCGTACAAAATTTGTCACAAGATTTGCTACTGGTGACGAGAATTGGAGATTAGCTTTTTGTTACCACAGGCTTCCAAGCCTAAGAGACATGACTGTGATCTGAAAACTAAATTCTCTCAAAGGGAGATAACCCAGTCTGTTCCTACACACGCCAACAGAATGTCTTAACAATTTAAAATTATACAAGTCATTTTGATCCCAGCATTGATAAGGAAATATATTGCGATTTATTGATACAGAAAAATATTTAGAAATTAGTTTAAAACGTTTTTATCGTCAAATAAATCTGGCCTGCATAAACATGAACTGGTAAAAATGAATACAAAAGCTTTAAAATAATGATTTTTGAATGAACGAAAGTATAAACATAAATTAAACTACGGTCAATAGTGCACTCAGTCATTGTGTCTTATTTGAATTAAAATTAAACGGAAAGTATATTTTTTCTTCAGCTATTTTCCCTTTATTGAACCTATTTCTTATTCTTGCTTTTGTTTTGACCTTGAAGGGTCAGTAATAAATAAGACAACACGGTGGTATATTTACAAGAGTGTGTATTTACAGAAGTACAGAATAGTATATTACAGAAAGACTATTCCGAGACTGCCACGCCTTTTGTCGTAGGCTCATCTATACACAGCGTCTAGAATAGTCTATATAGTCACGAACTAGGATAGATAACCATCACACCGTAAAACCGCCCTTTTAGCCTTGCTCCGTATGGAGTCAATACTTTTTAGGGTTTATTAAAATCAATTCCGTAATCTTACGTTTTCGTTTTTGATCCTCGCTTTCTAGAACCTGTTTACGGGATTAGTATCTCAAATGTGACAAGTAAGAAACCCATTAGTTCGCCATCTAGCGTATTATTCTCGTTGAGGAATCACTTGAAATCTTTCTCAAGAATGAAAATTTTGTTTTCAATCATAATTTCTGATGTTTGTGGCTTTTCATTACACAGATTTAATACACCTTGTGTATACAATTCAGTATGGCTTTTAACTTCTCGCTGTTACTGTTGTAAGTAACAATCTTGTTAGCACAGCACCTAAGCATTTCTCGAAAATCCAACACTAATTGTAGTAATGGTTATGTTGTATCCGGCATAAATCTAAGTTCTTGTAGCCAATATTGTGTGCAACATAAGCCTGAGTTATGCTGTGTTCGAATAAGTTCGAATTCTCGTCACTAGCGTTGTGACCTTGAAGGGCTGATAATAAATACGACAACACGGTGGTATATTTACAAGAGTGTGTATTTCCAGAAGTACAGAATAGTATGTCGTAGGCTCCTCTACATATAGTCTCTAGAATAGTTCATATAGTCACGAAATAGGGTAGATCACTATTACTCCATAACGCGTAAAGCTAAATAATACATAAAATTAAAACGAATAACAAATGATAATTATTTATTCAAAGAGTTTTTAAAAATATTTATGCAAATGAATTTTACCATGAATATGAGATATGCAAACATAAATTACACATATACTTAAATACATCAGTCCCAATACAGATACAATGCACAGATTGTTACTAATAGATGTACAATTTATGCGCAGCGAATAAACTACTCTTTCTTTTTCTTCCTTATGAAGGGATATTGGTTCATAGCCGATCGCCTGAGGCGCCTTACAGATGAATACTAACAAATCCGATTCAAGCAATTTCTATGGGTATCAATACCGGTCTTGGGATAATAGTGTCCTATCCCATGTTAAGCTCAACTTTACGTCACATCCGGCCCTGGTAGACAGTTTAAGTACGAATACAAGTGTCGTAACAGTTTAAGATTAAGTAACCGTTTTGATGTTGGCAGTGAATCGGGTTTATTCGTACAGATTACGGAAATCTGACTTTGTTGGGATTTTTTCCGTTCAAATAAAGGACGAAATTTCGCATCCGCTGTATAGGAAAAACAAAGGCTTAAAACGTGATTTGACAAGAAAGAGAACAAAACAATCGTGTAGTTTTAGAGATATTTATAACTAAAAGAAAAAGGAAGAAAGAGAAGAAAAATGTTGCTTGCAAAAAAAGGTGGTATACTTGCGGACAATTGGAGTTTCGTCTGTTAGCTTGTCTCTTGATCGTAGTGTGGTATTAGTGGCAAGAAGTATATTCAAAGTACTTTTGAATATGGGGCTTCGGGATCGCCCATGTGCGTAAAATGTACATAGAAATACATGCCTGCTGGTAGAATCATGGAGTTGTTGTCTTGTTCAGTCAGCAACAAAGGGGAGAAAAGAGGCCGATGCTTTGAAAACCCCGCTCACGTGGGTTCGGCAGAGGTGAGGAAAGGTAGCCTGTGATTGGTTGTTTTTTTTATTCAATCACAGGGCAGATAAAAAACTAATGCGTTATAATAATTTTCAATAACTTTTAGACAGTTGCGGTATTTTCGCGTCGTATTAAAAGGTCATTAATAGATTCGGCATTTGCATTTGAAAATATGATCAATAATAATCGGATGTTGTGCGGTACAATTATTTGCAAAATCATTTTATGGTTAAATTTTCTATTTAGGAAATGAACAAAACATGTCACTGATTTTAGCGTTCATCAATCTTTTGCCGTCCTTATTTTTACAGCTACTTTTCAACAAAATAATGAACAAAATTATTATGTTGAAATTATATATGTTGTAACTGAGTTTCTTAAAAATAACATTAAAATACGGAATGGTTTACAATAAGTTTTGTTACCTTTTGTGCAGCAAAATATATCGATAAATAAGAAATAGAAACATGAGTTTTGTCGTAAAATAACCATCTCTTTTTTAGCAAGACTCCTCCTCCTACTACTACTTTGTGTAGTCAGTATTTTTATGCCTTTGTTCGTCAGACGAGTCTAAATTTGGTAGGAAAATATTCTCCATCACAACTAATACTAATATTCTCGTCAATTAAGTTACACTTTTCAAATAATATAAAATTGTCTGTTTATGAAATAAGCAGAACATGGCACTGATTTTAGCGTTCATCATTTTTGGGTGTCTTTCTTCTTTGTTTTGACACCTACTTTTCAACAAAATGAAACAGGACCCCCCCCCCCCAAACAATTGTTTTGAAATTGTATGTGGTGTAAATGAGTTTATCAAAACGACATTGGAAAACGGGATGCTTGACAATAAGGTTTACTACCCGTTGTGCAGGAAATAACAACGAGAAATAGGAAATAGGAACAAAATTGAAAATTCTTAGATTAGCAGTAAAATGACTTTTATCAGTAAGGCTACTACGACTATTACTGCTGCTACTACTTGATTTAGTCCATATTTTATTTCGCATTTTCATGCTTTTGTTTTTTAGCCGAGTTCAAATCTTGTAGGTAAATGTTTTCCCTCATAACAATATGCAAAGTGATATTTACGTGTGACTACATTAAAATACTGCTAGTATTTTATCGTGTTAAAGTACTCGAACTGTTGTTTGTGCCAGACGTTGTACAGTTATTGATATGATAATAGTTAGTACAAAAGCAAAATGCGGTCTTTAAATCAAGTGAAGGGACGAAGACGAAAACACGTCTAGAACTTCAGAATATATTACTGGAAAGTAACACAAAGAATCTAAAAGTTACATTTCGTTCTAAAACACGCTGCTACTGCTAAACAGTGGAACGAACAGCTTACCCTCCCACATACATACATACATACATACATACATACATACATACATACATACATACATACGCACATACATACATACATACACACATACATACATACATTGTGTACCTCCAAGTGCTGTTACCTCAAATAACAGCACTAAACTGGATACTCCACCAGACTAGATTAATTCTTGTCCTGGAAAATAACAAGACTAAGGGGCCACAATAAAGATATACTATAACATAGTAAACTGGTCAATTGGGGAGAGGAAAATGAGTATTTTTAACTTTTTTTTTACTAACTCAACGTTTGAGAGATAAAACAGAACTTAAATGGTATATTCGAATATCTATGTATCTCATATAGAAATCAAGTGTTAGCCCAAGGAAGTAGCCTCTTGATTTCTGAGAACTTCTACTGAAGTAAAATGAAACAAAAAAAAAAAGAGAATATACATATTAATGTCATACGTGTCGTCTGATACTATGAAACTAGCACGGATACTGCTTGTTTCAACGTTATACGGCTTACACACATAAAATAAATTTCATACACAATTTACCATTAATGTCGCTACTCTCTTCTATGCACGCACGAAACACCAATGTGCGTACATTTAATATATATATATATATAAAATTGAAATAAAAGCCAAATTAGCAATACAAGATTAATGTAATATTTTTTTTTCTTACATTAATCCTATCGATTACGGAATAAAATTCCTTCTTCAGAGGTGACCAGTATTGAGTCATTTTTTTTTCCTCAAAAAACAAGAATAAAGAAACTTATTTCTTTGTTAATTTGATAAACGTCTTTGATGGTACGACGTCATCGCCTTGCTGTTATGAAATGGCGGGTAGGATTCAAAAACCGGTGTCGAACGAGGGATGCGTTGGCACGCTGTCGAGTAATGTGTGTGTTTTTCGTTCAAGTTTTAAAGTATTGCATGGAAAGTTAATAAAATTGAAATAAAAGCCAAATTAGCAATACAAGATTAATTTTTTTTTTTTTCTCACATTAATCCTATCGATTAAGGAATAAAATTCCTTCTTCAGGGGTGACCAGTATTGAGTCATTTTTTTTTCCTCAAAAAACAAGAATAAAGAAACTTATTTCTTTGTTAATTTGATAAACGTCTTTGATGGTACGACGTCATCGCCTTGCTGTTATGAAATGGCGGGTAGGATTCAAAAACCGGTGTCGAACGAGGGATGCGTTGGCACGCTGTCGAGTAATGTGTGTGTTTTTCGTTCAAGTTTTAAAGTATTGCATGGAAAGTTAATAAAATTGAAATAAAAGCCAAATTAGCAATACAAGATTAATTTATTATTTTTTTTCTTCTTATATATATATATATATAGGCAGCATCTTCTCTTGCAGGCAAGTATTGTTGAATATAAGAGACAACTTATGTCTGGATATCCTTTGGTAGATCCTTTCAATAGTCCGAATCAAGATCTTAGTTTCGGAGGGGAATTGGCTGATGAATTTGCCATAGTTTTGATTTGCGTCCTAAGTACTTTCAGACCAATCCGGGTCCATCTTCAGGGGGAATGAGGATAACAAGGTACAGACCATGGGTTAGCATTATAGATTGTTTTGACGGGAATTATGTAATAAGTATATATAAGACATTTCTTCAAATGGATTTTCATATCTGATGAAAGCGGACCACCGCTTGAAACGCGTTATATAAAATTATAAAATGGTAAAACAACAAAATAATAAATAAATGTTGAAAAAAACATTCTACAAATGTTGGTAGCCTTACTCCTTTACATATATACTTTTCTCTCGTTGGAACTGCACTAATACTGCACTACCCTCTTTTCTATATATAACTACAACGAAAGAATGCCACCAACAAGTAAAAAATCCTTGGAAGACCTACTGGAACTCCAGAAAATCCACAACAACAAACAAGAACTTCTCGAGGAAGAATTTCGAAAACTCAACGAGAAAGTGGATACGGTACTTCATCTTTTATCCAATCAACAAAACAAGGAACAAGACAACATCAAATAAACAATTATACAACTACTTGCACCCCAGCACGAATTCATAGAACACTACAGACTAGCATATATCCAGGAGGAATCGTTAAAAACGAAAGAACAAAACCTCCAAATACTAAGGAAAATGGCTTTCTACCATACAATAAAAAGTAGTGATACCGCATCCACATATAAAACATTTCTGGAGATGGAGGAACAATTAATTCCAAAAAAATTCCGAGAAAAAATAAACCCACAGGACACGGAAGAACAAAAAAGAATAAAAAAAGCCCTAAATATATCCAAACTACAAGCCCAAATCGAAATACAAGAAGACAACAAAATACACTTCACAAAAAAATACACGGAAATCGACAACAAAATTTCCACTCAAATCAAAGAAACATGCCCCACGGAAACTCATCAATTCCTATCAGAACTCTGGGAATCCGTATGCAAAGAGGAGGAAGAAAAATCCAGGAATATTGTCCAAAGAAAAATATCCTGGCTAAGAAGCCTACCCGATAAAGAAAAGACAGAACAAACATCATACATGAACCAAAACAACAACCCAGAACAAGACCCAATGGAAAACACCCACACACGACATACACAAAACCAATGGATAACACAAAACAGAGGTAAGAAGAAAAACACATACCACACACAAACATACTCACACAACAGATCCAGTTACTCACAAGGAAACAACATTAATATACCCACATCATTTACCCACTCCTCTCAACAGTTTCAATCCAAATCCTCATTAAACTCACCCCGCAACCACACTCACACACATACACACAACAAATACAACATAAACACACATACACCTCAACCATACACTAACCCTTACGAATACGGGCCAACACAATACAAACCTAAATACTTTCACCCACACCAACCAATACAATAAAAAAAAACCTATCATACACCCTACACCACACAAACAAACCACCACAAAATACCCTTACTCAACAACCCCTACCAAAATCACCCAAGTAAACCTTACAACAATTACCCACACCCACCACACCAACAGATGAAACCTTCATACAACAACCTCCCACCCTACCACACACAACAAAACAGACCCTACAACCACCCAACACACCAATGGATACAATCGAAATACTCCAAACACTACCCACATCATCAAACAAAACAACCATATAACAATTCCTACAGACATAAACTTACACAACAATACAGACCCCACAACTACGTCCACCATCAAGAACCTCTACCAAGATACCCCAACCCAAAACAATTAACTCACAATAATAACACATTCAAATATACCAAAATAAACCCTTATAACAACACACACAACGCCAATTATAACAACACGCACGACACCAATTTTGCCAAAAAACAACACAATCCTCTAAAACACACACAATATATAGAAAGCAATCACTCTTCAACAACTCCTCAAATCAACGAAACAAACAACACTCATCCTCATTTTTTAGAAACCCCTCCCCGGACAACAATCCCAGATTAGACAATTTAAAACCCAAAATTATCAATTTATCCACATACACATTTACAAAGGAGGAAATAGAAATACTAAAATTAGGCCTCAAATTCTGCCCAACTCCCAAAAGTAATATCACGGAACTGAGGAAGGACCTTAAAGAATTTGAACGCAAATTTAGACTAATAGAAACACTAAACAATAAGGAAAACAAAACAGATCAGTCATTAGTGAGAAACAAATCAACATATTTCCCTAACAAACACAACAATACGAAAGAACTAAACACCTACTTTGAAAACCTATGGAACATCAGCCCTCAGAGTAAAACTAAACCTACTAGTAACCTAACATCTAAACAAAACCAAGCACTAGATAACATCCTAAATAATAATAACATAATTATAAAAGAAGCTGACAAAGGCAGTGCGGTAGTCATCATGGACAAACATTACTATAAATCGAAAATTACAGAGGTACTAGAAAACAATGATTACTACAAATCAATTAGCACCAACATTGATAACAACACCATTTCAAAAATCACAAAACTTTGCACAACATACAATAATATACTAACAAAAAAAGAAAAAGATTTCCTAACAAACTTCATGATTAAAACAAACAACTTCTACGGACTACCTAAGATACATAAATCAAATGAGATAAGGAATGCCATCAACACACAGGCATCAGAATATATTAGTGTCCCGAGTCCCAGTGACCTTACATTTAGACCCATAGTAGCAGGACCATCATGCCCAACAAGCAGACTGAGTAACTTAATTGACATATTACTACAACCATTCACCGATCAAGTCAAGAGCTACATAAGAGACGACATACACTTCCTAGGCTCCTTACCACAAATAGTAAATCCCGGGACTAAATTAGTTACATTTGACGTCAGCAGCTTATATAGCAACATTCCCCATGACTTAGGTAAACACGCAATATCACACTGGATGGACAAACACCCACAAATACTACACCACAAATTCACCAAACAATTCATCCTCGACAGCATAGAAATTATTCTCAACAACAACTCCTTTGAGTTTAATAACAAAAACTACATCCAGATTCTAGGTACAGCAATGGGAACCAAAATGGCACCAACATATGCCACCCTAACACTGGCCTACCTAGAGAAGATCTTATATGAAAAGATAGAAGAAATATATGGACAGAATATTCAAACTCTCTTCATAAAATCTTGGAAAAGATACCTGGATGATTGTTTTATCCTCTGGGAACCCACATGGGGGGACATCAATAAATTACACAGCATACTACAGAACCTACACCCCAAGATTAAATTCACCATTGAACACAGTCAAACAGAACTACTCTTCTTAGATGTATTGATTAAAATTAAAAACACTCACATAATCACAGACATCTACCACAAACCCACAGATACCCAACAATATCTCCATTTTAGAAGCCATCACCCCAAAAGCTGCCTAAAATCTATACCCTACTCCCTAGCACGCAGGATCTGTACTATAGTCAGTGACAAAGACCTCCGGATTGTCCGACTGGAGGAACTACGGAAAACTTTAAAAAGAAGAGGATACCCGCTACAAATAATACATAAAGGTATAGAACTAGCAGAAAACATTCCATTAGAACAATTACGAATCCCCAAAAAACGGAACAAAGAACAAATACTAGCATACATCTCTACACACAACAAAAACAATCCAGAATTATTCACAGAAATAACAAGGAACCTAACCCTACTCAACCATAACAACAAACTAAACGACATATTAAAAACAACGAAAATAATAAAAAGCAAACGCCAACTGAAAAACCTCAAACAAATTTTAACCTCATCTAAACTCAACCAACACACAATACAAGGGATCACAAAATGCAACAAGGAAAGATGTGGGGTCTGTGACATAATAATGGAGGGGAACTCATACACATTTAAAAACCCAACACAAACATTCACAATAAAAAAAGACCTTAACTGCACCTCAAAGAACGTTATCTATGTGCTAGAATGTACAACATGTAATGAGGCTTATATAGGTGCGACGAAAACATTTAATAATAGAGTATCTTTACATAAAAGCAACATTAAAATCAAAGAAAACCGTAAATTATTCGTGTCCCAACATGTGCACTCATGCAGCGGAGGAAAATTCAAAATAATGCCAATTTTCCAAAGCCAAGACTACACTTACTTACTAACACAAGAAAAAAACTTCATACTTAAATTTAATCCAACATTAAACAGATCATAACTCTAACAACACACACTTTGATCACACTTTATCCACCTCTAGTTAAGTACAAACATAAATAACTATTTATAGTTATCTATAGACTGGAAAATTCTTATTCAAGGAAGATAATCTTAGTACATAACTTCTTATTGCGCACTTCTACACAGCTATGAGTCAAATAGCAACTTGTGTTAAATGAATCATTTACAATAGACATTAAATTTGCACATTAAATACCGGACTATGAAATCGGCCAAACCAAGTTCAAATCTATTTGGACCGTTTGCATTAACTTATCTTTTGCAAATATGTGTGTATATGTGTGTACGTATGTGTATACACACATACGTACATATATATGTATATATATATATATATGTGTGTGTGTGTATGTATGTATGTGTATATAATTCAACCTTTATCCCCCTCTCTGTCACTATAACCACACGCCTGTGTGTGTGCGCGCATGGGTGTGTGTGCGTATTTATGTGTATGTGTGTATGTGTCGCTCACCTATTCACAAGACTCAAGATTAGACCACACGCATACGGACGCACACACACACGCAGACACGACTTCGTTCTTGGAGACGACAAAAAGCAATAAAAAGTATTAAATTTCAAAAGAAATCCGGCGCACCCTAGGAGGTTGGGATGACCGATGGGTCATGGATGGGTAACACGCACTTGACCAAGAGAAGCAGGAAAAATGGCAAATAAAAAATAAAAAAATAAAAGATACCCACACACCCGCAAACCCACGAATGCGAAAAAACAATAACAAATTCCTCAAATGAAACAACATTTACTCAAAAGAAAGACATTTCTTCAAATGGATTTTCATATCTGATGAAAGCGGACCACCGCTTGAAACGCGTTATATAAAATTATAAAATGGTAAAACAACAAAATAATAAATAAATGTTGAAAAAAACATTCTACAAATGTTGGTAGCCTTACTCCTTTACATATATACTTTTCTCTCGTTGGAACTGCACTAATACTGCACTACCCTCTTTTCTATATATATATATATATATATATATATATATATATATATATATATATATATATATATATATATAAGGTATGAAACTAAAAGTAGGATGTATACTTTTAGAAGTTTTCACCTACCGCGAAATGATTTAAGCTCAATATACGGGATATGGCAATAATATAGATAAATGAAAAAAAGATAAATAAATAATGTAAGAATGACAAATCTATTTCATCTACAGTTGTTCAATGCAAGGTCTATTCAATAAAAGCATGTTTATTTTTTCTTTCCTTAAAACAGGCTTTTCAAAGAATGAAATCTTATCATCAGAGGAATTACATGGATAGATAAGTTGGCAGGGAAGTAGCTAAAAGTAAAAATTTGAATAATTTGAGAAAATAATAGAGAATGGATATAAGTGTGCGAGATAGTTGTTTAAATGCAGAGTATATCCAGATGGAAAAAAGACCACTTTTGACGCAGTTTTCACGGTGAATTTTTTGCCTTTCCATTCTCAACCTTTCCTTACTGGACTTTTTTCATTTCTCACCTGTCTGTCTGTCTGTCTGTCTGTCTGTCTGTCTGTCTCTCTCTCTCTCTCTCTCTCTCTCTCTCTCTCTCTATATATATATATATATATGTATATATATATTACTATTTCATGTATCCACATAACATTTTATAAGGAGATATAATTTTTTATGTATCAATTTTCAGTATTTCAAACTGAAGATTCCACCCAGGGATGAAACGCGGGAGCCTCTGTGTAGCTTAATTGCCATAAATATATATTTCATAGCTTACTATATATATATATATATATATATATATATATATATATATATATATATATATATATAGAATGCAACACAGATATTATGATTGTTTTTAAAAGATCGCAGTTTGATGATGAATTTATTTTCTGTCCTTCGTTCTCGCGATTCGTGATAAGCTTGTTTGTAATTTGAAATAATTAAGTTAGAAAACATTTTTGTGCTGAGAAGTTTAGTTTAGTCACTTTTTATCTGGATTAAAGAAATTTAATGAGAATAGGAAAAACAGCAAATGCGGCGATTTAGGATTTGGATTAGTTTTATGCTGCCTATCAAAATCTTAATACCTAAAAATTAAGAAAGCAAAAACATAAAAACGTTAATTACGTGCATAATACACATTTAAAAAAAAAAATTATTTTTAAAACAAAATATCAAACAAATCCGATTTACTCGCCATTTTGCAAATTAATCAAAATATCTTAATGGAGGAGGATATTTACTAAAATCTGAAATTAATTACATTTAAATCATTAAAAACTATAGTTATATAAAAAAAAATATAGGAAACCACAAATAAATTCTTATTTAAACGATGAGAAATGTCTCAAAAAGTTTTTAAGAACATATTTCTTATCAGATATCTCCACGTATTGTTTTACCGCCGAAAAATGACGCTCCCATGGATAAACAAAAGCGATTTCATTTAAAACAATAAAAATTAAAAAGCCGCGAAAATAAAAAAAAATACGAAGGCCCAATATGAGAATAATTAGAAACTAGTTTTCTTCCTTTATTAAAAAAGCAACAAGAAATTAATAATTTAAAACCAATTATAAAAGAATATTTATTTCATAACTGCATTTACGATAATTTCACTGATTATCTCTTTCATTTTTATCTTATTCAAATGTTTTTTTTATTTACTTGCCTCTCCACGAGGTTAAGATTAGGGTTAGTGTTAGGGTTAAACAACAGGTCTGTTTTAATATTAAGAATCCAGTTTTCTCCAAAGTGGAACTCTGGACTGTGGTTCGATGAAGGGAGGAGTATTATAAATGTAGTACCAAAAATTAGCTGCTTACCGCATGTATCTCTCTCTCTCCTTCACCGCGCCCCAATGAACAAATAAAAAGTAAACAAAAGAACAATATGACTATTTTAAAATCGTCTCCGTGTTGTTTGATTAATTCGAATCAACAACGGCTGCAATGGTTTCGTCTTCATTTCTTTTGTTTCTTCAGCGCAAGACGAAATGGACATTCTCTTCCTCCTCCTTCTCCCCCTTCTCCTTCTCCTCCTCCAAAAAACCAGCATTTCTCAACATTTTTTTAACCCTTGCGTAACACTTAAAATAAATTAAATGTCTCAAGGAACCCATGCGCAAAAAAAACAACAACATTATATACCATATCTTTCTCATTTTATTTTCATCGATGTTCACATGGTAAATATCATAGTAGATACTTTTGTAATAACTGGTTTAAGGAAAAAATAATACTTCCTTGTCAAATATTTCGGTAATTCTGAATAAAGTTCATGATTTTCGTTTCTAATACTTCGCCAAAGAGTTTTCATTGGCACAGAACATTTACGGATTAGCTTTAGGCTGATATCTTTAAGATAAAAGCAACACTTTACGAAAAGAAGATATTTGAAATTATTTTAAACGCGTTTCTTAGTTGGTTCAGCTAAATTAGGTGTACCCCATGGGGTTTTATATGATAGGCCATTTTATGGCACAGCTAAGAAGCATAGCTACTCATCCGGGGGTTTTTGATCTTAAGGTTGTGTTATTTTTCACATCGCGTCAAGGATACGCACTCGACACTCAGCCCAACAGATTATGGTTCATTTGAGCGAGGTAGCCCCTTTTCTGTCGGACTGAGGTATGGTTCTGTTCACCTCCCAGGCTTTACCTTCTCTCTTTGAGAAGGGATTAGTTTATTGCTAATCGCCCGAGGCGCCCCCTACCGGGAGATGCCGACGGGGCTGTCCAGGCATTTTTTGAGGGCATCCTCTGCTTGACCTTTCCTAGTTCCCACATCATACTATTATTTTTATGTACCTGGAAAAATACCTTTTCCCCAGGTAAATACATCTTTTTAGGAACTGTAGTATTCGGCGGTTTTACCTGTTTAGGCAAAAGTTTCTCGAAGACCGGCCTAATTTTCCTCGCAAACATTAACTCTGCCGGCGACATCTTTGATGGAGCGCTTTCATTTGGCGTAATTCGGTACACCTGTAAAAACTGTTGTAACGCCTTTCCTGAGGGCGTTCCTTTAGCTTTTTTCAGGGCTCTTTTTAGCGTGTCCACGAACCTCTCTGCCTGACCGTTCGATCGAGGATGATAGGTTGGCGTTGTTATGTGGTTGACCTGGAAATCCTCGCAGAAACTTTAAAAATCTGCTGACGTGAATTGCGTGCCATTGTCCGACACCAAACAATCGACCACACCAAACCTAGCATACAATTCGTGAAGAGCACTGATTGTAAAATCCGTCGTTGGACTCTTGCATCTAAATACCTCAGGCCATTTTGAAAAGCTATCAACAACTATTAAGTAATAGTTTCCCTCCAATGGACCTGCAAAGTCCACGTGTATCCTTGACCATGGATGGTCAGCTTTAGGCCACGGGCTAAATTGTATTGGGGGCGCTTTTGCAGCCAATGCGCATCCCTTACACGACTTTACCATGTCTTCAATATCAGTGTCCATGCTCTTCCAGTAAACGTAGGACCTCATGAGGCTCTTCATTCTAGTAGCCCCAGGGTGCCCCGTATGAAAATCCTTAAAATTTTTTTTTCTCAGCGTGGCTGGGATTACCACCCTTTCTCGGTACAACAGTACCTCATTGCACATAGAATAAACTTCCGCCGCCGATTCATCTGATTGCATTTTTTGTTTCGTTTCTTTGATGAAACTATCTTCTTCAGTCTCCCTTATTATATCTTTCAAAGTCACTGGTAATTCTCTGATCGTATTGCACAGTATTTGTGTATAGTCCTTTTCACTTTGTAGTGACGCTATTACTGTGTCCTCCAGCGGTTCCCTTGAATTCGGGATTAATCGCGACAATCCGTCAGCGTGACCTAACTTCGCAGATGCAAGAAATTCCATACTGAAATCGTAATTTAGCAGGATGGTCGCCCATCTTTGCAGTCTGTTGGCTGAGTAAGTTGGTATCCCTTTTTTTGAACCGAAAATGGTTATAAGCGGCTTGTGATCAGTTTGTAATTTGAATTTTCGACCATGTAAAAAACGGTGGAATTTTGTAACCCCGAATATGATCCCCAGTGCTTCCTTCTCAATTTGGGAATAATTCTTCTCGACTGGCAGTAAGGCTCTTGACGCATGGGCGATCGGTTTAGTGGACCCATCTGGCATTTTATGTAGAATGCATGCCCCTATTCCATAAGCACTTGCGTCGGTTGCGACAATAATCTCTTGTTCTGGATTGAAATGAATCAGAAATAAATCTGATGTTAGTACATCTTTTAACTGCTTAAATGCCGACTGGCACTCCGGCGTCCAGTCCCATTTTTTGTCCTTTTTTAATAGTTCATTCAAAGGCGCGCGCAATTTATGCATATTCTTAATAAAAGTTTGATAATAGTTAACGAGCCCTAAAAAACTTTGCAATGTAGTTACATTTTGAGGCTCTGGCATGTCTTTTATTGCTGTGGACCTATCCGGGTCGGGTTTTCTCCCGTCCTTATTTAATATATGACCCAGGTATTTTATTTGTTCCAAAAAAATTCACATTTTGCCTCCTTCAAAGTGAAGCCGTATTCTTGTATTCTGTCAAACACTTGAAATACATGATCTCTATGTTGTTCAACATTTTGACTACGTATGAGAATATCGTCCAGATAGCCTATTGAAAAATCCAAACCGCTTAGCAAAGTGTCAATTATCTGTTAGAAAATAGCAGGTGCTACTTTTATCCCAAATGCTAATCTGTTGAATTTAAAAAGACCTATGTGTGTTGATATACACAAAAGTTTCGAACTATCGTCTTCTACTGGTATCTGTAGATACGCCTCGCTTAAGTCTATTTTGGAAAAGATTTTTCCGCCATTTAACTTAGCGAATACTTCCTCTGGGTTTGGTAACGGATAGTGGTGGTCCTTGAGCAATGCATTCAATCCGGTAGAGAAATCTGCGCATACTCTGATTTCTTTTGATTTTTTTTTATGTATACGGTTGGGGCTGCCCACTCACTATAGTTAATATGGGTCAAAATCCCTGTGTTAACTAGTCTTTCTAATTCTTCTTCAATTTTTTCTCTTGAAGCGAACGGTACGCTACGTGGTTTTTTGAATATTGGTTTTGCTTCATCCAGCAATTCGAATCTCGCTTTTATTTTCGTGCAGCATCCAAGCTTTTCAGAAAAAACACTTGGAAAAGATGTTTTTAGATCCTTTTTTAGTTTGTCGGCTTCGGCCGTTAAATTTTCGACTTTTTGACAAAAATCACTCATTGGCGAGTCCCATAATTCAAATTATTGGATCCAGTCAGATCCAAATAAATTTGATGTGTTCCTAAGAACGAATACTTTTAACTTTTTTGTCTTTCTTTTTAGTGAAACATTAATAATTAATTCACCTTCAAAATGTATCTTTTCACCAGTTACCGATCTTGCGATTTTATTCGTCTTCATCATCGTGGGCTTACCTAATTTCTTCCACGTGTGAACATTTGTAATCGATATATCCGACCCTGAATCGAGTTGCAGATTTACTTCTCTATTTCCGATTCTCACCGTAACATATTTCCTTATGTTCTCTGTTGGTGAAGGGTCCCTTTTTGCAGTTTTTATGTAGTTCTTTTTTCCTACTTTTGCTCTGCAATATGAGGCCTTGTGCCCTGCTCGTTTGCATAGGTCACACATTATTTTCTTATGGTACCAACATGCATTGTACCCATGAGGTCCTCCACATTTACTACAAGGGGTCCTAGGCTTTTGTCTATCCTGATAATTTTGTGAAGGGTTCTTTTTGCCTCTTGGTTGGTAATAGCTGGCGGGTGAGTGTCCTTTATTTTTGGAGCGTATCTTTTTAATGTTTCGGGAATCTTGTTTCACTGCCACGAACCGTTGACAATCTTCAGCCAGTTTCTGAAGCGTTAAATCAGGTTCTAATTCCAGTTTATTTAGAGCACGACGTCTTATATCGGCGTCTTTTGTGGCTATCAAACCTTGTGTGAATATTAGGCATCTAAAATTATCTGCCGTTAATGATGACAACTTGAAGTCGTCACAGTTTTTATTAACTATAGACGCAAAAGTCGTATAATCCTGATTTTCCTTATGTGTAATATTCATACATTTCTATCTTTTATGGAAAAGGCTTGTCTTTGGACAGTATAACTCCATTAACAGTTTGACTGCCTCGTCAAACGACAATTCGTTGGTTTTTCTTGGCAAAATATAATCCACGAATTTGTTATGTTCGGATGCACCCAACTTCCGTAGTAATAAATGAACCTTCTTTTGATCCGTCCATGAACCACAACCAATCTTGAATAAGTCTTCAAATCTTCTGAAGTATGTTTCAAACGTTAGGTCTTCCTCAGGAGCATAGCGAAATGTATCAATGGCTGACCAGATCGCATTTTGCGAAAAAGCCGTACTGTTTTCCTGTCCGTTGTCCTTATTCATTAAAACTTGCGTTAACAAATCCACTTTTTTATCTGATTGGTTTTGATGCTACAAATTTATTCTTTGAACAGTGGTCAGTTTATCTTCATGACTTGTTTTGTCGATTTCACTCGATTAACCCGCCTTTGGCTTTGATGACAGCCTCGAAGCGGCCTTCGTCGCTGTTTCCCGACTTGGGCCTCCGTCCAGCCTAACTAGTCCTTCGTGTTGCAGCTTGATCTGTTAGTGTCTCATTCCAGCAGCCCCCCCCCCCCACACACACACATAAAGAAATAGAATGAGCCGCAGTCAGGCGAGCTGGTAAACCAGATATCAAAGGAAGTGTGATCGACGAAAACCAGGCCTGCACATTCTGTCTGGTATGTCTGGGCGCTGAGTCTTGCTGCCACACATATGGCCAACTTGCGGCTAACTAGTCGATCCAGGGTTTCACTACGTTGCTCGGAATGCATATGTAGCCCTCGATGTTCAACCTGAGGCCTTCAGGGAGCAAATGGAGTGGCATGACCAAAACTTCAATGCTGACGACATTGAAGACCATGGTTATAACTGGAAACATTGTCAGCACGATTTTAGACACATTTTGGGTGAGACAGTGAACCACCTGTTTTTCTGGAAGTTTACCTTCTATTCTTGGTAAAAGTTTTTTCTCGTCAGAGATGAACCACAGGATCTGACTCAAGTCGGTGTTTCAACTTGTAGATCATCTTCTTTGCGTGCTTCAGTCGCCTTTCTCTCATTGTCCTTAACATAAATTGTCTTTTCCTCATCTCGTATGAAACGTAGTTGATGTTTCATGCACCACCAGCCTAGTGAGCTTTTAATCCACGCCTTTCTCCCTTGCAATGGAACGCTTCGACTTACTGGGTTAATTGTCAATGATCTCCTGAACTGTAGCGACAAACCAGACGTTCTGATGACGCCAGATCGTCGATCATGCGTTTTTCTCTCTGGTGTCGCCTTGTAGTCGAATAGCGAATCTTTCAATTCCTTTCCGACCTTTTCTACTATCGCCCTGCTGATGCCGAGAACGTCTAAAATGTGAAATCTCTTTATTTGTCATTCCGGTGCGGATTTCAAGGACACCTCGATGTCTCTTTCTACAAATATAGAAGTTGAACATTATCCATAAGCAACTATTCAACTAAAAAAAAAGAAATGGACTGTTTTCATGAAGACAAGACTGAAACGAAAGTAAAAATGAAATATGCATAAAATTAACCGTTGAAAATCGCAAACAAAAATATCGTTCGAATTCTCTCCCTTTCTGTCTGTCTGTCTGTCTGTCTCTCTCTCTCTCTCTCTCTCTCTCTCTATATATATATATATATATATACACACACACATATATATAGTCATCCACTGAAAGCTGTTTTGCCATTTACGACTCGCCAATGTGGCTAGAAGCAGCCAGTGGATCCACTGCCGGTCACATACAAATACAATCAGCAGTCAAGCACCGTATCCATTGCACTAAACAAACCACCACTGACAATAGCATAAACTATATATATATATATATATATATATATATATATGTGTGTGTGTGTGTACTTTCTTTGTTTACATATATTATCTCACGCTACCAGTAACCAAGGTAAATCTATGCTTTACAAAAGATTATACATACACACATATATATATATGTGGAAAATGAAAAAAAATATTTATGTATTCATCAACGTTTCGTCTTCATTTCAAGACTTCCTCAGGATGACTGGTCTGAAGAAATAACACACAAGTACAAATATTTTAAACAGTGAAACTTGTGCGTTATAATATTAGCTCCATTTTTTAAATCATATATATATATATATATATATATATATATATATATATATATATATATATATATATATATATATGTGTGTGCGTAGAATCGGCCTGCGAGAAAATCAAACACAATAGAATACAGAAAGTTGTGACTCACTCTTTTGTTGATTGGTATCCGTCCGACCCTCGATCAAACATCCAGAGGCACGATTAAATATATTTTATTTTATTTTACTGAAATAGCAAAATTTCGTAGATACTTCATCTTCGTCAGTCAAGAATGAAATGTATAGTGGTTACTGATCTTTTTTCCATTTGATTACATCGTTTGAGAAGTTGTTACTGATTCTTTTTTCACGTGACCCATATACAAAAAATAATGCAAACCCAATTTCTGTCCACTCACTCTCAAACCACCCAAGAACAGTTATCAAACATACACCTAAATCAATAGAAAAAAGAATCAGTAACAACTCCTCAAACGTGTAATTTTAATGAACTTAAATTTCTTTATGACAATGCACTAAAAGACAGCAGCTATAAAAGAACGCAAATCAAATATATTCAACCAGTAGCATCGAAAAATAGATTAAAAAAATAAGAAATAGGAGAAGTATCTGGTTTACACCTACATACAATCAAATGGTCAAGACTAAATTAGATTATAAATTCTTAAATATAATTAACTTTCATTTCCCACCAAATAGCATTTTACATCAATTTAAAAAAAAAAATACCCTCAAATTAAGTTACAGTTGCAACGATAACTTAAAATTATTTTAAAAAATAACAATAAAATACTAAGAAGTAACGTAGTAAGGAACAATAACATTAACACCAAATAATAAAATTGAGGCAAAGAATACTTGTAATTATGATAATAAAATAAATTGTCCACTACAACAAAAATATTTATCAGCTTATATAGTCTACCCAGCTACTATTACAACTAAAGAATAATTTTTATTTAGGCATTGCTGGAAATATATTCAAAAATAGATTCATAACCATAAATGCTCCTTTCATAATATAAAATATCGCCCCCAATCACTTGCACATCATTCTGGCACCTAACCACATTTAATAAAACACCAATAATTAAGTGGAATATTATTAGAAAAACTAGTACCTGTAAATCCCTAAAAACACCTTGTTATCTCTGCTCAAATGAGAAACTTGAGATTATTAGATTTAGTGTCAGGAACAAACTTCTTAACAAAAACTCGGAAACCTCGATTAACTGTAGGCACAACAAGTCTCATACTCTTAGTAATTTGCATACAACACACTGAATCTTTATGACCTACATTAAAACTAAATTAAATTATTATTATTAATGTCAATAAGATTCAATTTACTGATCTAGAAGTTCTATCCTACTTATCAACATAAACGCTGTCCCCAGCCATATCTTCTCTTTTTCCACATATTCTATTGATTTTGGTTGAACTATTTTTGAACTTGTGTTTGTATATTTTTATTTTTGTATGTACATTTTATGCAAAATCATCCTAATGATTGGTTTTATTTTGTTTTAAAGCTAAATTGTGTATTTTTTTACTATTGGAATGTCTGATAGATGTGCTCCTTGTAGCTCTTGTATCTTCCCACATGTTTAGTTGATACCCAAATTAGTTACGTATTTTATTGAAAGCATCTCATGAGACTGTATAATTGTGTATCTAAATTTGTTAACCCTATAACTCTTATAGCCTAGTAAGCATGATTGTACCATTCTATATATTGATATTAGTACACAGCCATAAGCATAACCTTCTAAAATATCTAGTTATATGTGTAGCTTATGTTTCACTCTTATATTCATAGTTGTTGCAACAATCATAATTATTTTTAATTAGTTCTATTCTATTTTAATGTTTATCCTTACCTGATCTTATAATATCTTAGTTTACTTTTAATATAATTATTATTAGAAGGTGTTCTTCTTTGAAATCGTTCGGTATTATGAATAAGTTTTGAGACCCGAACAACACGTAAATATATTATTTAAATAAATATTTATTTATTTAAATTCAACTTAGTTTCGACTGTAACAAGTCTTCCTCAAGAAATATTTATTTTATTATTTTCTTCTTTTTTCGTGACATTTCATCACTAGAAAAATCCGTAGATTTTGAAACTGTGATGTTTTTTATAATGTCTTAGCCACGAGGTGAGCGTGCGGGCACAAGTGTATTGAATTATAAGTTGTTCCTCTTTGAAAGCGTTGAGTATTATGAATAAGTAATAGTTTCGAAAATTATCACTTTGTGTTCATTGCCGAAAAATGTCATTCCAATCGATTTCATCGATTACATATTCTATCCGACACTATTATTTCCTTAAGTAGGACCCCCCCGCTATACACCATAATTGGTTGTGTTTGTTACAATAGTCTTGCTATCATTATTCATCTTATTCATATTAGTATTGTTTTTTCTCCGTCTATACAATTGACATGTTATCCCCACCGATCTTCTACTACACATTTATTATATAAGCATTTCTATTTTAACTATTTATAGGTAGTAAATGTCATTTTAATTCAATGTTTTAATCAAAATTGTTGTCTTCTTTACGATGTTGTAACAATAACAAAATTAAATAGGTACTTTAATGTTGAGAAATAAGTTTTTATCACTTTCTTATCCACTAATGGTGACGAAAAAACAATTTGGTCTCATAGCTAACAGATTTGGCACGTTAAATACGTCCACTTTCATTTCGTTTCGACGCCCAGATTGCAACCTTTCTCTGCTCGTTTGAAGACTTATAATTCGCTACGATATTCCTACGTTTATTTACTTCGAATAATACGACCCGTGAAGTGTATCAACGGTTGAGAGGGAATATAAGGTCGCTCTGAAATTGCAACAGATAACTGAATCATCTGTGTTTAACTTCAATCGAATGCGTCTACGTTACTTTTCTGCGAATATTTCCTATTCCCTTATCTTTGCTTGTAAAACGGCCCGTCGATTGTATCCAACGGTGTAGAATTAAAATAAGTCCCCTATTAAATTGTAACCGGTAAACGAACCGAACAATCATTTGCGTTTTACTTCATTCGGATATTTAAGTTAACTTTCTTCGAGTATTAACTATCCCCCTTTATAAAAAAATGAACGCGGATTGTATCCAAGGTGTAGAGTTAAAACAAGCTTCTCTTACTGTTGTGGACCTGGGTACGGCTGAATGAATGACACAGGAACACATGGTTTAAATGAACAAAGGTATATATTATATAATAGAAAGAAAGATATTACAAGGAGAGGTTGCTCTCAACCGCCATTGCTGGTTTGCCTGGGAAGAAGAGAACAAGTGTCACGTGCTTCCCGTATTTATAAGGTGGACGAGTCCATGTTCTCCGTAGGTAGGTACGGCACCATAACACCCCCTTCCAAGCCTTACCTCCTCAGGAGTCTTAATAACGTTTCCTTTTCGGATCTATCTCTAGGTAGTCCGGAGCCATTCGTTTTCTTTTTGGTTGTCGTTTACATGTGACTACCTGGGGTGCTGGTAAGTTGAAGGTGTCATATATCACGTCCATCACGTCTTCTCCTTGTGGGGCGCTGTCAGTGTCATCTGACAGTCTTTTTCTGATCTGATTTAGATGTCTCTTATGCGAGAACCGTGGTCCTTTTATGATATAGACCATCGATCCGATCCTCTTTTCAATTGTACCGGGTTCCCAGAACGATGCATTGTTTTTGAACATCTTAAAATATACCCTATCTCCTGGGTTGTATTTTTTCTTCGGTACCGTAGAGATTCGGTCATAATTATTATGTTTAGGTAATAATTTATCAAACACGGACTTCACATTCCGCGCAAACATCATCTCTGCGGGGGATAATGATGATGCTATGTTCATGTTTTTTGTAATTCTATATACCTGTAAGAATTGTTGTAAAGCCTTCTCCTTAGGAGTATCACCGCCCTTTTTTAATGCTCTTTTTAATGTGTCTGCGAAGCGTTCCGCCTGGCCGTTTGACCTAGGATGATACGAGGGCGTCGTTATATGTCTGATTTGAAACGTTGCGCAGAACTCCTCAAAATCTGATGACGTGAACTGCGTCCCATTATCACTCACCAAACAATCCACTACCCCAAAACGGGCAAATAGTTCATGTAGGAATCTTATCGTAACCTCTGACGTGGGACTCTTGCAACGTAGTACCTCGGGCCACTTTGAAAAACTGTCGACTACGATTAAGTAGTAAAATCCTTCCAATGGTCCCGCGAAATCCACGTGAATTCTTTCCCACGGACGGTCGGTCTTTGGCCATGGGCTATGCTTTATATGCGGTGCTTTTGCCGCTAAGGCACAGCCTTTACAAAGCTTTACTGCTTTTTCAATGTCATTGTCCATACCTGGCCAGTACACAAAACTCCTCATTAACCCCTTCATCCTGGTTATCCCTGGATGGCCAACATGAAATTCTTTCAGAATTTGCTTTCGTAGTTTTTCTGGGATGACCACCCTTTCGTTATGCATGAGTACGTCATCACAGAGTAAGAAACTCTTTGCCGCATGTAAATCCTTATCTACCAATTTCATTTTTGTTCTGGTGATAAATTCATCCTCTTGAGCTTCTTTTTTTATCTCGTATAGTGTCACCGGGAGCTCTCTCACTGCGTTGCACAAAATCTCTTTAAAATCTCCTTCTGTTTGAAGAGACGCAATCACTGTGTCTTCTAGAGTCTCTCTCTGTTTTGGCACTAATCTCGACAATCCATCTGCATGATAGATTTTATTTGAATGCAAATGTTGCATTTTAAAGTTGTAGTTTAATAAGATAGTTCCCCATCTTTGTAGTCTATTAGCTGTATATACAGGTAGGCCTTTTTTAGATCCATAAATTGTAATTAGCGGCTTATGGTCTGTCTGTAAGGTAAATTGTCTACCATGTATGTATCGGTGAAACTTTGTTACTGCAAATATTATTGCTAGGGCTTCTTTCTCGATTTGAGAATACTGTTTTTCCGCTGGGAGCAAGGTCCTTGATGCATGTGCAATGGGTTTATGGGTTCCATCAGGCATTTTGTGTAGGATACATGCTCCTAAACCATATGAACTAGCGTCGCTAGCTACGATTATGTCCTATTCTGGGTTGTAATGTGTTAGAAATAACTCTGACGTAAGTCTTTCTATGATTTTATTAAATGCATCCTGACATTCAGGTGTCCATACCCAGGCTTTACCTTTTTTTAATAGCTCATTTAATGGGGCACGCAAATTATGCATTTCTGGGATAAAAGCCTGGTAGTAATTTGCTAGGCCCAGAAAACTCTGTAATGTCATGACGTTTTCTGGCGCCGGCATGTTTTTTATTGCGGTAGCCCTTTCTGGGTCTGGTCTTCTGCCGTCCTTGTCGATCACATGACCCAGATATTTTATTTCCTCCAGGAAAAAATCACATTTTTCTTCTTTTACTTTGAACCCATAATCTTGGATTCTCGCAAACACTTGATTTACATGTTTTTGGTGTTGTTCGATATCTTTGCTGTTAATCAAGATGTCATCGAGATACGCTATTGCGAAATCGAGTCCGCCCAGCATTGTGTATTACTTGTTGGAAAATGGCTGGCGCGACCTTAACTCTGAACGCTAATCTTTCGAATTTATATAAACCACGATGTGTGTTTATACATAACAGCTTAGAACAATCTTTATCCACCGGTATTTGTAGGTATGCCTCACTTAGGTCTATTTTTGAAAAAAATCTTCCTCCATTTAAGCTTGCAAACACTTCTTCCGGGGTATGGAGTGGGTAGTGATAGTCCGCGAGGGCAGTATTCAGTCCTGTTGAAAAATCTGCACATACACGAATCTCATTAGATTTTTTCTTTACATAAACCGTGGGTGCTGCCCACTGGCTGTGTTGTACTTTTGATAAAATACCCATCTTTACCAGTCGGTCTAATTCAGCGTTTATTTTTTCAATCGAGGCGAAGGGTACTTTCCTTTCTTTTCTAAATACCGGCAGTACATTTTCTTTTAGACGGAATTTTGCAGTCATTTTAGTGCAGCATCCAAGACCGCCAGAAAAAACCTCTGGAAACGAGTTTTTTAATTCTCGTTGTAGTTTTTCCGATTCTGTTGCGCGACTACTTATTTTTTTACAAAATGTATTTATCGGCAACTTCCATAAATCAAATGCCTGCATAAAATCTGAACCAAAAAGATTATTCGAATCCTTCAGTACCAGTAGTTTGAGTTTTTTAGTATTTCCCATTAGGGACACATTTGTGATTAATTCTCCTTCAAATGTAATTCTTTCACCAGTAACTGTGCTTGCCAGCCTGTTTGTTCTTGATAGGGTAGGTTTATTTAATCTCCTCCATGTATGTAAATTTATAATGGAAACGTCTGAACCAGAATCCAATTGCAATTTTATATTTTTATCCAGGATTTTCACCTGTACATATTTTCTTATGTTCCTGCAAGTTTCCTTCTTTGTCTTAGTGGCTTGAATCCGCATTTTATTTCCTCTGCCCGTTCTGCAGTGTGAACTTTTATGTCCAACTTTTTTGCATTTCATACAGGTTTTAAAACGGAATGGGCACTCATTGTACCAATGTGGATTACCACAGCGTGAACAAGGGCTTGGTGGCAATTTATTTATTTTTTTACTGGTTTAGTTTGTCTTTGTTACATCAAAATTATTATTTCTTATTTTTCTATAAGGTTGAGCTTTTGTTTTTTGATGTACCTTTTTTATATGCGCAATGCCGGACAATTCAATGTTTTTTGAGTCCTGTTTTACATTTTTTTGATAACTGCGCGATATTGTTTGTATCAGAAATTCCAATCTTTCATCATACTCCTTTTTGTGTAATAAAATATTTTGGTTCTGTTGTTAATATTTTCTCATTATCTTATGATTTTATAAGAATTCTTTTCTTTAAATTAGCGTTTGCTAGGCGCCGTTTTTAATTATGAAAAGATTATGAAACTTTTCCTTTTCTCTATATACGCGTATATTCACTTATTTTTTTATTTTTTTATTTTGAAAATTAATATTTTCTCGTTATTTAATGAATTTATAAGAAGTTCTTTTCTTTAAATTAGCGTTTGCAAGACGCCCTTTTAGTTATGAAAAGATTATGTAATGTTCTTTTCTTATACACGTTTTTAATTTTAACGAAGAGAAAAAAAAATCTGTTTCACAATTAATTCTTTCTGCATTTTAAAATATTTCAGTACAAGTCGGAAAAGAGAGAGAGAAAATAAAACTGACCTTTTTTTTTTATCGTGCGTCATTTTTTTATGGAGTAACGCACGTGTGTTCATTTCATGTTTTTTGTTTCTTATCTGTTCTTAAAATGAAGCACGTGGTGTCGGTTTCATTTTTTTTGTGTGTGTTCGTCAAAAAAAACTCGCTGTGACGTTCGTCTAAAAAAAAACAATACTCGCTTCCTTCGTGTTCGGTATTTCTTTTGTTTTGTTTTTTTAGTTTTCCAACCCAGAGAAAAAAACGCGCATTCAATTTCAGTTGTTTTTTTTTTTTTTTTTTTTTTTAACTAGTTTTCCCAAACTAGAGGAACGCACACCCAATTTCAAGCTGTTTTTTTTTTTCGATAAGCAGTTTTAAAACTTAGAGCACATGTCTATTTCAGTTTTCTTTTTCTTAAAAGAAAGCAATTTTCTCGCACTTAAGAATTCAACGTGTTTTTTTTTTTGTTTCAGTTGAGTTCTTTTTTCTTCTCTCGACCGTACGGCAAAAACCTTTGTTTTTTTTTTTGTTTTTTTTTTTTTTTTTGCGTGCGGCTTGCTGCATTAACCTTGTGAGTGCATTTTCACGTGGTATTTTCAGTTTTTTGACCCAAGAGTTCGAATTGCCTCGTCGCCATTTGTTGTGGACCTGGGTACGGCTGAATGAATGACACAGGAACACATGGTTTAAATGAACAAAGCTATATATTATATAATAGAAAGAAAGATATTACAAGGAGAGGTTGCT
This sequence comes from Sepiola atlantica, assembly GCA_963556195.1. Lineage (NCBI taxonomy): Eukaryota > Metazoa > Mollusca > Cephalopoda > Sepiida > Sepiolidae > Sepiola > Sepiola atlantica. Next base: position 69,933,365 of record OY744526.1, read on the forward strand.
CTCAACCGCCATTGCTGGTTTGCCTGGGAAGAAGAGAACAAGTGTCACGTGCTTCCCGTATTTATAAGGTGGACGAGTCCATGTTCTCCGTAGGTAGGTACGGCACCATAACACTTACTTATCTTTATTTTTAAAACGGACCGTGGTTTCTACTATTAATTATCTTTTCCTTGGAAACGTCCCGTGTCGTGTATCCAACGTATTTAAAAAAAATAAAAACAAAGTAAATATTCCCGGGCAACCCCGGGAGAGTAGAGCTAGTATATATGTAGGGTACTCGGGATAAACTCGATATTTAAAAAAATATATTTTAAAACCATTTTAAGTATTTAATGGCAGTAGAGTGCAACAGATAACTGTCTCTGAGTACTATTTGTGGGGTTGAAAGCTGGAGACCATGGACGACTGAAAAGTACCGGAATATTAGAAGAGAGTGAACTGCATCATGATATTCGTGCTGGATTAAAAAATTCGGAAATCTTAGTTGCAGCTCAGGCTCTTTGAATACCTTGAAGGTTGTGGGATGTAAGCTGGATAATTGCGACGGTGATGTAGAAGCAGTGATTATATAACAGGCATTCTGACTGTGTCTGCACCGCAAAATTTATCGAGAAGCTGCAACAAAATGTGCAGCAAGATCCAGGCAATGCAATACAGGCCTTAGCGAAATAGATGAGCATCGGAGTGGCGACTATAAAAAAAAAATGCTGAACGATGATCTATCCTTCATACAAGAACTGCAAGGCCAACTACTAACCACCAAAGCCACAGAGAGCTGCCCTATGAAAGTCAAGAACCCCCTCAACAAGGTCAAATACCCAGTCGAGCCGAGGATACTCTGATTCTTCTCAGGGCCAGTTGCAGAGCAACGGGTGGCTAGTTTAGAGTCTGCAGATTGTGCGGAAATAAAACCAAGTTCGCTTGAACTGTGATTATCTTTGGGTGTTTCCAGCAGAAGCCACGTCATGCCGTTCAACATCTTTGAAAAGGGACAGACTTAATCTAGATGGCTATATTTAGTTGCTGACCACTGTTGTCATGAAAGTCATATGCATGGCAGCAGAACTCAACTTTATGTCATACCTACAGGAAAACCCATAAGTGGCTATCTGAGAACTTCCACTTCATCAGTTCCAAGATCTGGCCCTCAACTCGTCTGATTACAACACCATAGACTTATTTGTAGGGTGCAGTTGAGAAAGAAACCAACCGTACTGCTTGCAACACCAAAGGCGAGCTGATTGCCAGGATCAAACTGATGTTCAGGCGTCTCTCGAAGGATACTATGAAGGTGCATGTCCTGCCTGCACGCCGTGATGGAAGACCAGGGCGGTTTCTACGAGTAAGCTGTATACAGCAACAGCGATGCACATACAATTTTAAGAACACATCTATTAATGGCTAAGATTTTCCATTTCCTTTCTAAAATGTGTCAAATTTGTATCGAGCACACAGACACGTGTTTTGTCGTCTCTACGACTCATCAGTGTAGCTAGACCTACTGAGATTCGAAACTGGGACCTCATTGATCGACATCTGACGCTCTACCACTGCGCCACGAACCTGCTAGTAGCAGTGGGAGTGATTGTATGATATTATAAATGATTCCATTTATTTATATTCTTATTTTATTTATGATAGTGATTATTTAAAGTATTCAATTATTTTTATGGAAAAGCATTACCTTAATGCTAAATGCAAATCATTATTTCCTTCACCACAGCGGGGGAGCACACACACACACACACACACACATATATATATATATATATATATATATATTGAACAGGAAGTTGGCACTTGACGTTTCTCTTTTAGTATTGTTTTGCGAGCCACAGACCTTTGTAATGGATTTGCTAGGTACGCTTATAGACAGAAAGTAAATTGGTCATGTGAGTATGAATTTTTAAAAACTTTAAATTAACACTTTTTACTTTGGCGAGATAATTGTGAAGTAAGCCGTTGGGCTGAGCAGCTGTAAGATTGGTTATTAGCTCCAGAATTTATTTTAGCTTTCTGTCCTTTCACTGTTTTTCCATCCGATGTTATATAATAAAGCTGGAAGATAGCAAATGCTCTGATTGGTCGGACAATATATTGTGTTTGGAAAGAAGGTAATTTTGAAATAGTCAGCAGTTAATTAGACAGTTGGAGTTTAGCAGTGGTGGCTTTCAGAGTATATATATATATATATATATATATATATATATATATATATATATATATATATATAGTCTCGGAAGTTTCTCAACCATTAAAACTATATTTAAAAAAAAACAAAAAACAAAAAAAACTTATAGTCCCAAGTCTTTCAGTGGAAAATCACTCATGTAAGTCAATTTATTTTTTACAGTTATTATATTAGTTTGTTTCTAACACTATTTTAAGTGATCATCAGTTGTTTACCATGAAAAACTGTTTCGGGAATTTAAAAACAAGACATATATATATATATATATATATGTACGTCTACATTTCGTCCTTTGTAATTGGGACTCATCAGCATAGAGATATAACTATTCACTACTGGTCATGCGATTCGAAACCCCGGATTCCGAGTATTTTGCAACTCAAATCCCAACATCTAATACCACTCGGCCAACGTTGAATGGCGAATAAACAGTGATACTTTTAACACTTTATCCGGCGGCTTGACGTCATAAGAGCGTTCAACTTAATGAAAGGAACGATGCACATATAGCTAGCGATGTCATGCTGTGTTAATACTACACTTACAGTGCCCATCTATATATAAGCTAAGTAGCGAGTTACTACGATGAAGTGAACTGAAGTTATCGGCAAAAATGTGAGTTTCACCTTTTCCCTCACCTTAACCCTAACCTTAACCTTGGCATTTGACTTAGATATCCAAATATTAAAGCAATTCTAAGTTAGACCATGACCGATATTTTGACCAAGTTTTGTGACGATTGGTCAAGCGATCTGGATGCTAGGCTGTACACTAACAAGCATACATAGTGATAAATTCAGCCGAAGACATAACCTCCTTGGCAGAGGTAATAGTATTCTAATGTGTTGCAGCGACCAGCATAGACCACAACAAATGTCTTCTTTGGTTACTTGCCTGATCCAAATATAGCATGGCATCTAAATATACATGATCCTATCACCAAAGAAATACATCCGGTTCGGGGAGGATGGGTGATTAATGTCAACGTGGACAATAGTTACAGGTGATCTAGTCTAAGAGAGGAATTATACAAGTTTATACTCATAAAGGCTTTTCTTTAGTTACGGAAGGCCATAATAACCACTACTCTTGTACATTTCCCCTGTTTCCCTGAACACTAGCCGAGTCTAATAATATTAAACGATCAGTGACAGTTACATATATGTATATTAACTGTTAAACCATGCGAGTGACCTGCCCTAAATACTCTCCCTGGCAGTGAGGCGGCTTCTGGCCGGAAGTTGTGACATCACGATTGTTGTTTACACTGTAGTCTGTGGAGGAACACAAATTAAATCTTCTCTCTGTATCTGTTATCGAATTCCATTATTTACATGTTAACATTCTATTATTTTGTATTAACATTCTCAATGTCATATCCGACACTTTTTCACTTGTTCATTTTCGTACTGTTTTTTTTCTTCATTCCTTGTGTTGCTGGTTTCTTCTCGGCACTCACTGTTTTTTTTTCAATTACTGGACAGGAGTTGACGGTGTTGAAGTGGATACGGAAACAGACTGATGACTCGGCCTGCCGTGTTTGAATCATATCAGTTGCATTTCATTTGTGATGTTGGCAACCTTCACGTGGTCCCTCCCGTGAATACCCGATTACATTTGAGAAACCAATGTCAGCAAAACAGAATCAAACGAGTCAAACTATTGCAACTGGCTGATTCGTATGCATTGCGTTTGCATTAGGAACGCCTGTCTTAACGTCACTCATCTTAATCTACATTTGACCTCCAACTCATTATAAACTGCTGGTTTAGTATTATTAGACTAGGCTCGTGTTAAGAAGAGATGGAGAAAAATATAATTTATTTGGTTCATCCATTACTATGAGTTTGATTTACATAAATAAATACCTGTAGAAGTTTTATGTTTATTTCTCTAATGAGTTGCCACCCACGGATAATAGTTAATGAGATAGACAGTTGAATGATGATGAATATTATTAGAGAATTGAAAATCTCCACATACCACCCATCAAAAACTACAGCCGACCAAGACAATAGCAATTCTTCACCCTTTGCTAGAAACGTCACTCATACATAGAATGTGAGGACTAAAGAACAAACTATGGGGAAGTAAGCATTACGAGGCTGACGAAAGTAAAACCAAAGTTTACTTTTTACTCTAATATCAATGACAACAATATGGCACATTCTGAGGTTGTGACGTTTTATAATCTTACTATGTCAACCCAAAGAGCTTGAAATCAACCTTATTTCCCATCATATGCAATCAATGTAACTATTGATTTCTATTCTGTTTTTATCTTTAATAGAATCAAATTGAATTTAGTAGTCAGTACTCAGCCTGACCAGTTGAGCTCAACTAAATAAACTGAGACAGAAGCCCAGAAAGCGGGGTTATAAGAAGGCTGGAATGTTCCATTATGCTTAGATGGACGTTCATTTTCTAGATTCTGATTGGCTGCTAGTCCATGAGTGGATAATCTTTTATAGAGCTCTTATGTGTCAATTTGATTCTACAATCCAACATATTTGAGTTTCATTTGGATTGGATTCGTCAACTTTACGGTATAGCAACTATTTTGGGTAATTTTATGTTGAAACAATAAACGATTCATTGTATTTGATTCATTGAACACAAGTTGCTATTTTACTCATAGTTAGGGAAAATCGGGGGTTAATAATTTTACCAACAATGTTAGATCAGATTGAAACTTGGCATAACTGATTGTGTAGACTGCAATGGTAGCCATTAGGCCAATCACACACTCTACAAATTTATTTTTAGAAAAAAACCTTGATCCTAGCAGCCTAGGAAACAATTTAATACTGAAACATTTAAGAGAAAAATAAAGCCTACACAATATGTTACGTTTCTTTATTTTACATCCACTAAGCTCTGTTGTGGAACTACCTCCGACAGTCTTGGGCAAGGTGTTCGCCTCATCCCACTACACCCTACCACCCGGAAATCCACCTTTTCCCTTTTTGTTAAAAAAACTTCTGCCTACTCTACTTCCCAACCATATTAACGAGAATAAGTCCCTGATAATAAGTCTGACCGTTATTTTGTTGCTGTTGGGTTGAGGTAAGGTTCTGTTCAGTCTCAGGGGGCCCATCCTCCCAGGCTTTACCTTCTCTTTGAGAAGGGGTTAGTTAATCGCCAATTGCTTGAGGCGCCATACTGGGGAATGCCGATTGAGCTGCTCACGCATTTTTTGTAAATCAGAGCGTGTTAATCCTAATGTGATGGCTTTTCAAAACCACACCTGACATTGTGTCTAACCTCCTAGAGAGGAGGTAAATAAAATATTAATTAATCAAACTCCATCTATCCCATCTTAAACTACATCCGATGGTAAGGCACCGATTTGGGAGCTTTAAGGAGCATTGAGTCACCCCATTAGTTACCATTATTGCCAGGTCCACTCTGACCCGAAGTGGTAGTGTTACACGATGGGCCCAGCCTTTGCTGCCCGTCTGATTGCTGTAGGATTACCCTAACCATCAAATGTAAAGGAATTAAATCAATTTATTTTCTCGTTTTTCGTCGGATTTGTTTCCTGTGATCTGACAGAAAAGAAATAAGTGACAGTTTTGTTTCTTTGGGTTGCAACAGATGATTTTTTTTATTCCACAGTTAAATGCATTCACAAATAGGCATACGAGTACCGGACTTGAGCAGATGACACACCGACCCCCTTCACGTCTATACGAGTTGGCCACCTGTTAGGTCCTTTCTGACATCGGTATGCACAGTCAACAAGTTAAATAACTTTTGCTTACGTCATCCAATCTCATATCTTAGGTCAACAGCTGACCTATTTCCCATTCCCTGTCTTTTTCGACAATATCATTCTTTGCTGACTGTGTTATTTTTACCTATTTACGTCATAGACTAGGAATGTTTTTCGCTTTGTTAGTTTCTTTTCAAAATGATTCTTTATTTTTTCTTCTTTTTATTTTGACCTCAAACCCATTTGAAGGCGATCCTTGTTCAAAATATGCGCCCTGCCTCATAACATTACAGTAGTACCTTTAAAAAGTAACACACCGAGACATATGTATACAAACGAAATTTTGTCAGCTGTCTTTAAGCTTTGGAAGGGTTAATTTCCTACACACGATTCATTAGTGAAAAGTTATTATTTATGAAATGTTCTTGACAGACAAAGAGACAAACGAATGAACCGATAAATAACACGCCACGTTAAACATAAACACCTTGGCATTAGTAATAGATGTTCAAATACAAATGAGATAAATGACATTTCTCACCATCCTCTTAAATTAAGGCGAACATACAAGAACTAATTTTTTGTTTTGCTTTTCTATTGTAGATCGGAATGGTTTGGAGCAGCCCAGTTATTTATGCTGCATTACTGCACAATAATGGACCTGTGGTTTCTGCAAACTCGTCTGGCATTGTCAAACTAACGTCAGATGCCAACGTTACCGGAACGACAAGCTTCGGATTTACCGGCCCCTTCTCAGTGGCCGGATGTTCGTCCTGGCAACCAGCCAATCACGTCTTGTTTCAGTTGGCAAACGCAGCCCTTGGCATTGGACTGATGGCCCCCGATGGCACTTATGGTGTTCTTTTTCTGCATAGCACTTTCCTTCTCGGTAAGAGATCTCCATTCTTTTATTAGTGCATTTTTGGGAAATGTGAAAAAATATATATTTAAGAAGGATATTTCGAGAAGGCTATCCAAATGTTTCAATGCGTTTCCGCCGTTCCATGCTTGGATTCTTCTTCTTCTTCTTCTTCTTCTTCTTCTTCTTCTTCTTCTTCTTCTTCTTCTTGTATGAATGTGGGAAATTAAGGTTGATTGCAAACTCTTTGGGTTGGCATTGTAAAATTATATCATGTGACAACCTCAGAATGTGCCATATTGTTGTCATTGAGAGCTTGAGACGTGCTGCACTTGAAGAGTAAAAAGTGAACATTGGCTTTACTTTTGTCAGTCTCGAAACTCTTACTTATCCTATATTTTATCTCCTCCTCCTCCACCTCATCCTTCTTCTTCTTCATGCTGTTTTAGTTCTTCTACTTATTATTATTATTATTATTATTATTATTATTATTATTATTATTATTATTATTATTATTATTATTATTATTATTATTATTATTATTATTATTTTTTTTTGTACCCACTAGAGGTAAACACACAGGTCGGTGTCAGTTATTGCTCACCGACAACAACCGGTGGTGCTCCCTGGAATCTGAGTGACAACAAGCCTCTCCAGATTTCCATCGTAATAAAAACGCAATTACACAGTTGAAAATAAAGTTCCAAATAAATTAACTGGAAAACTCTTTGATATACGTATGTATCGGGCAAAAATAGGTATATACACAAAAAAATTAGCAAAAGTTATCCAGTAGAATTTTAGTTAAAAATAAAAATAAGTTTTATCGTATTTTACGGATGCGCCATTGAGTCGAGCGAAAAACACGTAAATCAGGGGAATATAACTCAGTCTGTCATATAAACAAGTAATAAATGAATGGCGATCGGCAAAATACGATAAAACTGATTTTTATTTTTAAATTAAACTTCTACTCAATAATTTTTTCTAAATTTTGCGAGGATACTTATTTTGTCCTGATACGTAAGTATAAAAATAGTTTTTATTTAGAAATGCGTTTATCATATGTGCCCTCATTTGTAGAAGTGTTACATTGCAACTTTTTTAAACGCTGTTAAAAAGCCTTTTAAACTGTCTTATATACTTGTTTCATAGTTCTTGATAAATCTCGTTACTAGAAGTCTTAAAACTATTTTTATACGTCCCTTTTTTTTATAACATATTTCGCTTTTTCGCGTATTTTACCTATCACGTATGGATGTGTGAGTTCGTCATAATGTGAGTGGAAGAGTTTCCAATCATTAATCACTCCCATACATTCTTTTAATTTTTAACTTATTTTTTTATGTAAAGTCAGAGAGAAAAGGTCCGCAACATCCTTATTAATTGTCTCAGTAATATCCTAACTTCTTACTTCATTATTTCTTGACTTATACTTGGTGGAGGAACAATAACAGGCCAGCCGGACAGGGGGATTCATCTTCGGTTCACAGCGAGTCTTAACTTAACTCAAGTTTCGGAGCCCATAATTTTCACGCCCGACTCGCCTCAATTCCATGGCCAAACTCTCTCCAAACTCTCGTTTCTTTGTCCTGATAATAACAAGTTACGTCATCGCGTCTCGATCTGTCGGCCCTATTTCTAACCTTTATTGACCCCAATCCTTTGTTCTCTTGATCATAAGTTCACGTGTTTGTTATTCACTCGTGGGAAAACAGATTCGTTATCCCAAAGTTTGTGTCAGTCCGATATGCCCATAGCCAGATAATTTCGACCTCAGTCACAATCCATACTAGCTGAAGTACACCTTTTAAAAATAGGGCCCCTCATAATATAACACCCTTCATCTCTTATAAAAAAATCCATATCGATCATTGTAATTGCGGACTTACTTGGATTACCACAGAATGACTATACATTTGTCACTCCCCGTTCGCATTTAACATATGCGGAGGGAATTTCGTTCCTTGCTAAGCCAACACCCGTGCCCCTATCTTGAAGACATCATACGGCGAAACTTGAATACCCTTTTTTAGTTTCATTAAACATGTACATTCTATGCACACCGGGACTATATCGAAAAAATAACCCTACTTCAGAGTTTCCACAAATTCAACACCTGACCTCAACCAATTACTTGAAAAAAGTCATAACATCACGCACAGAGCATATCTTGAACCACACCTTAACATATATGGCCTTTTAATTACTGACTGATCGACCATGCTTGACTATCCTCTAACCGCAGTTAACTGTTTTTTTCACAATAATTATCCACATAAAGAAAAAAATCTTTCTCCTTTGGCAAAGCCCAGACAATAAAAATTAAAAGGAATTCACGACCTCTCTCTCTTTACAATACAATTTAAAACAATCAAAATTACATGAATGATAAAAAGACACAAAATAACATTTCCAATCCAACAAAAAAATACATTTTCAATGTTACACAAAAACTGGGGGAAAAAACTAATGACACGGAAAAACAACCTTTAAAATCTCCAAGTTACATAAACATTTATTGGAGCCAGGGGGTTCATACCCCATCAACTATTTACACATTTTTAAAAATTTAAATTCAAAAAGCTAAATGATTCAACAAGACCTAATAGCTGCAAAAAAACAAATTACATTTCTAATGTTACACCAAAAACTGAAAGAGAAAAAAAATTAATGACACAGAAAAAACAACTTTTGGACAATTCAAAAAATCTAAAAATAAAACGCGTCATATTCAGCACTCATACTCCCTTATTTTTCCTTGATTTACTCCCACTCTCTCTCTCATCTTCTTGGCCTTTACACATTCTTTCTCTTCCCTCTCCCTATCATTTTCCAAAATCCCCCAAGAGAAAACCCAACCACCTCTCCCTTTTTCTCTCTCTTTTCTCATCCTCGTCACCCTCCTGTTCCGTCCTGTCACCGGTCGCCATCATGGCCGACAATTTCACAAAAGGAAATTAAAAAAATCACAAAAAAACATAATAGAACAAAAACTATTACCATCATGATATTCTCTTCTACCCAGTATTTGTAACGATAAGACTACTTTAAAAACTTTAGTAAAAATCGTTTAAACAGTCTTATATACCTTGCTTCATAGTTCTTTATAAATCTCGTTGCTAGAAGTCTTAAAACTATTTTTATACGTATATTTAAAAAATAATATATACGCATTTTCGCGTATTTTACATATCACTTATGGCTGTGTGAGTTCTTCATAATGTGTGCGGGAGAGTTTTCAATCATTAATCGCTCCTATAAATACTTTTAACTTTTAACTTATCTTTTACGTATACGTGAGTATGTGAGCCACATGGGTGTGAGCGTCTAATCGCTCGTTCCTTTTAACGTTTTAACGTATATCAGTGAGTGTGCCTTTTTTTTTTTACAAATGTTCGTTACAATTTAAAGCGAAATTTACCTTTTTCATTTTCGTCGTTTCTTTCCTCGCCGTCGTATCGTTGTGTTCATATCTTCTTCCCTGTCTTCGTGATCGTCATAGTGGTAGTTGTTAACAAATCTATACATTTCCCGACATAAGGGATCACAAGACAGATGTTTCGAGAGGTTCAAATGGGTTTTATTAGCTCTAGATAAAAGACAGACAGAAGAGGTCCGCTACATCTTAATTAATGTAGGAATAAATCCAAATGTAAGAAAAAATCCAATTCAAAGTCAATACCCTGATAGGGGCCGAGGCAGCAGTTGGGGGTGGGTTGCAAAAGGAATTGCTCCTTTAGCGACCCAACCAATAGGTCCGGTAACAATATGTAATGGGGCAGAGAACGGATTTCTCTGCAGGAGTAACGATCCAGTGTCTGGTCTATAGTGAGTCGAATTCTGTACTAATTCTGGTCACCATCAAGCTATGGAACACAATAACACTTCTAACATAGAACTTTTGAACTCACTCCGGTGAGAGGTAGAACCTCAATTTATAGGCTTGTAACAACCTGCCACCCCCATTCTTAACATATATAAATATCACCTCTTTATCTCTGCTCATGTTGGTCTTATCGCCACCCCACTTGAAGGCCGGCACCGGCAATCGGTATGTATCACTTTCTTTTTTTTCTACATTAATTGTCTCAGTGATATATTAACTCTTAACTTAGTTATTTTTATGAATTATATTTGGTGGAGGAACAATTACAGCCCAAACAGACAGGGGGATTTCATCTTCGGTTCACACCGAGACTTAACTTAAGTTTCGGAGCCCATAATTTTCACGTCCGACTCGCCTCAATTCCATGGCCAAACTCTCTCCAAACTCTCGTTTCTTTGTCCTAACAATAACAAGTTACGTCATCGCGTCTCGATCTGTTGGCCCTATTTCTAACCTTTATTGCCCCCAATCCTTTGTTTTGTTCTCCTGTTTGTTACTCACTTGTCGGAAAACAGATTTGTTACCCCAAAGTTTGTGTCAGCCCGACATGCACCCAGCCAGATAATTTCGACCTCATTCACAATCCATACTAGCTGAAGTACACCTTTCCAAAAGGGCCCTTCACAATTTAACAGAAACACCAACACTTATTAAATGTAAATATTATGTCTTTATTAAGAATTTAAAACAAAAACAATTTATGAAAACAATAAAAAACATTTGTTTATTAAGAATTTAAAACAAAAAAACAATTTGTGAAAACAATAAAAAACATTTGTTTATTAAGAATTTAAAACAAAAAAACAATTTGTGAAAACAATAAAAAACATTTGTTTATTAAGAATTTAAAACAAAAAAACAATTTGTGAAAACAATAAAAAACATTTGTTTATTAAGAATTTAAAACAAAAAAACAATTTGTGAAAACAATAAAAAACATTTGTTTATTAAGAATTTAAAACAAAAACACAATTTGTGAAAACAATAAAAAACATTTGTTTATTAAGAATTTAAAACAAAAAACAATTTGTGAAAACAATAAAAAACATTTGTTTATTAAGAATTTAAAACAAAAAAACAATTTGTGAAAACAATAAAAAACATTTGTTTATTAAGAATTTAAAACAAAAAAACAATTTGTGAAAACAATAAAAAACAACAATAAATTATTAATACAATGTATTCGGTTTGATGTTGATTATTTGTTTATTACGAAATAAAAATAAAACATTCGATTGATTACTTGTTAAATAATGCATTATTATTATATCATATTTTATTTAAAACTAGCGGAACCCGTTGTCCACGTTGCACGGGAGAAAGTACTACCTATTGCATGACGTCGAATAAAAAAGAAACGGCCTATTGTTCTTTCTCCCCTTCTCTACCGTGTTGGCGAATGTTTTAAATTAAAAAAAAGAAAAAAGTGGGAGAGTACAATGGGATCGAACGCTAAAACTGACGATCATGAAACCTGCCTTCTTAACGACTGCGCCACAGTGTCGAGTTAAGAATACGTGTGAAAATAGGCCAATTAAGCTAAGCTTGTTTATTGGCATGCGTGTTATGTTAAGATTTAGCTTCTGCCGATCAAATGTAAAGTTCAACAATGACACGGTTTAGGTCATTTGTAGTTGATGAAATAAATGGATTTGGGCAAGTTTTCTATAATATGCGTGTTTAAGGTGTATGATTTTGAAAATGTAAATGTATCGGGGTCTACGAGTATCTTGGCGCTTATTGAATTAAATAGGAAGTCGATTCGATCAAGCAATTGTAGCCGCCATGTTGAATGATTAAATGTTGCAGGAACAGTGTTCGTTAATTTCATTCGCTTAATTCCGGAATGAATATAAATATAGAAGTCATAGGTAGAAATAGAAATAACGTAATCTGATATTCGCGGAAAATCATCGGAGTGAAGTCTTTGTGTATTGCTTTATATTATGTAGTAAATTAATACCAGGCAAATAATAAATAAGAACGGAGTCTTTTGTGAAAATTAAACTGTGTTTATTAGTTCCCGGTGTCGATGAGTGGAGTGACAGTACAGAATTGTTAGGGAGAAAAGTTTTTGCTACCACCTATATGGAGTTGGTTTGGCGGAGAGTCGTAGATGTTGGGCCAAATGTAATATTTAGTGTTAGCTGGAAAGAAATAATAACAAATTTACTAAAACACGCTCGAGTGAATAAGTGTAATATAATGGTGAGTTTAGTAGCCTGTGATGCATGTGGTTATTTTCCTATTCTCCGAGAAGGTACAGGGGAAAAATCGTCTTAACTTTATATATTAGATGACACTTTTTGAATATTTGTTTAAACTATAATCAGAAAGAAAGTTTACTAACGGTGCACCGGTTTAGAATCCTCTGACCCCCCCCGCAGAAAACGAAAGCCACAAAAAAGGAAAAATCTCACGAATTACCGTTATGCCCATTATTATACGGAATATAGCTACTAGTTTTTACCCACAAATTATAAAAAAATAGAATTCCAAACTTAGGAAAAAATAACAGAATTTTAAAATTAAAAAAAATTAAAACAAAAAATTCCTAATTTGAAAATTTAATTTTTTTTTAGAATTTCAAAATTAAAAAAAATATCAGAATAAAAAAAAAAAATATCATACTCTTTATTTATATAAATTTAAGTATGTTTATATATTTGTATGTACAGGATTCACTCTTAAACTAATTAATTGATCATTATGAATTTTGGAACACAGCTGCTAGACGTAAAAGGTCGTAATGTTGGCTAGTTTAATTTAGTTTTATGCAAAGTAGGTAAAATGGAGGTGGAAGCCGTTTGTGAAAATTTAGATACTCCTGATTTTGTATCAATTAATAAATATTCCTTAAATTTCAGTTTCTTTTGAGTATTTTAAAGTGATTTTAGGGGGCATAATATGGACACAATCTCCCTTTGAAAATTCAAATATTTCAGATTTGCATTATATTTGATTCATAATTATTAGACACCAATTAAGCATAATTCCCTGAATTTCAGTTTCTTTCTAAGACTCCTTAAGCTTAAGTCTTAAATTTTAGACATGTAATGGATTTTGATAGAAATTGGAATAAGGATTTTAGACATAAGATTTAGTATCACCATATCGTGATTTTAATCTTCATAAAGGGACATAAGAGTGGTGCAAATCTGTTCTGTTCGGTGATAAAAAAATCAGAATTTGTTAGAGTAACCAAGCAGAGATTAAAATGACTTCTTCACAAACAAAATCGTAACGTTTTGAGTAACCAATGTGTTCATTAGATTGAAGAACAATTCTTTAAAAAGTGTATTCTCAAATTTGTAACGAGTTTGTTCGTAATTGCCTTGTTTAACACATCACTCAATAAGCCCCAGGCCTTATTATTAAAACAAGAACTCTTGGGCAAAATTCGACTGTATTCATCAACATAGTCTCCTTCTAAGGTGATACATTGATTTCAACGCTTCTCTAACAATTCAATGCATTTTTGTGTAACGATTTGTCTTTGGTCCCAAAATACATCTTTATTGGAGCCAAATCACTTTCCCTGGAGCATTCTTTTGAGGTCTATAATGACCAGTAGTCACTGGAGACCAGATATGAAGAATAGAGTTGGTACGGTAGCAATTCGAAGTGAAATTTATGTAGTTTTGCCATCGTTGCGATCGATTTGTGACACGGTGCATTGCCTTGGTGAAAGAACACATTTTTTTCTTCATTTGTGGTCGTTTTTCGTCAATTTCTTCCTTTAAATGCATCAATAATGCTATGTAATATGAGGTATTGATGGTTCTTCCTTTCTCAATGTAATCGATGAAAAAATATCTTGAGCAACCTAAAATACGGAAGCCAAAAGTTTGCATGTTTATGTTTGCGTTTTTTTTTATCTCGTTGGACGGCTTTCTCTTGCTGCTGCCCACTCAGCTGACTGCCAATTGGATTCTGGAGTGTAGTGGTGTATCTATGTTTCATCCATGTTCACATATTTACGCTAAAACTCCTTTTTGTTTTATTGAAAAAGTTGTAAACAACGCTCTGAATCGTTGACGTGTTGTTGTTTTTGAGCAACTGTTAGCAAACTTTGAACAACGCTTTCTCATTGACAAATGTTCATGCAAAATGATGAATACGTTTGCTTCTGATATCTGTAACTTCTCCGCTATCTCACACAACTTCAATTTACGATCGTCTGAAACGAGTTTGTGGACGTTTTTAATGTTTTTGCTCAGCATCATTTGTGTCTGTACGATCGCGTTTGAAGTCAGCATACCACCTCTTAACCATTGTTTTGACATAGCCGAATCCGAATATCACTTATCAAGTCATTGTTGTGCTCGAACAGTATTTGTTCCTATCAGAAAGCAATGGTTTATCAACACTCGAAATTCAGATGTTTTCATTGTTTTAAAAAATTGCAACAGCAGCTTCATTTAAATAACTGTAATTTGTAAACTAATAATCCGATTTGGTTCAAATTTTGACACGTGCCATTTGAAGGTTAGTATTTTATACAAATCATATGGATTTTCTTTTATTAGTGGCACCATCTATATATCAGGTCCAGAACTTATTGAGTGGTGTGTTTTCATTGGAATTGTGAAAATACTGTTTGAAATTTATAAAAGATTGATGGTGAATGTATGCAGTCATTATGAGTCGGGGTGGGGGTTGGGGGTGGTACACAGATGGTAAAATGAAAAATGACAATTCCAAAACAATTGAAGTTTGGCTTTTATCAATTTTTAATTGAGTTTTATTTTAATCGGAAAGCCAACAGGTGTAGTTGTATCTGTGTAAATTCCACTTTATTGTGATAGGTAAAGTAGGTAGTTATTGACAAAGTTAATTTGTTATTTGTATTTTTCCGGTTTTCAAAGTTCGGCTGCCATAATTTCCCTATATTAAAATTACTGTTTTTACTGCACTAATATTTTTTCATTTTTACTAATGAGTCACCACTTATCATGGCCCAAAGGCCACTCGAGGATAATAGTCAATGAGGTTGTCAATTTGACGTAGAACAAGGATTGAAAACAATGAATGAAAAGAGCAAGATTTGGTTACTAAGTATTTATTAACATTGGACTTGAAGACGACTATATTATAGTCAATAAGGAAGAACACCCGTAGTATTGTGTCTCACAGGTGGGAAGCTCTTGGAAATGAACTCTGTTCATGGAATTTCCGTTTGGTTTTAAGTACACACATGGAGAAAGGAAAGTTCTTTGAAGTGGTAGTAAATAGGCGAGTACTTGCTGTAAAGACTTTACGGGGGGGGGGGGACTTTCTCGGCAGAATCAGCCGGTTGAATTTCTGTAGTCGCTGCGGTGACGTGTCAGACAAAGTTTCCATTTCCTCTTCTCTTTGTCGTTGTCTTCTTCTTTTCAGTAAATGCTTTCATAAACGTAATTAATAAAAAATACATCGCAAATGCCATTGGGTTTAAAAAATCTCTTTGCGGTTTTATTATTTTTTATAGCACTAATGTATACGCATAAAAGAACCTTGAGTGTATTTGTAGTGTGACATTCTTAGCCCGTTTTAGAAAAAAATATGAATAAATAAACAAAACAAACTCAACCACACATACACACACGTAGTAATTAAACCTATTCCGTCATTTTCTATATAACCGCCCCTCACCTATTTCAACTCTGCCCTCATACCGAATACACGCAAGCATGTTTTGTTCGCTTAACATTCTCTCTCTCATAAACGCTGGACAGGCAAACTTTCAAAGTAACGTGACGTCTCTGAAAATAAAGAAAAATAAAGAAAACAAAAACAACCGACGTGTCCAAATAACGAACGCTATGAAAACCGTCCGAATTAAAGCACATGTGAACGCTATAAACTTTAAAAAGAAAAATGTTTCCAGAGTACATTTCGCAAGGCAAACACGTCTTAAATAAAATGTCCCGAAAAATCACCAACTTTGCCATACTTGCTGAAACCCAAAACTAAGTATGAGAGAAGTATATGTTGAACTTTCTAACTCCCGACAGAATGTCAACAAAGCCAAAATTGTGCGAAGAAAGATTTATCCGTTGCGTTAAACCGAATTTTCAGGAAGAAAAAAAGCTTTACATCTATTCAATCTAAGTCCTAGTCGCAAAGAGTTCACAGGGCAACAGTACAAACATAGATCAGCGTGGAGAAATGAATTATGTTAAAGAAAAGAAAACACCAAAAGGATCTCTAGAGAAATGTGACTCCTACTATGTGATAATTCAAGGCAACAATACGAGAGACTATATGAGCCACAGATAACACATATCTAATATATAAAGTAGAGACGCTTTTTCCCCTGTACCTACTCGGAGTATAGGAAAATAACCACATGCATAACAGGCTACTTAACTCACCACTATACTACACTTATTCACTCGAGCGTGTTTTAGTAAATGTGTCATTATTTTTTCCACCTAACACTAACTATTACATTTGGCCCACTATCAACGTCTCTCCGAAAAACCAACTCCATACAGGTGGTAGCAAACACTTTTCTCTCTAACAATTCTGTACTGTCACTCTACTCATCGACACCGGGAATAATACACACAGTTTAATTTTCACAAAACACCGGTTCTTATTTATTATTAGCTTAATTGACCTATTTTCATATTTATTTTTAACCCGATCCGTGGTGCAGTGGGTAAGAAAGCAGGTTTTATGATCGTCTGTTTTAGCGTTCGATCCCGTTCAACTCTACCACTTTTTATTTTATTTTTTTAAAATTTAAAACATTCGCCAACACAGTAGACGATGGGGGGGGGGGGGGGGGAGAGAAAAAATAGGCCATTTCCTTTTTTTTTATTCGACGTCATGCAATAGGTAGTACTTTCTCCCGTGCAACGCCGGGCGACGGGTTCCGCTAGTATATATATAAAAGAAAAAGGGCAAAAACAAAATAAAAAAGACAAGGGAGAGATAAAAGAAAGAAAAGGGTCCAAAAAATGAAAGAAAAAAACAATTCAGCTAAGTTTTTTTATTACAAACTAAATTACGCATACACGTCTACACCCATTTTCTTCAAAAAAATCCTGTTTATTTCATGATATTATTTCTTTCCTTTGTTATTTAAATAAATCGTATTTATTCGAAAGTCTTGTGTTTGTCGTCGGTCACTTTTGTTGTCGTCTACGTAAATACTCAAACCTGAGTAAATGCATTTATATATATATATATATATATATATATATATATATATATATATATATATATATATATTAGTAAAATATTTCACTGTATAGAATGCATCCAAATTTTGTAATTTGAAACGGTTTTTGAAACCAGTAAAATGCAGAGACTTAAAAAAAAATATTTATCTAAATTCAAATTTTCGATTCACACAGGAATCTTCATCAGGATAATAGACAATATTTTTTTCTTCTTTTTTTAAACGACATGATGTCGCTTGATCTTGTGCATCAGATGTTAACGAAGCTCATTGATGAAGATTCCTGTGTGAATCGAAAATTTGATTTAAATAACTAATATGTTTATTTAAAAAAAAAGTCTCTGCATTTTACTGGTTTCAAAAACCGTTTCAAATTACAAAATTTAAATGCATTCTATACAGTGGAATATGTTACTAATACTTATTACGTGCGACCAGGACCGTGGCCACCGAGAGTTACTACAGGCCGGTTGGCTAGAAAATGACGTCACTGCATTGCGTGTCAAAACAAGGACCGTCGTAATGACAATAAGAAGGCATTTCGACTTCTCTATTCACTAAATAATCCATCAAAATTCAGGAAATCAACCAATTTTAATGAAATTTTCAGGATTTATTAATTAATGATCACAGAATATAATAAATCCATTACTTTATTATAAAGCTTGGTGCAAATGTATTATTTCTTGCAAACAAAAAACACCTTTACTAAAGTTATTCAAAATATCAAAACATGTTGAACATACGATATTGTAAATATTTAAAACAAAGCATTAGAAAACTTTAAAAATTGCATGTAAAAAAAGAAAAGAAAAGAACACGATTCGATTCATCTTGAAACTGATCTTTATCCAATATAAATTTAAAGAAAATAATAATTCACGATCAAATACTTCAAAAAACTGAATTATGAATTACCATTATTTAAACTTCTAACCCAATCAACCGTAAGTAATTCAGACTTTGAAATTTGTTTAAAAATTATACAAAAAAAAAGTTCAATGTTAACTGTCTGTTTAATAATGGAATCACCAACTCCTATCTTGCTATTAAGAGACAGGTACGTGCAAAATCAAAGGCCGATCCCCAAAATGTAAAAACATTTTGACCCTCCCTTCACTTAAAAATTCACCAAAATTCAGGAAATCAACCAATTTTAATGAAATTTTCAATATTTATTAATAAACAAGCACAGGAGATATAGTGAAACATTTTTAAAAAATCTTAGTGAAAATGTATTTTTTTTAAAACAAAATACACCTTTACTAAACGTATATTTTTATATATATAAAAAAAATCCATGATTTTTTAAAATGAAAATAAGATCTGTATATGTTTAAAATATTTTTTTAAAAAAACTATTTCGTATATATTACGGAAAATGCCCCTACACTCTTGTTAATAAAATCAGTATAACTCGAAGAATTAACGATATTATCATTGAATAAAGCATTGTTTAATTAATATTTTTTGTGAAAATTTTGATTAAATATGATGTTATTTCATTTATTTAATCTACAAAAGTAGAGAAAAGATAAACTATGCTACACTTAAGACATCGAAAAAAAGTAATAAAAAAAAATGGAACACTACTTTTTTTATCAAATAATGAATAAGTAATTCAGACTTGATTTTTTATATAATTAAAAAAAATTCAAACTTACTACACTATATTTAGTCGGTGTAAACATTATTACGTGTATCCATATTTGCAGTAATTATTTCTCTTTTGGAAATCCAAACATATGCAGTAGGCATTTTAACTTTGTGAATTATGAAATGAAATTTTTAAAAGCGCGAAATTATTTTAAAATTGGTTGATTTCCTGAATTTTGATTCCATTATTAAACAAACAGTTAACATTGAAATTTTTTTTTGTATAATTTTTAAGCAAATTTCAAAGTCTGAATTACTTACGGTTGATTGGGTTAGAAGTTTAAATAATGGTAATTCATAATTCAGTTTTTTGAAGTATTTGATCGTGAATTATTATTTTCTTTAAATTTATATTGAATAAAGATCAGTTTCAAGATGAATCGAACCGTGTTCTTTTCTTTTCTTTTTTACATGCAATTTTTAAAGTTTTCTAATGCTTTGTTTTAAATATTTACAATATCGTATGTTCAACATGTTTTGATATTTTGAATAACTTTAGTAAAGGTGTTTTTTGTTTACAAGAAATAATACATTTGCACCAAGCTTTATAATAAAGTAATGGATTTATTATATTCCGTGATCATTAATTAATAAATCCTGAAAATTTCATTAAAATTGGTTGATTTCCTGAATTTTGATGGATTATTTAGTGAATGGAGAAGTCGAAATGCCTTCTTATTGTTATTACTACGGTCCTTGTTTTGACACGGAAGTCAGTGACGTCAGAGGGGGGCAGGAAGTTAGTTGCTTGGCCTGTAGTAACTCTCGGTGGCCACGCCAGGACACACCACTCCAGGACATTATTACACAATGAGCTTATGCAAGACGAAATTACGCAAATTATTTATGAGAGAGAGAGAGAGAGAGAGAGAGAGAGAGAGAGAGAAACAGAAATATATATATGTACTAAGCTGATCAATTTACTGCAGTTTTATGGCATCATTAATAATCAGAAGGGTATCCGACTGGGACTAATCAAAAAGTGAACCTGAAGAATTAATATTATATATATCGATCGAACTTCTTCGATAGAATATCGAGCGTTTGTTTGTCCAAGATCTGCTGTGTTCATTCGCTTCTATTCCGGATTGAGAAGTTTTTTTTATACAAGCAAAAATATGCCCCCCCCCCTCTGCTTGCATATTTTTGCTAGTATATATGACGAACGAACATATATTAAACTGCTCCCTCTTCAAAGGAGGAGGTAATGCCCGGGAGGATGGTATTATGACAACAGAACAGATACTACACTATCCCCCCTCCACCGAATTGAGCATTTAAGGATAATACATTAGTCTGAAATAGCATAGAAAACTGAATTGAAAGATTGTAATAGCATAGTTTCAGATTCAGAAATAAAAGTAATTGTATAGTTTAGGCTTCATACATACAGATACCAAATGTCTCTTACGAATGTGAAAACATGTCAGGTCGTTAGAAGGAGTACTGGAAATAAGATGAAAGTAAGTTTTTCTTTTAGTTTTGTTTGAACTTAAAAAAGTGGCATAGTTAAAGAAAAACTAGATAAAAATGAAAATAAAAGAATTCCCAGGAAACACCCGGTAGGTACAAATAATGAGTTGTGTGTATCTTTATTCATTTATCTTAATTAAAACAATTGGAATATAATTCTGATTATATTTACTTTTAAAGCAACAACTCGAACCTCGTACCACTTCACTACGATACTGATATTCTAACAAGTCGTATACACTTAAAATTAGCTATTCCTGTATTCCTCCCTAGAAAAAGTATAACAAACACGATTACAAAATAATAAACGAGCATAATTTTAATAACGGAATAGCACCACAACAATGAACATGCAACTGTCAACATCCGGATAACTGCATCTTCAATAAAAAAATATGCGTAAACAAAAACATAGTCTATGAAGCTCAAATTAGTAGTATCGAGCAACCTTACATGCACAACAAAATCATAAATAGTCAATGCATATCCCCTTTAAATTAAAACTAGGAAATCACCCTCACTCCTTCACATACGATAGGATTAAAAGCTGCTTTGGCAGTTTCATATGTAATCTATATACTATTGGTCGACAAAAAGAAATAGACAGAGTATACATTACTAAGGTAGTAGATTTTACGATGTCAATACTCGAGTTCGAATCTCACGTAAGTCTAAAGGATTTTTTTAAAAACTGGATATGTGTTTTATACATTTAAAGGAAACAAAACATAACATAGTAATATAAAAAACATTACATAAATATTAAAAAAAAACTAAGTGACCATTATTGTGATACTCCGAAAAAAGTAGACATAAGTTCAGAGCGAATTAATTTTGCTTCAAAATATATTTTCTAATGATTTTATGCCCATGAAAACAATAAGTAAATACATTCATCGTGGTTACTTACTCTCTCATACAACTACAAAGTTGCATATTTTTTCCACGAAATTTCACAAGTATTTTCTTCATGCTAGCTATAAAGCGGTAGAATCCAGATAAAGATGGAAATTGACATATCCACGTACTGCACCAAGGAGCGGGTATAAACTAGTAGTAAAAAATAAAAAGGTGTAAGTCACATAGATACGAGAAACATACACGCATATACATAGACACACGTTGTCTCATAATGTTTTTAATATGGATATTCGGTACAAAATAATCATGAAGATTACTTTCGGCAGTTTCATGTGTAATTTAACAACATTTTTAAATTAAAAAAAAATATGTAAAGGGGTTAGGAAAGAAATCCTTAATTGTATTCTCTCTTCTCTCAAGTCGAAATACGAAATTTTACTTTAGAAAAAAATCAAATTAAAGCTTTTGAAACACCTCTGGCAATTCGATGCAGGATGCGAATAAGATTATTCTATCAAAAGCATTCGAAATAAAATGAAAGGAAAACATCCATCCCGGAAAAATAACAACATTAAGTTTAAAAGAGGAAGTGTATGTTAAACCGGAAGAAAGACAGAAAAAGAGAAGAAAGAACACGATATCCTTTACCATATTAAATATTTATAAATTATTTAAAACAGTTCACACAGTGCAAAGTTACGTGCAATATCGTACAGCATGAAATGACAAACGTTGGAAAACTTCATTGACCTTTTGGCAAAGTGTAATATCTGTTCTGATACGACACTAGAAAATACTTCTAGACTGAGGCAATTTTTATATTGGTCAAAATTCAAAGTACCCCTTTTTGGGGAGCTGGATTTTCCCCACATTAAAACCGACGTGTCTAATTCTTCTCGCATGCGGAGGCAAATAAATATCTACAAACGTTGGAATTTTATTCACAATATTTTTCCGAGGCAATATCTTCGTTTCTATCGTATTTGTCACCAATTTTATCTATATTCTTATCGATCATATCCAGCTGATTAAGTTTATCTATATATCAATAAAATTGTGTAACTACTTCTTATACGACCCTGTGTGTGTATTTCTTTTTTTTAATTACTTTCATTCACCCCAAACAAGGCAATTGTCATTGAGACGCAAGAGGCTACTGCGAATTAGGGGCCATATCTACAGGGGCATCCTAAGTGGGAGTTGTGTAGCGAGATGTTTGTTCACATTACATTTAAGCTTCTGTATGTTGGTACAGTAAGGGAAACAGGGTCAGGGAGGGAATTCCAAACGCTAGCAGTTCGAAGAAAGAAGCTATTAGAGTAGAAAGCCCCCCGGGATCTGGGTACCTCTACAGTGAAGGAGTGGGATTTTGCTGACTGGCGGATCGGTCGAGGGCATTTGCGTCGAGGTGGCACCAGTGCGGCAAGTTCATCAGAGCACATTCCATTGAAGTACTTGTAAAACAAGCACAGGGATGCAACATTGCAGCGATGGGACAATGGCTGGGGTTTGTTAGATAGTGTTGGACCTATTAGATTAGAGTTTCTATTTGTAACCTCGTCTAAGAGGGAGAGGCTAGTGGTTGGTGCACCAGCCCAGATGTGACAACAATACTTCATACATGGGCGGATGGTGGCTTTGTAGAGATATGGGATACTGTCAGGTGTGAGAAATTTTCTAGCTCAGTAGAGGGAGCCCATCTTCCTTGCAACAGCTTTGGCAATGTCTTCTATGTATTTATTCCGATTTATGTTACCTGTGAATGTTAGGCCGGGTAGTTTGAATGATGGACTCTCAGGTGATTTCTAGGGGGAGGTATGATCGCTTGTTATCCGTCCACGTTGCGTGGAGAGAAAAGACGACCATCTTATGACTTTAAGAAATACGAACACTGTTAATATTTAGAGGTTCGTGGAGAGAGACACTGAAAAGGAAATATCTTCTTCTTCTGAAGTCCGAAAGAAAATAGAATGTACGGTGAAAGGAAACGATGAAGCATGTTTAACATTAATAAAATAACATTAATTTAGTGTGATGTCCGAAGGAGAAAATACACGTATATGAAAAGTAATCGAAGGTAGGTCATTGTTATTTTATATGGTCTGTGCCTTGTTGAGAAATGCGTGAGAGAATATGTCTGTGTGGATAGACTATCGATAGATTAGGGAGTGTCGAATAATGAATAAGAGTGTTGAAGATAAGACATCAGCAAAAGAAAGAAGGACAAAGTCTATCCATACAAAATAATTATTTTTTATGGAAAACTTAAGACAATGAAAGATAAAGAGTCTGTAGAATATAAAAGTTCAGAGAGTCCTAAGAACGTTCTGGTGAAAGAAGAGTTGTTTTGTCTGTAAGGAGAAATTGAGTACGCACATTTGTTTCGAGGCTCGCGCCGCGTGCGTTTACGTATGTAAATAGGATAAACATAAAATGTGTGTGTGTATTAGCGTCCCCGTTTTGTTAGTGTGTGTGTGAGAGAGAGAGAGAGAGAGAGAGAGAGAGAGAGAGAGAGAGAGAGAGAGAGAGAGAGAATGAATGTATGTATGTACTTGGATTTTTTTAGTTTTTCATAGCTTTCAAATCGACTACTGAAACATAAACTCGCACCTCAGCTAGGACCCGTTTAATTTCTCCAACAGTACAACCTTTTTATATCTAGTATTTTCACCGGGTGTTCTGTGTCAATCCATATGCGCAAAAATATTTTCAACATTTTTTTATTTGGATGTCGCAGAGTGAACATCCGGCTTTCTGTAAGTCACCACAGAACCTTCAATCCAGAAACGGAGTGGTTGCTTAATAGTGTTGTTTTCCTGTCTTCGGATTAGGAGGGACATTTGTTCTATGGAACTTTGTTTGGGAGGAAAATGTGTAGCAGTCACATATTTTGATGTACTATTTTCTCTGGATGTCAACAGAGAAACAAACGTTAAGTAATTGGCCCGTTGACAAATAGAATGGCTTAGCGTATGAATACAGTTTGTTAGACTAGTTCTTCGAATCGCGCCCGCGCAACGATTTTCCCACTACACAGTTAGTTGAGATTTTACCGTTCGAATAAGAGTATGTGCATAGGCTAGTTCTCTTCCAACTCACCAGCTCGCATGAAGCCTGCCATGGAGCGTGGTGCCTTACATTTTGTAAAGTTTACTATTGTGTGTTTATAATCTCTTTCCAGTTCGGCCAAAATAAAAAAAGTATTTTTTATTGCGTAATAATACTGTTGTATGCTCTTTCTTTTTCGTACTAGAAGGACATTTCATGTAACTTTTTCTAACATGGAGTCAGCAGAGTCGTCGATCTCTACAAAACCCCTTTTTTATGGTAGTTTTAGATATACACTCGCCTTCACTTCATCCATTCTAACCGATCATTTATAAGTGCGATAACGTCGTATTATTGACGTAGTGAAACATTTTCTCTACCAAAAATAACTAGTGAGTGCATTTTCAAGGGTGATATGCATTTCTGTGTGCATCTGTTCGTGGGTTTATGGTAATGGAGAAAAGAATAACCGAATCAAGGCTTGCTGCTAAGTAGGATATTGCAGTAGCCGAATTTTCTTGGGTGTTGAAATGAGAAAAGTAAAGTGTTTCTCAACATGCGTGCGTGACTGTTGAAATGGGAGAGAATGTATCTGTGTGGATACAGTATTGATACATGGCGAGTGTTGAGTGTCGAAGCAGGAATAAGAATATCCATCTTAATAGAACGTTTGAATGTTACACATTAAAGGGAACAGCAGCAAAAAGAAAGATGCCGAAGAGAATTTCGCTCGCCTTGGAGTTCATAGGGAAACAGAGGGAATGCTACGAATCAGGACTCGCAAAAAAGGAATAATTCTCAAAACTGAATTTAAGTGTTAGTCATTCCCCAAAACGGTTAAATACCAGTTTGGACAGATTTAGAGCAGTTCCCCCTATCCCCTAACATTTTTTTTTCATATTTTCGTTTTTTTTAATGAATTGATATCAATTAAACGCCAAACTTTCAGATTATTGCAAAACAATTAGGGGAAAAAATGTATTATTTTCAAAGTTTCCGACGAGGGGAGCATTGCGTCATTGAAGCTTATAGTAAAACGCCCCCTAATGGAACCAGTCCGAAGCTTTAAAAGTTGAGAGTTTTAAAATGTATTTCGTTTGTGCACTGTTGTTAACACTTTAACTTTAAACTGTGATCCGCACATTCCACGTTAAAAAAGGGCACAAATAGAATGGAATTAAGTTTAAACTGTGATCCGCACATTCCACGTTAAAAAAGGGCACAAATAGAATGGAATTTACTTTAAACTGTGATCCGCACATTCCACGTTAAAAAAGGGCACAAATAGAATGGAATTAAGTTTAAACTGTGATCCGCACATTCCACGTTAAAAAAGGGCACAAATAGAATGGAATTTACTTTTAACTGTGATCCGCACATTCCACGTTAAAAAAGGGCACAAATAGAATGGAATTAAGTTTAAACTGTGATCCGCACATTCCACGTTAAAAAAGGGCACAAATAGAATGGAATTTACTTTAAACTGTGATCCGCACATTCCACGTTAAAAAATGGCACAAATAGAATGGAATTAAGTTTAAACTGTGATCCGCACATTCCACGTTAAGAAAGGGCACAAATAGAATGGAATTAACTTTAAACTGTGATCCGCACATTCCACGTTAAAAAAGGGCACAAATAGAATGGAATTAACTTTAAACTGTGATCCGCACATTCCACGTTAAAAAAGGGCACAAATAGAATGGAATTAACTTTAAACTGTGATCCGCACATTCCACGTTAAAAAAGGGCACAAATAGAATGGAATTAACTTTAAACTGTGATCCGCACATTCCACGTTAAAAAATGGCACAAATAGAATAGAATTAAATGAAAGAAAAACCTGAATTTGTTATTGTTGAAAAGAATTAAATTGGGGAATTGTTTTCATTTGTGACTTTCTCATTTTGACCAAGATAAAAGTGTAGTATCTGTTTCGATGGATACTGCACCCCATAGACCGGTATTGTCTTGGCCTTCGGGGCTTGATTTACGCCGGTCTGCGGTATTGTCCTGTGCAGTTCTAAGAGGTCCACCCTCCCAGGCTTTGCCTTCTCCCCCTTTGAGAAGGGGTTAGTTTATTGCTAATCGTCTGAGGCGCCCCTACCGGGGAATGCCGACAACTCTGCCCAGGCAATTTTTAAAGGCCATAGCGGCCTTTCTCTAGAGTGCTGACTTATGAAATCCCACTTTCCGACCTTGTGTCACATCTTACCGCTATGGGAGGTAGATAAATAAATGGAGAATTGTTTTTATTTGTGCGCCGTTTTCAACGTAGATAAATTGAATCTATGATATTTCAATTTTAACACTGTTGTAGGCTACGATAATTTTTTTTTTAACTTATTGTAGAGGAAGGAATGTAGATAAAATGTTTATATATATAAAACACCAATCACCGTAACAGAAAAATATTTTTATGACAACAGTACAACCAAAATAGGGTATTATATATTGCGATCGGGTTCAATGAACCAGACAGCACTCAGCAAGCAAAAGGCAGACTGGTTGCAGTTGCATGGATATTTCGTCAAAGGACAACAATAGAGGAATGTTTAACGGAAAGCGTAGACTACAAACATTAAAATCAGGTTCAGAAAATCGGTTTCGGGTTTAGTGATCATCATTTAACCGGTTTAAGGAAGTCAGTTTCGAGCTGTAATACGAATGTATGAATAGAAAAAAAAGAAAAAACGCACCAATTAATTTACTATCTAAAAAGGTAAACCAAAAGTACAAATTTTATTTTCTGTTTTTTTTTTTTTTTTTGCGGTCGATAAATTTATTTTGGATGGTATCATACTAAAATTACGAATCGAATTGTATGATTAAAAAAAAAAATTAAATATATTTTTTAAAATATTACATTCGAAAAATACTTTTTCATTAAATAGAAATCATTACTTGTCATTCTGAGACATTTCTCTACAGTTTTTATTATTTGGATTATTCGGACTACTGTTCTAATCTTGGATGTTATTCTCATAACGTTTCGGCCGATGTAACCTCCAACCTTCTTCAATTGCGTCTTATCGAACTCGGAAATCGGTACGGAATTTCGAACTGAATCCTTTATTTAATCCATAGTACATATAGTATTCATCATATAATTGCCCGAGGTGAAGATTGCCATTGAAACAATTTTCAGTGCGGTATATTGCCATTAACAAATTAACAGAATGCTCCGAGAGAATTAGTTAAATAAATTAATTCTTTTTAAAAATTTTATTTTTAAATTATAGCTTGTTTTAACTCAAACTACCATTTTTCCTTTTCTAATTGTCTATTTTATTATTTTAAGTGTAACCTAACGGACGAGGATATTAGTAACAGAAGAGTTTTATTTTGTTGGCATCCGTCTGTTTCAGCAGACAATAGAGAGTTCTGCACCTCAGTTTAGTCCGTTGCTGAATTGCAGGGTCTGCTGTGATGCTTATCCTGGATGGCAGGCTCTGCTGCAGTTGCCATTGATGTCGGTGGTTTCTGGTTTTGAGAGCTCCGTTGCAGCTCTCTGTCGTTTGTGCTCTCTCCTCTCCCTCCATTGATCGTCTCTCATCTCCTCACACCTCTTGGTCTTAAGCCACGGACTTCCAGCCTGTTGGGTCGATGCCATCTGCCTTCATGTCTCGCTTGCAGACATCCTTGTAGTGTAGGACAAGTCTTCCTGCTGGTCTGGGGCCGGTTGCAGGCTCGCCGTATAGAATATCCTTTAGGATCCCCCCCATCGTCCATTCGCCTAGCATGGCCAAACTACCGGAGTCGTCGTTAGGTGAGCAGAGCGAACATGGCTGAAATGTACTCCTGATAAAGTAAGCTTTTATTTGAGATGTGGTCCTGTCAGGTGATTCCTAGGATTCTCCTAAGGTTACACAGGTGGAAGGTGTTGAGTCTGCTCTATTAGCGAGTGTAGGGGGTCCATGATTTACTATTGTAAAGCAATCTGCTGAGCATGCAAGCCCGGTACACCTTCATCGTCGTAGTGGTGGTCAACATCTTAGTTGAATATTAGTAACATAAGATTATCTTTCGAGATGTGGTATTCACATGCAAATCAGTTTCACCTATGGTGACTATGAACTGAAAGTAAAACCTATTTAACATATTGCTTACTGCATTAATTCCGAAAATGTGGTAGTATTAGCATAGAAGCCTTAAAAAAAAAACAAGTCAGCTAGGGGTTTAAAACAATTAAAATGGCGAATATCACATCCGACAAGATACGCTCTGAGAGACGACTCACTCTGACCGGAGAACTTTTGAAAGATAATTGAATTGGATCCACTGCAACGCACCAGAGATTTGGTGAAAATATTTACTGTATGATTCTGAACTGTCCACGAACATCTGAAGTGAATTGGAAAAAACGTGGAAAGAGAAGCTATGGGTTCTTCATGATATTCCATCTGTATTATCAATAAAAACCTTTCATTTTTGCGTCGCATTGTTAGAACTGATAATAAACAAATCTTGCATGCCAACGGAAAACACAGTAGTTATCATAAAATGCCGGTACCAAAACCAGTCCTACTCTATCCATGTAAGCAGTGGCATGCAGAGGTCTGGTGATGCCCGGGACCAACTCCTTGGTCGTATGCTCTAAAGACTCAAGTATATATCCTAGTAATATGATGAGAAAGGAAGATAGTTTTAATATGATTGGATGCCCCCCCCCCCCTCCTCTGCACGCCACTGACACTACCGTGTGTACGATTTTCTTCACTAAAAAAGAAACAGCTATTTTATTAGCATTTATTCTATCCATATAAGTCTTTGCTCTATGTTTTGTGGAATATGAAAGGTGCCATCGATTACAAGACCCTAGAACATGGAACAATCATCATTGTAGACGTTTTTTGGGGAGCAATTTGATATCTATATATTAATACAATTATGAGACAACTTCACGTGTGTGGGTGCATTTCTGGCGTCAACGTAACTTACTCATTGAATTATTGCTTCTATTTATTTACTATTAATCAAATAGTTATTAAAATCAAAACTGCGATAGCTTAAAATAAACCGAAATTTAAAACATCCTTTTTCAAAAATAATTTACTGACAAAATTAAATCCACCAGAATCTATTTCGGTTTCTTTATAAAAAAGTAAACAATTTTAATCTTCTGTTAACAGTTAAAGATTGAAAATCTTGGAAGATTTTTACAGTAAATAATTTACTTAATAGAGATCAAAACAACATTATCTTAACAAGAATTAGTTTTATAAAAATTTAGTTCAAATAATTTAATGATCAAACACGTCCGTGATAATTTATATTACTTCGATTATTCGGACTACTGTTCTCGTCTCGGATATTATTCTCATGTGCGTCCGATCGAACTCTGGAATCTGTACGGAATTTCGAACTGAACTCTTTATTTAAGCCACATGGGTAGCTTGTTCTCGTTCCGTCACCCATGTACAAGTCTTAAGTAATTCTTAATTGTATTCTTAGTATCGCCCGTACTGAGGATTTAACCTTCACTCTCCAGAAGATTGTAACTTAGAATTATTCAGCTTATCACTTTTATCCATTGCGCCATTGGTCGTTGCGGCTGATAACAGTAGTCCGTTTAATCCAAATAATACAAAGTATCAATCCTTATCTAAAAAATTCCGAAACATAATACGCAATAATTTAATTTAACTTTCAAAATCCTATTAAAAAAATGAATTTGATAAAAAAACATACAGTATAGCTAAAATAATAATAAAAAAGCAAAACAACAGTGAAAGTAAAAATACTCCCAAGCAATGTCGGGTATGTACAGCTAGTTGTAAATAAAGAATTAAACTAATGAACCGATCATTATGAAATTTGGAATATATATTCTCAGCAACATGGTGAGTAACATGGCACATTAGGGGTGGGTGGAATGCGAACACCTACCCCCCTAAAAATATATTAAAATAAGTTGAATACAAAAATTAATAGCGAAAAGAATTGTTCTACATAAATATTTTAGTTATACATTTAGTAATACATTTTTAAAAGGATCTGTGCGCTCGCATGAGCGTTAATAATATGCATGTGCTTTGTAAAATCCTAAACTATTGAACTTATCATTATGAATTATGGAATATGTTTTCTAGGCAACTAGGAATTGGAAAAAGTTCTTTTGAAAGCATCTTTTAAGAATAAAACAGGCAAAATGCTTTTGGAGACCACGTATAAGATGCACATATTTTTTAAATTAAAAATCAGTCAATATTTTTTTTAATTTTGACTTTTATTTTATTAATTTCAGATAAAACACTTTCCATCCTCAAAGAACAAGTGTTTCACAAAAAAATTAAAAGTTCTTTTGAAAGCATCTTTTCAGAATGTAAAACTTTGAAAAAACAGGCATCATTCCTTTGGAAACCATGTATAAAGGACAAATATTTTTTAAATTAAAAATCATTCAATTTTTGTTTTATATATATATATATATATATATATATATATATATATCTATGGGAGAGATAGAGAGCGAAACAGAGAGATGGAATACAATGGAAGTATTTTTTTCCATTATTTTTTCTCTTGTGTTTTTCTTCCTTTCATAGAGGTTGTCTTATTTCTAGGTCCAATGACCCTAGGTTTACTTCGCTAGCGCGTTCGATCCCCAGAGATGGGTTTCAGGGGACGACTTTACCTATATTCATTGGACCCAGAAACTAGACGACTTACACGAAAATAATAAAGCACAATAGGAAAATCATGAAAAAAAGTATTTCCGATAGCTGTCTAAAAGTGACTTGCTTTCAAAACACACACACACACACACACACACACACACACACACACATATATATATATATATATATATATATATATATATATATATATATATATATATATATATATTCAAAAAAGCTTTTAAAATTTATGCATGGCGAAAAAACAAACAAAAAACACGCACGAAAACATAATATATATGTATTCAAAATTCATGCAAGAAAAAAAAACAATGTATATATCTGAGCAACATCATCCACCAAGCAGCCACTACTGCTGACAATACAGAAGCATTCTACTCATTCATAGTTCTAGTAAAAGCTTGAATCTTTGGAATACTAACTAAATCCGCAAATTGCCGAGTTAGAACTTGTATATACGGTCATGCTATTTTTAAAGCCTTGTAACGTGTATAATTATTCATAAAAAAGAAGACATTCTGACAAGTCAAAGGTCACT
>OY744526.1:69970406-70077906 GCA_963556195.1 Sepiola atlantica
ACATTAAACGGAAAATGTTTAATGAATACATTATGCCTGTTATGACATATGGTAGCGAAATATGGGCACTTAATGATGCAGCAAAATAAAGGCTAAGAGTGGTGCAATGCAAAATGGAACGCATTATGCTCGGCATCAGTCTACGACAATAAAAAAAACACTTGGATCAGACAGCAAACTGTCCTAAACGACATCACAACCACAATGCGAACGGCTAAACATAGATGGGATGGTCACCTTTCGAGATATGCAGACAACATGTAGACACTAAGAACGATAGAATGGACTCCGAGGCAATGGAAAAACCAAGAGGAATGCCAAAATCTTGTTGAAGAAACGACCTCGAGAACCAACTAGATCCTATATGGCCACGCCTAGCTAGGGACAAAACAAGGTGGAAGGAAACCAGGTAGAGGTTCCTCCTCCAGGAGTGATCAAAAACCTTAATGATGATATATATATATATATATATATATATATATATATATATATATATATATATATATATATATGGGAAATGAAAAAGGAAAAACCAAAAGATGTATTTTTATGTATTCATCAACGTTTCGTTTTTATTTGTAAGACTTCCCCAGGATGATAATTTTAAGAAAAATGTCATGCAAGTACATGAAAATATTGGGTTGACATGATGGGTTAATGAGAAGAAGTAGTAGCCACTACTGGGAGCGCAGGACCGAGGTCCGGGCTGAGAGAAGTCGGTGGCAGGGAATGAAATTAATGTGGATGATAATAATTATGGAAATAATAATCCAACGTGAAGGAAAATGAAAAAAGAAAAAAAACAATGTTTTGTATATATTCATCAACGTTTTGTCTTTATTTCGAAGACTTTCTCAAGATGATTGATTTTAAGAAAAAACATAGAAGTCAATATTTTAAAATACGTGGTGCGTCTGTGACGTGAAAATAATGTTTTTTTTTCTTTCTTTCGAACGAACGAAACAATAGACGTTAGAAATAAAAAATATGTGGTGCGTCTATGACGTGAAAAGAATGTTTTTTTTTTTTTTCGAACGAAATATAGTCGTTAGAATTGAAAATATGTGGTGCGTATTGAACTTAGAAGTTAGTGCTCAACTATATGCGAGTTGAGTTACAAACAAATAAACTACCAAGCACACTAAAACGCCGGTTTATATTAAAGATGGAATGTTCCATTATGCCCAGATAGGCAAGTCTATTCTCTGAGTTCTGATTGGCTGCTAATTCATGAGTAGATAAATCAATTTGATTCTACAGTGCGTTTATGAACTGGAATGAATTTTTCTAATAATTTAAATTAAAAAAAAAAATCTTTAAAAAACTTAATATCGATGTTATGTACAAAGTTTTATTATGTATGTTAGTTAGCCTGGATCTAAATTCAAGTTCTGTTCGGTTAGTTTTCTGATTAAAGTAGATAAATTGTAGAAGCCGTTACGTTGTTTAATTGTGTCAGAGTTTACAATGAATGCTGATTCAAAAAGTGAGATTTATTTTAGACTCATTAAATTCATTTTAAATAAATCTCGCCAATGACTTATTGAAATCAGCACTCATTACAAACTCTGGCACAATTAAACGACAAAAGAAAGAACAAAAACATTCTTTTCACGTATCACATATTGAGAATTCCGAGGAAATAGAATTTCTATAGGTCAATCCTATAATTAAATTTTGCCTTTAAGAAATAGAAACTCTACCCCGTCCATCTTATAATTAATCTTCACCGTTTTATAAATAGAAATTTCCATGCTTGACAAAGTATCAAGTTACTCCAACAATGTACTGACTCGTCCCTAACGAGGTATCAAATTACCAATCTCCCAATTTAAAAGCAATTAACACATCCTTAATCACCCCAGATTCCGGGTTTATTTAGACTGAGACAGGGAAGTAGGAAATTAATAACCTTTGGCGACGCCCATCCTACCCCAGCAAAAAAACTTGCTCCGTGCCTCGATTAAACAGCTTCCCAAAATGGGGTCAACGTTGATTGCATACTTGACCCCAAGAGTCACCATCGGATAACCCATATATGGCATGACTGGTGTCACATAACCAACACATCATAAGCCATCAGATGTTCCCCCGTCGTTACCCATATATTTGGTGTTAGAGAATGAATCAGGGTTAAGAGATTTCGTCTGACATTCACGGTTTTGCTGCAAAGAATTATCTTTTACAAAATCCAAACAACTTTCATCAATTACTCGAACATCGTCACCTCAACTGTGGATTTCCAACCAAGACAGAAATGAAAATTAAAGAAAACAACTCTTCATTTTCCTCACGGTATATCTAAAAAAAATCAAGTAATATTTAATTGCTCCATTTCATGTAAACTTCGTCCATCCTTCTCAAGAACATTTTGTTTTCCATACCGATATTTAATTAGTGAACTCTTTCTGCTCCCCAAAACAGCATTTTACTCCCCATTTCTGTATTACATACTTGAACTCTTCCTGCTCCCCAAGATTATTATCTCCCCGAAACCAGAACATTGTCTCCTTCAAACCCGTACAAACATATCTAAGCATTTAAGCGATAAAGAGCGTCACATATTTCAGGCAACTCTTTGTAGCTCAATGGTAACATCTCGTACTACAGACGGTGCGCATGTGGGTTCGAATCTTGCCATAGTCATCACACACTGATGGGCTGTGAATACAGCGAAACACGTGTACGTGGATAACTATATTTTATCTATAAAATAAATATATACGTCCCTAAATAAGGCGACATAATGTAATAGAGTTAACTCTTCCTCGGTCACCGTAAGATACCCCCCCCCCCCAAAAAAAAAACAACAACAAATAACTATATATATATATATATATATATATATATATATATATATATATATATATAGGTATATATATATATAACAGATTCGTTGGGGGTTACTTTATAAAGCATCGACAAGTAAAAAAAGCAATCAGATTAAAAACCAGATAAATGACGCGAGAATTTTTAATAAATGAAACATTTATTTATTTTTTATCAAATATTTCTACATACACATGTCTTCCCCAGCGGTTACAGTTATTTGTTTTTTAAATTATTTTTCATTGTTGAGATCCCAGGTCAGCAAAGTCGACCTCAGACCACAGAATGGCTCGATGTTAATGGGAGTGTTTTTGTTTGTAAGTCAGGGTAGTAGCATGCGCGCTAGTTCACGGTAGTTCAAGAGATTCGTTGGAGATTACTTTATGAAGCATCAAAAAGTTTAAAAAAACAACCAGAACAGATCTCAACAATGAAAAAGAAAGAAAAAAAAAACAAATCACTGTAACCGCTGAAGAAGACATGTGTATGTAGAAATATTTGATTAAAAAAAATTATCTGCTTTTCAATCTGATTGCTTTTATATATATACTAGAGGGTACTCGTCGCCCGGCGTTGCCCAGGACAAAATAAAATGTTTACCTCGGAGTGTAACAAAAATACAAATTGCCACAGTGTAGAAGGAAATCCCCAGCGTAGAAATATATCTCCTTCACTGACCGCTTCTACATAATTTTAACCGAACTGAACCGAACCAAGCAGACTTAAACCTTAGAATATCCCCAACAAACAAACCAAAAAAGAAACAGTTCGGTTCAAATTATGAATTTTTTTTGTAAATAAATAAAACGTAGCATTATTTTTATATTTTTATTATTAAGTCTTGGTTTTGTTTTGTTTTGTTTTTAAGCGAATTTTTATTGCTATCAACAATTGAATGTTGTCGAAATAAAGACTGCAGGTCGTTTTGCGTTGTAAGTATTTGAAAGAAGATTTTGAAACCTTAAAGGTGTTATGTATGAAATTGTCTTGTCGCCGCCATGTTGAATCACGGAACACTATAAGTAACTATGTCCGTTAAATGTATTCTCTAAAAACCGGAATGAGAATAAGTGTATACCTAATAGGTAGAAATAACGTAATCCGATATTCTCAAAATTCTGCGGAATGTGAGGGTGCGTCCATCAAATGTGTGCGTAATGTATTGTATTATGTATGAAATGAATAGCAGATGAATAGTAAATAATAAGGGTTACGTTTTTAAAAACGTTGTTTATTAGTTCCCGGTGTAGATGGGGAGAGTGTCAGTAGTAAATTGTTAGAGGGAAAAGTTTTTGCTACGACCTCTATGGAGTATGCTTTGGGGAGAGTCTAAGATGATGAGCCAAAAGTAATATTTAGTGTTAGTTGGAGAAAATAAGCATACATTTATTAAAACACGCTCGAGTTAATAATCATAATATAGTGGTGAGTTTATTAGCCTATGATGCATGTGGTTATTTTCTTACTCTTACCCAAGGTACAGGGGAAAAACGTCTTTACTTATATATATATATATATATATATATATATATATATATATATAGTTCTGGTAATGTTTTTTTATAATTCTGAATTAAGACAGTTTAATAAGAAATACATAGCCTCGAGTCGATTGAAATAGTTTATATTGATATTTATTCTATGTATTCTCCAAATATGGTTTCCTGCGCAATTTAATATTATCTCGGGTCCTTGGTACCGTACTGATTATTACTGGAGCAAATGTCGTCCACTGAGTGGAGCTAAAATTTTAGTTTAGTTTTTTCCATATTGTTTGTATCAGTGTCATTCTCACAAAGCCATATTTCCTCCGTTACTAAAATCACATAGAACTCATGCTTTACAGAATAGCACACGAAAAATACAAACAAACACAGAAACAAAACAAGAGATTCAACATCATCATATTCGATTTAACGCCCGTTTTACATGCTGGCATGCGTTGGACGGCTTCCAAACTGATCTATCTCCGCCCAGGTCTTTATTTATCTCTCTTTCTCTTAAGTCCATAAACTACATAGCCTGAAATGCGACCGATTTTCTTTTGAAGTTATTTTCTAAATTGAGGCAAGATTTCTGTAGGTTGGATGAACGCTTACCCAATGAGGCGATGGTATCAGTACTTTTATCGAGACACAATTTCTAGGTGATTGCCTATCAAGACCGATTCACCTGCCCTTTTGTT
Source organism: Sepiola atlantica (assembly GCA_963556195.1). Lineage (NCBI taxonomy): Eukaryota > Metazoa > Mollusca > Cephalopoda > Sepiida > Sepiolidae > Sepiola > Sepiola atlantica. The sequence goes on from OY744526.1 coordinate 69,975,421, forward strand.
TTTGTTTTTTAAATTTATTTTCCAGAGATTGAAAAGGAAATTTGTTTTAGAAGAAAAGAAAATATAAAGCTGGCATTTTAGAAGAAAGTTGCAAATTCAGTGTTAAAAGAAAATAGGGCCACAGGAGTGACCATTCTTATGTAATTTAAAGTTTTGATAAAACTGCACTTTAAGGACAATTGTCAAGGCGAAAGGCTACTCGAGGATAAGGGTCAATGAGATCGATGGATTGTCAGCTGAATGGTGAAGAATATAATGAGAGGATCGAAAATGATGAATGGAATGAACTGAATTTGATTACTTATGAGGACGGTTTATGGCAAATATTTGTTGACATTAGATTTAAAGACAACCATGTTGTAGTCTGCAGGGACACACTCCTGTGGTAATGTGTTCAACATGTGGGAAGTACTTGGAAAGAAACTCTGTTCATGGAAATTCCGTTTGATGTTAGGAACATGGAGGAATAAAGGACATTTTGTTTTCAGTTGTGGTAGAAATACGAGTTCTTGCTGTGAATGTTTCGCAAGGAGGCAAGTTATTAATAAATATATATTTTGTTAACCAGAATTCTTTATTAACTTTTATTACAAATTCGTGCATACTTTTTAAGTAATGCACAAAATACTTCATGGCAGCCAGTGTATTTTTGGCTAAGATCAAAGTGTAGTATCTGTTCCGATGGATACTACACCCTATAGACCGGTGTTGTCTTGACCTTCGGGCATGATTCCGCCGGTCTATGGGTGTGTCCTGTGCAGTTCTAGGAGGTCCACCCTCCCAGGCTTTGCCTCCCCTCTTTGGGGAGGAGTAAGTTTATAGCTTACTGCCTGAGGAGCCCCTACCGGGGAATGCCGACGAGGCTGCCCAGGCAATTTTTAAACCCCACTTTCCCGACCCGACCTTGGGTCACATCTTACTTGTGGGAGTCAGATAAAAACTGGCCTTGTGCCTAACTCCTGGAGAGGAGTAAATCAATACTCTAACCATGAGTTACCTATCTTGATAGAATAAGAAGATCTAATATTCATGTTTCAACAAAAAACAAAATGCATCTGAAGGAGGTCGGAGGTTACAGCGGCCGAAATGTTTTGAGAATAACATCCAAGATTAGAATAATAGTCCAAATAATACCAATATTAAAAATCCTTATCTAAAAAAATCTGAGTCATAATACTTTCTAATTGAATAACAAATGTTCGAGAATTCTAAGAATTCAAACCCACTTTATTTTTAGAGAAGAAAGATTTTGGCTGCAGCTATTTTTATACTGGAAGGAACAGACTTTTGGAGTTCTTCTGAATAACTGTTTAAAACTAAGGTTTGATTAACTCACTTAATTTCGCAACGTTTTTGTATGGCTTAGAAAGTTTCTAGTTTAGTTAACTTGTGCTCTATCATTATTGCCCTGGAGTCGGATTATGTGGATATAAAGAATAGGAATGTGCAATGTCATAGCCTTCAATGACTGCAGATAAAAAATAGATCCGCCATTTTAACTTTTTTTTTTATATGCAAAATCAGTGAATCAGCCAATTTTCATTAATTTTTCAGCACTTATTAATGAATGTGCTGCACAATGTATTACTTATTTCTATTCATATAAAGTTAGGTATGTGTATATGCTTATATATTTCCATGTGCAGGATTCACCCCTAAACTAATTAACTAATAATTATGAATTTTGGAACACAGCTGATAGGTGTAAAGGTGACTAATGTATGCTATATTTAGTTTAATTTAATTTTATCCAAAGGGGGGAGGCAAAGACGGGGTCGAAGCTCTTTATAAAAATTTAGATATCTCAGATCTTGATGAAATTTTATTTGTCGGTTAATTAATAAATATTTACCAAATTTCAGTTTCTTGAAAGTATTTTCAAGGAATTTTAAGGATCATAATATGAGCACAACTTTTGATTTGAAAATTCAAATATATCAGATTTATAAATTAAATTTAATTTATAGCCATTAGATACTAATTAAGGAAGATATCCTAAATTTTAGGCATTTTCTAGAATTAAAATTATGTAATGGATTTTGATCGAAATTCGAATAAGGATTCTAGACATAAGGTTTAGACAGGTATTCTTCTATTTTTATTATAAAATTTAGTGGAAATATTTTTTTCGGGTAAGTCTCATAATACAACTAAAATTAAAGTTACGTAAAATGAAATACTTTGTTTTATTTCTATATATACTTACATGTTATATATACTTACATATTATATATACTTACATGTTATATTTACTTACATGTTATATATACTTACATGTTATATATACATACATGTTATATATACTTACATGTTATATATATTTACATGTTATATATATTTACATGTTATATATACTTACATGTTATATATACTTACATATTATATATACTTACATGTTATATATACTTACATGTTATATATACTTACATATTATATATACTTACATGTTATATATACTTACATGTTATATATACTTACATGTTATATATACTTACATATTATATATACTTACATGTTATATATACTTACATATTATATATACTTACATGTTATATATACTTACATATTATATATACTTACATATTATATATACTTACATGTTATATATACTTACATGTTATATATACTTACATATTATATATACTTACATATTATATATACTTACATGTTATATATACTTACATGTTATATATACTTACATGTTATATATACTTACCTCGTATCAGGGATACGGCCTCTAAAATCAGTCTGACAGTAACTTTGTTGCTATCTTGCTGAGGTATGGTCCTGTTCAGTCTCAGGATGTTCACACTCCCAGGCTTTACCTTCTCTTTGGGAAGAGGTAAGTTAATTGCTAACCGCCTGAGGCACCCTCCTGGGGAATACCGACGGGGCTGCTCAGGCATTTTTGCAGGCCAGAGCGCGCTAATCTTAGTATACTGGCTTTTCAAAACCACACTTGACTTTGTGTCTAACCTCCTGGAGAAGAGGTAAATAAAACACTTTGTTTTATTTTCCTCAATTTCTTTTTATATTTCTAGGAAGATAAACCCCCAGAGATGTTATCAATAATAACATGTTATTAGATGTAGTAGCGGAACCCTGTGGAAATTCCATGGTGCTTTCTACATCAATCTGTATAATTTACTGTCAATAATAATATTTTTTTGGAATAATAAATGTCTGTGAGGATCAGTACTATTTGAAAAAACAAACAAACACAATGACTCTTTCTTCTTCCATAAAATAATTGTCATTGTCAGCTAAATATTCTTTGAATAGATAAAACGAGTATGTTTTTTTTCATTTTAAAACAATAAATATTCTTTATCTTCTTACCGTAAAAATAATTGTCCGTTAAATATTCTTAAAATCAATAAAACGAATGTCACTTTTTTAAATGTATTTATTTAAAATTGTACTGTTTTAGTCGACGGGACAATATAATTTTATTTTGGAACAATTCATTTTTAAATTGGTAAAGTCGTAATTTTTTTACCTTGATGACATCAGATCAATTACTAATCACCATCTTTGCTAATCGGATGATCTCATTTTTTAAAAAAATGTGTATGAAATGTGATAACATACGTACGAACATGAAATGGCTTAGTGTATTATTATATAGACTAGCGGGACCCGTGGATATTCCACTGTTCTGTGCTTCATCTGTTGTATATTACTGCTGTGCTTAAAAATATTTCTATTCTATGGACGTCCGGCGCGAATGCAGACCCCACGATATTATTGAACCACCTTTTTCATGCTTATCTAAGTACTCTGCTTAATGTAGAGAATATATCTGATTATAGGAGTTTATCTCCAAAACATTTGTAGGATTTTGTACCCCATTCACATACTATGTACGTCTGTTGCGAGCACAAACCCTACCATATTATTGTAGCATCTTTGGACGGAACAGATACTACATTTTGATCTTAGCCGAACGCTAAATAAAGGGTATTTTCAACACAACAGCAACAGATGAAATTTAAAAAAAATACTTATTTTGTATTACATTTTCGACGATCAGGCGATTGCATCTTTTAAAAAGTGGGTGGAGGGCGATGACGTACGTACGAACATTAAATTGTCGGTACTTTCACAGATTAGAACCAGCGCTAACTTTAACCATTAACCTAACCCTAACTCTAACGCTAACCCAACCCCCACCCTGACCCTGACCCTGATCCTAACCCTAACGATGGGGCCAAAGTTAGTGTGGGTCTAATCTGTGAAAGCACCAAATTGTCTTAGCGTATTATTATATAGATTGTTCAAAGATACGCATGAATAGGCTTGAGATGGTAAAAATGGAAATCAATAAAACTCGAAAGATACTTTTTCTCGCAATATTTTTTGTGCCATGCATTTATTTTCAAATCGATCGAGCTATTATCTTTCTTGAAGATACATTTCCATTTTGTGTGTCTGTACGTGCTTTACCTTGATTTTATGTTTCCTCTCGGTCATCATACGGCTATTTCGTCTGCCTTCAATATTTTTATTTTCATTCATTATTCACGCCCCCCTCCCCTCCTTCGAATGATTCGATCTGTCAACGTCATCATACCAAATCTTCATTTTCGGTAGCACTGCCAGTCTGCTTCCTGATTTAGTCTAACAAACATCTGACCAAATTCCCAAGAGGACGAAAGCATTTATGGAAATTATTTTGAGTTGGTCTCACCCTTTCCTTGGGAAAAGGTCATAACGTGACTTTATACTCAGCGAAGAAAAATAATATTAGAACACGACCCCTGTGGTAAATTACTTTTATTATATTTCAATATTTTTCATTTTCATATGCTGTGAGTCCTAGCAAAGAAGTCTAATAAAACTGCAGTTTGATAGGATCATGACGAAAGAAATGATTTTAGCAAAGAATACTATATCATCTACCTTTTGCAACAGGATCACATTTTGTTGGTAAAATTTTATGTTTCGGACTTTTCTAGATGATAATTTGTATTATTTGGATTATTCGGACTACTATTCTCATCTTAGATGTTATTCTCAAACTCAGAAATCTTTATATTGAACTCGGGAATCTATACGAAATTTCGAACTGAAGCCTTTTATTTAATCCATGGGAATAGATTTTTCTCGTTCCCTGAGTCATGACCAGGTACAAGTCTTAAGTAATTTTTAAAATTTTAATTCTTAGTTAGTATCGTCTGTAGTGAGGATTTAACCTTCAACCTCTAGAAAACCGTCACTTAGAACTGATTAATACTTAACACCTTTATCCGTTGCTCACGTGGACACGTGGGATTTTTTTTTATAAAAGGTTCAGTTCGAAATTCCGAGATTCCCGAGTTCAACAAGGCGCATTTGCAGGAAGTCGGAGGTTACATCAGTCGAAACGTTGTGAAAATAACATCCAAGATGAGAATCGTAGTCCAAAGTAAATTTTTTTAAATTAATTATAAGATAAAAGACACATAAAATTCAACAATAAATTTCCTATTAAATATAAACTTTGATGTAACTATTTTTTCAGGGGGCAGTAAAAGTAAATGTATAGTGGTTGACCATAGTTGAGGGCGACCTGAAGGCTCCCTTTTCATTAGCTACTTAGTGTAGAGGAAGGCGCCACTCCTTTCTAAGGGTTACTCCAGGTATCCTTATAATGGTTAGTGTTTGGCAAGGGGGCATCAAGTACCATTTTTTAAGTCTTTGGTATGACTCGATCGAGGATTAAATCCTGGTTTCGCAACTTATTAGCGAACACTAACCATTATGCCAAATGGGTCGACAGTAGAATTCCCTTAATATTTGTAAGAAGTGTGATGTTGTATGGCAGTGAGTGTTTGGGCCCTCACCCAGGCCTCACTTGAAATGACAGAGCAATGATTAGGTGGATATGCAATGTAAAGCGGGAATAGATCCAGAACATTAAATTAGACACTCTACTTGAGAAATTGGCCATTCCAAAACTTGATGTCCTAATACGAGCAAACCGTATTCGCTGATTCGGGCATGTTGAAAGAAGCAAGGGGTATATCAGCACATGCAGAAACCTAAGGCTGGACAGCAAAAAGAAAGCTGGGTTCCCTAGGAAGACATGGAAAGAAACCATCAGCAAGACAGTAACCAGTAGCAATCCCCAAAATCATGATCACTGGAGACTTAGCATAAGGACAGCCAGACAACATAGACAATAAACTTGGATAGTGAGTGTGAGCGATTTTAATGAAGAATTAAATTGAAAATGTATTCAATGCACAAGTGATATTTAAAATAATGTCTAAAATAAGCTCCAGTCTTTGGTTCCTTCCTCTTATAAGACATTCACAACTAGAACTCGTTTTCTACCACAAAGAAAAAAGAATTTCCTTTCTCCCTCCATGTGCCTAGCATCAAACGGAATTTCCATTGATAGAGCTTCTTTTCGAGGGCTTCTCACCTGTGGAACGCATTACCAAGGAACTGTTTCCCTGTTGATTACAACCTGGTTGTCTTCAAATCCGATGTCAACTAATTATTGCCATAAACTGCCCTATAAGTAATCAAACACAACTCATACAATCGATCAATGTTAGAACTCCCATAGTGTTCTAACATTGTCTAGCAATAATTTCGGTCTCATTAACCCTTATCCTCGTGTAGCTCTTGTCCTTGATAAGTGGTTATCCAATAGTGAAAACATATATAACAGTATATGTTAGGTGGTCCACATGTCACTTAACTAAAGAAAATTAAATCCGTTATTCATATAATGTGAATGCATATCATACGTATATGCAAAAGTTTTAGCTTTCTGAGCTTTGAGGTCAATTTAAAGTGACCTAGGAGTGCAAACAACTGACCGAGCTAGATTTTTCTGGAAAATTCTAGTTTCTCCCTCACAGGAAATTATTTGCAAATATCTAAAATTGAAAGATTTATAGCGTGCATCCTGGTTTGGATGAGATATAGACGATAGTCGTATCTTTGAAATGTACCAAGACTCAGGCTAGCAATTAAAATGGAATAAATGAAATGGTGGACGAAAATGTATGTTATGAATTTAAAAAAAAACATGGTTATATATATGTGATATTTTGTGTAGAGAATTATTCGTATCTGTGTTTGAAAATGTAAGCCTCCTCGTGGGTAGAATGTTCGAAATCAGAACACTGAATTGACCTGTTTAAGAAGTGTGTGTATGCATGTTTGCCTCTGTCAATGGTGTATGCGTGTGACAGTGTGTGTAAGTTCAGTAAGTAGTGTATGCGTGAACTTGCTCATGAATGAGTTCAGTAGCCAGTGTGTATATGCTGCTTTCTGTTCGTGTATGAATATGTCTGATTCCCCCTTGCCTCCATGGTAAGGGGAAGCAGAGCGTAATGGCGTACTCGCTTTCTGTCTAGTCTCTGGTTCACTGTCTTTTGTCTTCTATGTACTGTTTTTTTTTAATACCCGGCAGTCAGATCAAGGAGTGAATTTGCTTTTTTGGTGTGTAGGATGATTTCACACATGTACGTACTACACGGCACCTCACGTGACTGTTATTTTAATTTTTTTGTCAAATCTCGTGTGGAGCCTGCCTTTGCACGGAAAAATGCAATTACTTTTTAGAATTTGCTTTGCGACATTCCACTTTCCACATTTTTTATGCTCTTGTGCCTAATTTGTTTAAAATTGAAATTGTAATTTGATATTTTTTGCAATAAAATAATTAAAAGTGTAATATCTGTTCCGATACTACACTTCGTCTTTTCTGCCCTCGGTCATTAAAGGTGAATGAGAAATTCTTCTAGACTGAGGCAATTTTAATTTTTGTCCCAATCAAGAGTTTCCCTTTTTGGGAACTTGATTTTCTTCACATTAAAAACTGAACTTCTGTCTAACTCTGTCCTGTCCTCGTGGGGAAGCAAGTAAATAGAAATAGTATATAAAAAAAGTAAATAGAAATAGTAAATAAAAGTCCATGAAACAACGTTATGTTTATTCATTTTAACGCAGCAATAACACAACTTAACTATTCATTTTGAATTCTTGTTTTTCATTTTATTTATATTGAATAAAGTTCACTTTCAGCATAAATCGAATCGTGTTCCTTTCTTTTCTTAAATGCAATTTTTAAAGTTTACTAATGCTTTTTTTTAAAGGCTCTTATTCATTACTTAGCGTCTGACTTTTCGGCAGATACCCCTCACTACTTACTAGCATGACGTCACTTTTCAGTGAAAAGGCCTTAGTTTACTTTACGACGGCCTGACTTGCGTGTATTTGCTCACACAACTGGTCAATAAATATATAGGATTGGAAGACATGTCAATCCTATAATTTATACTTACTGATGATTTATACATTTTAAGTACTGCTTTGACTCCCATGAGAACTAAAAATACTCCTCCTTCTCCTGAATTGATAAAAATTGCACTTTTTCATGAATATCTAAAATAATAATCATTAGTTTCCTTTAGCTCAAGTCTACCTATATAATAGGTACATAAAAATACACTAAACCACTTCATGTTCGTACGTACATTATCATCTTTTACACACATTAAAAAATGAGATCGTCCGATCAGCAAAGATGGTAATTAGTGATTAATTCGATGTCACTATGGTAAACAATTACGACTTTACCCATTTTGAAATAAATTGTTCCAAAATCAAATTATGTCGTCCCGTCGATTAAAAACAGTACAATTTTAAATAAATACATTTCAAAAAGTGGCATTCGTTTTATTTATTTGAAGAATATTTAGCTGACAATTATTTTATGGTAAGAAGTTTTAGAAAGAATTAAATTGCTACAATTTTCAATAAATAAATAAAGAACAGACATGATGGTTTTATTTATTTAACCCTTTCATGCATGCCTTTTTACAGAAATTCTACGTACCTGATCTAACTTGTTCACGCTTTCAAGTTGAGCTGACTTCCGAACAGAACCGTAATGACTAATAATGGAGGCAAAACGTATTCCTTGATGTCCCTGACTTTCACAAAAAACAAATATAATTGCTGAAATCAAAATTTATGCTAATTTACGACAATTTTTATCTATTTGTTGTTGTGGAACAATAATATGCATGAAAGGGTGAAAAATATTTAGCTGACAATGACAATTATTTTTACAGAAGAAGAAAGAGTCATTTTTTTATAATAGTATTAATCCTGACAGACCGTTATTATTTCAAAAGGAATATTATTTTTTTACAGTCAATTATATAAATTGATATAGAAAACACCACGAGGTTCCGCTAGTCAAATAATAATGATTTCTACATTATTCAAGTGCTGATGAACATAGGTTCTAAAAATGCCCTCAAATTTGAGAGAAAAAAATTGCAATTTTTAGCAATTTAATGAAATTCCGTTTATTTTGTTCACCAAATCCATCAACATTTTTTGGCCAATGGTTATTGTACCTTAATCCTTTGATTTCTGCTTCCGGCTACTGAAAAGAAACCCAAATGGCAAAAATATGCAATTTTCGCAAAACTAAAAAAATCTATTAATTAGTTTTTTTCATTAAAAATCAATCAACAGTTTATATTAATCGCTTTACTCATTTAAATTAGAAACAGAACGTCAGCTAATCGATGTTTAACATGTGTGAAAACCTGCATGATTTCAGCTGAACAACATTTTGGAAGTGATTACAAATAAAATTATTCTTTGAATATTTCATTTTCTCAGGGCATTTTGTTAATTTGCATTCATTAATTTAAACTTATCTGAAAAAAGGTGAAAAATTAAAAAAAAAGAAGAAGACATTAACATTTTAGATGTGTGATTTCAAGTTGGGTTGTACTTTTCGGAAGAATATTAATTCTACATTTAAACAATTTTGACATGCTCTTAGCGAATAGAGAATTTTAAAGTGTATATTTAAGTTTGAGAGAGAGAGAGAGAGAGAGAGAGAGAGAGAGAGAGAGCGGGAGAGAGAGAGAGAGAGGAAGGGGAGAGAAAGAGAAAGATATATAAAGATATAAATATACGAGGACTGTCTGAAAGGTATCCGACTTTTATTTTTCCATGCGAAATAGAGACGATAGCGCAGCATCACTCTACACAGTGAAGGAAGACACCTTCATGCGCACGTGTGAATTTTATCGCGTTTTTCCTCCCTATGACTGAGAACACCTGAAATTAATTATTTCACAACCACAAAGAATGCAGAACCATACATTTGAATGAAGATCTTTATTGACCCTTTTCTGCTGCCATCATCAGGGGTGGGGGCGCATTCTCAGCTACGGATTTGTTGTTGTTATGTTCGAATAACAGCCATTTTACACGTCTGTTGCCTCTCGATGCTCCCACCGTCTTACTTTACCAATATCAAAATCAAATAGCATTACAAAAAAAACAAAAAACAATCTTACAACGACTCTTAATCAAAAGTATATTTTTAGTCAAGAAAATGATTTTCTAATTGCAGCTCATATTTTCGATGCGTAATTTATTTTTAATGTAGAATTTATTTCTTGGGTTTATCTTTCTAGAAATTCAAAATATTTTGGACTAAAAAGCATTTTGACAAAATTAAAAATATGAGCTATCCCCTTGTTGAATTTTTTTATTTTTAGGTAATTATTTAAAATTATTTCATATTACCAATCATCTGAACCGGACTAAGTCATTTTTTAAATAAATTATAGCAAAATACCTTGTTATATTATCAATAACACATGAAAATTGACTAGTCACAAGCAAAGTTTGATTTGTCAGCTTAAATGCTACTTGAGTCTGAATTTAAAAATCCGACAAGATAACTCTATATGTTAGAAGTGCATTTCTTTCATATAATTGATTGACAATCAATTATATGAAAGAAATCAACAATATTTTTAATTGATGAATATAATAAGAGTTGTCTACCTGACAACTAAAATTTTATTTCTTTTTTTGTATAAGTTTTTAAACTCATACAAAAAAAGAAATAAAATTTGTACAAACAAATTAAAATTAAAAGCTAATATATCTGGCAATGCTGGGATGTACAGCGAGTTTTCTAAATCGCAATGAATCGCCCAAATTGATGTTTGATCCTGACTATGCAATCATGTTTCACATTTATAACTGTGTCATTTGCCAGAAATAATTGAAATTCCAATCGCTTTCATCGTTTACATATTATATCCGGTCGAATTTCAATAATACAAAATTACAAAGATTTACCATTTGTTACAAAGGATGAATTCAAAATGGTGCCTACATTTCATAGGAACATTAGCACAAACATAACGTTGCTATGGGGTACTAAAATAGCCTAAAGCTTTATATAATTACGCATAAATTTTACAGCGATTCCTAAACAAACAACAACAAATCGATATTTTCTTGAGTGCATATTTTTTTCATATGCAATTTACCTCAGATAAATCGGTACAATACGAAAAAGAAGATAACTCTTTCTTCTAAAGGTCGCGAGTTCACTATACATATCAATCCTGCTTATGTGAGTGTTGTTCTAGCCTAAACCCCATACTGATATTAATAATGCTACTAATACTCGTCATAATAATATTATTATTAATAATATTAATGAAAATACTTATAATAATACTAAAACGGATAGTATTACTTTCTTTTCATTTCTGCTGTTTTCAAATAGTTTGAAAGTCATACAGCGGCTTATTATAATAAAAATACTCACTCATTATAAGAGTAATTAATTAATGAATAAGTACAGATAATTGCCTATTTTTTGGGGTGTTGTAGTAGTTACACGATGGAAATCTATCTTCTGTTGTACTAACATGTAATTACTCGCGTGGCATCACGCATGCACAGTTATTCCCAGACTTGCATAGCGACGTCATGGGTGTTTGGAACACAGTGCGCACGTGAGCCTTTTGGCATTTCTGCACAACCTTAGTTGGTGCCTTTTATAAAACAGTTCCTGAAAAGATACCGCTGAAAACAGATGCTAAAAATCTCTTCTCGTCTCTCGTCATGGCATGGCGGGACGAGATGGAACTCCGGAACTTAACTCTCTTTCTATAGTCAATGCATGCCGGCTAAACCAACCTGTCTTGCTGTCTTATGTTCTTATATTATTTATTCCTTCTGGTTCCTATTCTGTTTGACGAAACTGTTAAAGAAAGTAGAGGAGATGTTTATCTTTTTCAATGGAACCTGGTGATCTTATTTACTTCTTCATCCCAAGCAAGCCCCATCAGATGATATAGATGTTACAACCAAAATGGCTATCTCCAACAAACATCTTATCACCCCAAACTCTGCAGTGTGAATTTCAGTGTTGAGTTCCCTAATATACAGATTTATATACAATTATGTTAATTACGTTTACATTTTAAAGGAATAATAATTGATGAAATATCTAATTTGACAAAGTGTTGAGTCTATGTACCAGCTATACTATGTAATATTTTCGGTTATGTTTCTGTCTTTTTGTCTTCCTTTTTTCGTTATCTAAAACTTTTTTAATACTTCAAAAGGTGATTCATAGAGATAGTAAAAAAGTAAAGTGGTCGACCATAGTTGAGGGCGACCTTAAGGCTCCCTTTTCATTGGTTATTACACCGAGATGCAGGGGAGGGTGCCACTCTTTTCTCAGGATTACTCCACTTTCTCTTGATCCTAGCAAGTACCATTTTTAAACCTTTGGCATGACTGGACCAAGGATTGAACCCTGGTCTCTCACACCATTATCGAACACTCTTACCATTATGCCAAATAGGCCGGTTTCATAGAGATATTAAGCTAAAATTTGTACTTTAACATCATGTAACGCCTTGCAACTTGAAGGTACCTTTTATTCGATTCAGGTGCATGAATCACACTTCAGTAGCAAAGTGAAGAAATAATGTTTGGAGTAATAAAAAAAAATGAATTTAGTGATTGTGGGTAGACTATGACGTGTTAAAGTTCTGACGCGTCCCTTTCCTCCTTATGAGGGCAAAGTTAGACACAACGTCGGTTTTTAATGTGGGGAAAATCCAGCTCCCCCAAGAAGGGTCACTCTGGATTGGAAAATAATAATAAAAATTGCCTCAGTCTAAAAGGATTTCTCTTTCACTGACCGAGGACGGAAAACATGAAGTGTAGTATCAGAACAGATACTACACTTTACATTATCTTTTTAAATTTTTATTTAAAATAATTAAAAATATTTTTTTGCACTTTGCTCCTAGCCAAAATGCCAAGGAATATCTGATGAGTCACTTGCAACAATACTCATGAGATAAGCATTAATGTAACTTCCCTTTGGGGATTAACGAAATTCTCTTCTTGGATGAAATAGTAGAAGCCACAAGTAAATCAACTAGTCTAGAAAGAAAGTCAATTTCACTTCCTTAAAGACTACTTGCTATAAAAATCGAAGTTGATTGGTTGCTGTGTTTTACAGCATATCAACCATCATTGGGTCATTTTATGGCGAAACCTTCCATATGTTTTGCATACAATTAGTTTGTAAATTAATTTTCTTCTTAGGCGTATATTTTGTAAAAAAAGGATATGTAAGCGATACTTTTTTTAACCCATAGATGAAGACCTGACAGGTACTCGTCCGGGTCGGAGTGGGCTTGGGAGTAGTGGTAACTAATGGATGACTCCACACTTCCTCAAAGCTCCCAAATTGAGGCCTCACTACTAGATTAGGTGGGAGTCAGGAAGAACGAGTAGTTGATAGGGTTGGGAAATAGGGTAGGCAGAAAAAAGGTAAATAGGGTTGGGAAAGATGGGATTCGGAGTGTTGGAGTGTCGTAGAGGCGAACATCTTGCCAAAGGGGACAAGAGGCAGTTTAGTGTTGTACCCTAGAAAATTATGTTAAACCCATAGATGGGACTCTCACAGGTACTACCCCTCCTCCTGGTCAGAGTGGACCTGGGAGTAATGGTCACTAAGAGAGTAACTCTACACTCTCCAAAGCTTCAAAATTGGAGTCTCACCACCAGATACACTTTGTCATATCTAGGAGCCAAAACTAAAGTGGGAGTTTATTAGTTTAACGACCATAATATAAAAAAATATCAATTTATAAGAATCACAAAGTTCGAAAAATATTTATTGTAGTGTGTTTAGTGCTACTATTTTTTATATATATAAAAGTCAATGTTTGTTTGTGTGTTATAGAAATCGATATGTTAACAGTTAGAACATCCAAATAAGTTTAAATAAGTTTAAATAAGGGTTCAATTTTGCAAGAGATCTAAAGACACTATTGAAATTTTTCTTCGATTCCATCTGGGTTCACTGGGGGCAATTATCTGTTAGATCCATAAAATAACTGAAATATATTAGAACGTAAAGCAACGAAATTCATTTTTTTTAAATAGATTTTTTTCGTTTCATAAACCAAAAAGAAAATTGCACAAAGAATATCTCAGTGAAGAATGTATTAAAAATAAGGCTTAAACATTTAAATAATATTTTGTCTGTCACAATTTTTTTAAATGTAATAAATACATTGCGGAATTTGTCTAATTTCGAAATATCAAAGATCTTAACTACTTTTAGAATTAATAGTAAATAATAGTAAATAATAAATTCCTAACTAATAAAGGAGATGCCACGACCGGAAATCGAAAACGAAACCTTGAGATCTTTAATCTGATGCTCTACAAACTGAGCTATTTGAATTTTCTCATAAGTAGATTATAAAACCCTACCTTAGCAAAATTATTGTAGGTTTTGTGTGACGTCATAGATTTATGCTTTACGTTATGTTTCAAAACATGAATTCAAACATAGGTGATAATAAAAAAATTAATGAATGTGTAAACATTATCAATAGCGTTGGAAATTATTTTAACATTCCCAAACAATTTATTTTGATTTAACTACGTATTGTATGTAGTAATTCTTTCACAATTATATAATTCTCTCAACCTAGCAAACATTTGCTAGTTAAATAAAAAACAATTTGTATCGATTCATTAAACCAATTTGCCATATTATAGCTGTCCGTAAGAAATGCGGGGCGAACAAATAATTTCTTTTTTAAAGGAAACACCACCGCGTTAACAGTTTCTTTTATTACTTGACCTCATATGTCAAATGTTATTTTAAACTTTTCTTTCAAAGCAAAAATTGTAAACATCACTATATTTTAAATCATTTTCGACCAGCAATATATCTCCACACGGGCAACATGGAGGAATACCGCTAGTCATTTAATAAAAACATACCATTAAATTCAGATTAAACGCTATTTAAAATTTTCCAAAAAAATGAATATTTAAGTTTTTAAATTTCTTAAATAAGGCATCATAGACAGTTTTGAGTGCAATTCCTTTGAAGAAACGGATTTAAAATAAAAAAAGTAAATATCTGAAAAATATAAATAAAATAACGATGGAAAAATGTTATCATCCAGCAATGTTGATATCTAATCACATGAAAAACAATATTCTCTGATTAAACACTGATTACTCAGTGTTATCTGGGTTTGAAAATGTTGAATATAGTAATCATTACTATTACTGACATGAATTATTTAAAAGGAAATTCCGTTGAGAAATTAATTAAAAGCAATTGTTTTGCTTTATCCACTCATTTGTGACCTATTTGCGTTAAAAATTTTAACATTTAATATTTTTAAAAAGTTTGAAGCCAATTAACTTTAATATAAATACTCATTGAGTAAAATAATCTTAGTCCAGCCATTTTGATTCTGGACAGATCCGAAGTACATAACCGGAGCAGAGGCGAGTAAGGGCCGAATACTTGGCTCCTGCATTTTAAACTTTAATTCGATCCTTACTTGCTTCTTAATGTTTTTGTGCATTGGCTTTTATAGTTCCCGATTTTAGCGCCACCTAACGTGGCATACACGGAGATCTTTAAAAGTCTGAGCGCCCTCTAGTGTATCTATGCTTGTATGGATGCGTGGAAAGGTAGGCAATGCTATAAATTAAAAAAAACTTTTTTGAAATATTTTCTTAATACTAATAAATAACTCAATAAGTCCCGGGCCCTACTACTAAAACAGCAACTTTTAGGCAAAATTTTACTTTATTCATCAACATAACCTCTTTCTGGTGTGATACACTGATTCCAACACTTTTATAACAATTCGATACCTTTTTTGTGTAAAGATTTATCTTTGGTCTCAAAATATGCACAGTTTCCGATATCACTTCTTTATTGGAGTCAAATGTCCATCTTTTGAGATCTGCCAACAGCCAGTAGTCGCTGGAGGTCAGATCGGGAAAATAGGGTGGGCGCAGAAAAAATTCGAAGTGAAATTGATCTAGTTTGGCATATGTTGTGATCGACTTCTGACACAGTGCATTGTCCTGGTGAAATAGCACTTTGTCTTCTTCATTTATGACTGTTTTTTGGTGATTTTTTTCGTTCAAACGTACCAATAATGCTACATGATATTCGCTATTGATGGTTCTTCCTATCTCAAGATAATCGATAAACAAAATAACTTGTAAATCCCAAAATATGGAGATCAAAACCTTGCCTGCTGATGTTTACATCTTTGGTTTCTTTAGACGGCTTTCATCTTCTGCTGTCCGCTTTGACTTTGGCATAAAGTCGTAGATCCATGTTTCATCCATTGTCACATATTGATACAAAAACTCATTTTTGTTGCATTTAAACAGTTGCAAACAACGCTCTGAATTGTTGACAAGTTGTTGCTTTTATTGTCTGTGAGCAAACGCGGCACCCACTGTTAACAGAGATTTCTCATTGACAAATCTTCATGCAAAATGTTAAATCCACTGACTCTGTTATTTTCAACTCTTCTGATTTCTCACATAACTTCAATTTATGATCAGTCAAACGAATATTTGAATCTTTTTATGTTGTCCGGGAGAACTGTTGAATTTGGGCAACTTGAGCGTTCAGCAGCATTAGTGTCTGTAAGACCACCTTTAAAATCAGCACACCATCTCTTAACCGTTGTTTTTGATAGAGCAGAGTCCGAATACACTTATCAAATCATTGCTTTGCTCAAACAATATTTTTCCCCATTAGAAAGCATTGCTTTATCAACACATAAAATTCAGATTTTTTCATGGTTTCAAAAATTTACAATCGTATGTTCACTTAAATAAATGTAATTTAAAGATTAGTACTTTATAAAAATCATATTAATTTTTTATTGGTAGCGCCATCTATATACATAAAGCCCGGGACTTATTAAAGTAAGGTGTTAGATGTATGTTTTAAAATTGTGTGGGGAATCTCAATTTTTGACAGATCTGCTCTGTGTTTTTATTTTATTCTGGTGCGTTGCATACATTTTGAGTGTTGGATTCCTTTGTCAGAATCGGTGTAGTTTCCGTGTGTTTGTTGGCTTGACTGTGATTGAAACTGTCACTTCTGCCATTTTTTCGCGATAGTGAACATTTTTTCCTTCCTTTTGACTATTTTGTATAGACCCTAGTAGTGTGTTTGTAGTGGTTTTTTTACTGCATTGTCGTGGATAATTACATATTCACTATCGAAAAGTGTTTGGAGGATGTGAACTTGTTTCGATGCTTTCTGCATAGGGATGAATTATAATTTTAACAATTTTCGCTTTTAGGTCTTATACAAAGGTAGTCGTAGGGGTGTGTATTATCTTCCTTGTCAAAATATTGTTTGGGCAAAGATAATATCCCCAAAACTACTTTAGCTGGTATAAAACTTACGTCCTGTTTTATGACGTTCCTAATTAATAGTAGGACTAATGGAAAATTATTGGTTGTATTGAGTCTCATTGAGAAAGATGTTTCAGCTGTCTACGAAATCGTTCCACTATGCCGTTGTAGCAAGGTGTAGGCTGTAGTTGCTATTAGCTTTGTGCCTTGTAGGAGATTGAATTAACAGAAGAGCTTTAACTAGAACTGTGTGCCCTTGTTGGTCGTGATCACAGTGGGAACAGCGTATATGACTATCTACTTTTTCCAGATGGATTTTGATACTATGATCGCTGAAATGTTCTTTAACGAGATTGCAGTGGGTCAACGAGAACATCGATCAACGATTGTTAGAAAATAGCAGTAGTTCTAGCAAAGTAGTAGGGTTTCGACGATATCTATGTGCAGATGAGAAAATCTGGTGTCGGTGTTGTCAAATATCTCAATGAAAACTTGGTGTGTCTGTGAACTGGGTTAAAATGATCAAATATGCGTTGTCACAGTGAAAATGGGACGTATGTGTGTAGTTGTGCAGCAATGTGGGGTTGGCATAATAGGGTTAACACAATTGTGGGTTACAAAAAAGTTTTTTTGAGTGTCTGTTGCAGCGTTCAGTCTGATGTTTGCTTATGTGCGAGAAGGTCGTTATTAAGAAAGTCTTGAGGGGTATAGTTTATATCCGTCCAGGAAAGTGTATCAGCCACTATGTTTCGATCACCTTCGATATATCGTATTTCATTTGAGAACTGTGATATATGGTGACGAGATTCTCTGTGTGTGTATTTGTCAGGATGTGAAGACACTGCGTATGTTAATGGTTTGTGATCTGTGTAGATTGTGAATGATTTGCATTCATTGAAAGGTAGATAGCTAAAAGCTCCTTTGAAAATGTGCTGTATTTTGACTGTGTTAGATTGAGTTTCGAAACGAAGAAAGACGTGAGTACGTTAGTCTTGTCAATCTCCTGATGTAAGACTGCATTTACAGCCGATGTGTTTCATCAGAGTCAGTTTAACCTGTCAATGAGGTAATTGAGTTTGGTAAATATTTGTTAATGCAGATTTTGCTTTGTGGAATGCGTTAAGTGGTTCTGTTTTAACTGCAGATGTTTGTTTTCGTCTTTTCCCTTTGTGCTGTAGGATATTCGACATGGGAGATAGTATCTCGTAACAGTCTGGGATGAAAAGACAATCATAAGTAAGGCTGGTGGTTGGAATTTTTGTACCGCTTCTACCTTTTTAGGCAAAATGTGATTCGCCTTCATCAATTTGTTTGACACTAAATATACACATGTCTGCATTTATCTTTGGACCATGCTGCGTTAGTCTTTGTAGAACTTGGTGCAGGTGTTACGCATCATGTGTTTCATCTGCAATCAATGATGTTGCTATGAGGTCGTCGTTTATGTAGGTGTATACATACGGTAGTGCTCTTAGGACGTTGTCAATAAGGTATTGACACGTTTGAGCAATAATTTTCTAGTCCGAAAGACATCCGCATGGAATTACTCGGGGTGACTGAAAATTCAGGATAGTAAATAAGAATTATAATCTAAACCATAACGAGATGTATTTTAGAGGTGTGGTGGGAAGTCAGGTGATTTAGTGATAGATGTTAACCTACAATTATACTAAAATATGAACCTATTTTCTTTGTAATTTGAACAGATCAGTGGAGGGAACTACTAAACCTTTGTTTGCATTTGTCAATGAGAATAGTGAAAAGGTGGTCGTAAACATTAAACAATACGTTTATTGTTAAACTTTACAAATAAAGCATTTACTTAGTTAATTAAAAATTTATTTATTCATTTTTTACGGAAAATGTAAAAACTGCAAAAGGAGGGAGAGAGGGTAACAGAGAGAGGGTGAGAAAGAGAGAGAGAGAGAGAGAGAGGAAAATAAAGAGGGCGAAAGACAGAGCGAGAGAGAAAGAGAAAGAGAGAGCGGAAGAGCGAGCAAACGAGCCAGTCATCTTCTCTTTTCTCTTCTCGCTTATGCCTCGTAGCGAGCGCTGGTAGTCTAATTTAAGAAGGTGTTTTAGTCATTTATCCTTTTTTTTATTAAATCAATTTAATTAATTATTGTTAATCTTGACGAAACTATTGTATATACATAGTAAAAATCGGATAATACTATTTTAAAAATCATAACACCAAACATTAATTTATTATAGACGGTTTAAAAAATAATTATGCAAATTAGACACCCAAAGAACTTTCTTTTAATCCTCCATCTGTACTATATGTACAGTATTTCAAAAATATCATGTTGTATTATGATTTAAATAACAGTAACCCGTTTTGATGCAAGAGTGATAAATGAAAAAGACTTTCTCATTTGCTCATTGAGATATAAATAATTTGTTAAAAAAATAAAAAGCATAGTTTAAAAACGAGAGCGAAACAAAATTAAAAAGTAAAAAGACAACACCGGGTAGATACAGCTAGTAGATATATAATAAAATGGTACAAGTTATTGTCTGCATGTGGAAATTCACGCCCCGGTCTTACTGTTTAATATAGGTTTTTAATTTAAAACACTTTTGTTCAATTAATGATTTAATGCTCAAACGATACCGTGAGTTTCAAAATCCTACAAAAATTCGTTTCACTTTCCTTAAACGATACCGAAACAAATGAAAGTAAACAAACTCCCGTAACTATTAAATTCAACTATTATATATTTTCTTACCCGAGAAAGTAGAGTAACTCAATAAATTCCTGGTCCCGACCATGAACTATTGAATTATTTGTTGCTTATGGTTGTCCGACGAAAACGCAGACCCCAGAATATTAATGTAAAACTGAAACGTGGAGAATAAAAAAAAGTAAAAAAACAAACTTGAATATGAAACTTGCAAATCGCATAAACTTGTATAATTGGCTAAAACATCGACTTTATAGTAGTTTGTTTTGGAATGAATGAAACCTCATGATGTAAGGTGGTGACAGTGGTAGTGGATCTGAGTGCGAGAGTGAAAATACTTCCAACTTTTTGAAAATTCGTGGAAAATATGCTACTTAGTATTTGCATGAAAGAGTAAGTAACTATGATGAATGTATTTACATATTGTTTTTATTGGTAAAAAACATTAGAAATTATACTTTTAAGCAAAATAATTTGCTTTGAACTAATGCCAAATACCCTTTATGTTTACTTTTTGTGGATTATAAAAAAAACGGTTACTTAGTTCAATTTTAATATTTATGTAATGTTGTCTATGTTATTATGTTATGTTAATTACTTTAAATTTATAAAACACGTATCTAGTTAAAACAAAATACTTTAGACTTATGTGAAATTCAAACTCGAGTATTGGCATCGTAAAAACTCCTAGCTTAGTACTTGACTAGTATTTTTTAACAATTTACAACAAATTAATGTTTGGTGTTATTCATTTGTAATTTTATTGTCCTATTTTCTATATATATATGCAATAGTTTTGTCGATATAAACAGTAATTACTTTAAGTTATTTAATAAATAATGGATACGTTACCTAAACTTTTTTTTTAATATTATGTTCATTAATTAATTTTCAAGGGAGGTAATTTAATGGAAAACTATTAGTTTTTAAAATTATGATAAATTTATATTAAAGATATGTAATATAAGTTATACATTTAAAAGGCATGAAACTGACAATTCCTTTTTTGTCAACACATCCCGTTTCTATTTGCGTACGAACAGACAAACTCCAAAAACACAATAACTGTTTAACAATATATAGATTATTATTGCGACGTTGTCGTTGATGTTAATCCTTAATTTCATACAAAATGTAAAATGTAATACTTTTGTAATATTAGACCGAATGTAATTATTAAAGAATAATTTAACGACCACTTAAAATATAAAAATGTTTATTTACAAAAAACATAGGAATATATATGCAAATATATTCCTAAAGAAAACAACTTATATTCTGGAAAAAACATTTACTTTTAAAATGAACCCCCCATAACTAAAACATGGCTTTAGTCTTTTAAAAATTCTTTTATATTCTGCTGTCGTATTATAGGATAAATAGTGTATATGTGTAAAACATTGTCTTTTTCTTCCATTCGTGTATTATTGTGTTTTAAATTTACAATTCTCTGACATTCTTCAGTGACTTTCTGAAGCGTTAAACCAGGGTCGTTTTTTAAAAAAACTTTTCACCAAAAGCTTCGTTAGTATTAATAATGCATCCATTTTGAAAGAAAAATAAGATTTTTGGGCTTGTTTGTTCTAAAGAAAAGAAGCAAGATGACCACTCTTTGGATAAGCGTTAGCAGGTTCGTATAATATTATGTTGTCGTTTTCGAATCTCTCGTTACCATTTTTATAATTTTAGACCCAAAAGAATAACTAAACGACCACTTACAAATAAAAAAAGGCTTATTAACATAAGAATATGTAGTTACATGAAATAGTAATACCAGTATCCTGAATGCTGGGAAACCGAGTCATTAAAACTAATAACGTAAATCATTACATACACTCCGGAATAGTTAGATGAACGAAGAGTGTTAAAACCTAGATGTGGCTGTTTGAGAACTTCCATGAATTCACCAGTACCAACATATGATCACCTCGTTCCACTCGCCTGATTACAACTCCAGTTGAGAAAGACACCAAACGAAACGCCTGAAACCCCAAAGACGGCCTGATTGGCAGGATTAAACTATTATTCTGGCGTCTCTCGAAAAACATCATAAAGGCCGCGATCTCCAGGTTAAGGCCCAGCCTGGAGGTCGTAGTAGAGATATACTGCGACGTCTTCAAATGAGCTGGATTCGACAAAAAATCTTTTAAGGGGTACACTTTGAATTTGAAAATATATCAATTATCGGCCAAGATATGACGTTTTTACTTTCCTTTCTAAAAAGTGTCAAATGTTTCGCGAACACCCTGCACAGTTAATACCTCTACCGGCGGAACTCATGGAAAATTGGCAAATTATTGGTTAATTAAAGTAAATCGGTTTTAATTTTATTATGTTTAAGTATTTTATATGGCCGGAGGGGGCATTAGCGTCTTGCTTATTGTCACCCAACCATCCCTTATGAGATGGATATCATTGGACGATGATTACAGTAAGTTTTAATTAGTCAGTTAGTTTGCGGCAGACTAAAGAAGGGGAAATAAGTTACTGGGTCCGAAGCCACTGACGTTCTCTCTCTTCTTGTCTTTTCTTTCCTTTTCTTTGCTTTCCTTCACCTTTTCCCTTCAGAAACCAGCAGTGTTTACATTAAAGTAGAAGGGGATCTACAATAAATAATGTTTTACAACTACGTCCACATATGCAGACCACGTGTCCAGATTTCTGCTCGCTTTCACAAAACAAATCTAGGAGCCGAAAGATTGAGATAAAAATCAACCAGCTCATTAAACGACAGTTTTTCCAGCCGACATCATAGTGTCAACGCGAGAGAACACTAAAGAGTTCCATGGTTTGTAAGCACACAAGGCAAAGGCCAAATTGTGAACTGACTAATATAATCATGGACGAAACAATCCACATTGCAATGGTCACACACACATCCACACACACTTACAGCATCAACTACAAAAATAAACAATGAATAATCAATGAACACACGCACACTTACGTCAACACCAACTACACAGCTACAAAGATAATTTTCAATCTAATGGGTTCCGCACTGTCTGCTAAGCCCCAGCCCCTGTCACATCGTCGCAGTGTTTCATCTTTGTGCTTAAACAAGTACTTCCACATAATGTACTCTAATGAAATTACTGCACTTGTACCTCCTCAACGAAAGCAGCAAAATCACACCCCTTCTCGGTAGAGGTCCCTAGATGCTGGAAGATTTTCTACTAATAGCTTCTTTCCTTGAACCGCTTGCCTTTGGAATACGCTCCTGTTCCATATTACCCCGACCGTACCAACATGCGGAAATTTAAATATAATGTGAACAAGCATCTTGCTACCCAATACCTCACCCAGGTTGCCTCTATAAACCTGGTCGCTATCACAGTGTTACATACCACTCCTTCTTGGACCGCGGCAGTACGCGTTTCGTATACTCGTCGGGTAGAGGGTTGGTTGTGTTGTCTAGTGAGTGGTCGTCTAGTGGACGAATTCTTTCTTCTCTGCCGTCGTCTGTTGTCTGCAATAAAAGCCATGTCGCCCCCGAAGACAAACTCTGCTTTTAAATTTAATTCATTTTATTCAAGCGTTGTTATTTCATCTGGGGGAAATTCACCACGCCGAGAGAGACTAAGAGAGCAAATCCCACGTTATCGTAGTTAGTTATTAATGTTTTCTTAACTATTCCTAGAGAGGGGGGGGGGGGAGGATTCTCGCGCTTGTCTTTCCTGAAGGGAAATATTCCGTATCTTTACATTGTGAATTGCACGTCCTCTCAGTTCGCTTTCCTAAACAGACTGACTAAAAACTCGCTTCTCACGAGAACGAGTGACGTCACAGATCCCTTTGTTTCCCACGCAAGGCCCGCGAACTCACAGAGCCTATCGCAGGTGTAGACTGACCCTTGATCTGTGGTTTCGTCACACGTAACCTTGTCACATCTGCCTGTGAGAACAAGCCCTGTTCTGCACTCGACTGCCCGCGTTAATTCGCGCAAGTCAAATCAACGATTCCCAACAGATACGTCCGTTCCCATAGGGCCATTATCTAACATTCCTACCTTACCTACGCAAAAAAAAACAATCCTAAGATTTTGATTTTTACACACCCCTCTGCAGGGTCTGGTCAGAAACAGGGGTTAGCACGGCTGGGCATCTCAGTCCCACCCTCTTGACCCGGCTGCTATAAATCGGCCTTATAACCTTTCCTGGGATATAAGGAAATTATTCTTACGATCGACATCGGCTCTATGGCCATCCCTGTCACAATCGATTATAGGACACGCTGGGTGTTCACCTGTCGAAAGGTTGCTTGACCACTTGACCCCACGGGCATCCGCACACAACCCTAGGCACCCAATTCACCTCACACACGCACTCCGAAGCATCGGCATACAACCAATAGTAAATTTCTCTAACTGGCGGGTATTACTGCGAATTACGGGGAATAAAAAAAAAACAGAACCCCCTATCTTATTTAACTTAATGTGGTCAGCCTACGACTTTAATTTTAGGTGCCGTTCTATCCTTAAGCACTAAATCTGCACTCGATTCAATACACCTCTGTGGAAACGGTGTGTCTTTTGGAGTGGTATCTCCGACACTCACATTGGGCCTCAATCCGATCACATCCAAAACCTAAGACGAACCCTATTCTTACAAATTAAAATATATCATCATTCATGCTTGATTGACCAATACCAATGCGGTAACTCCGAGGTCCCCCAAAAATATACCCATAATCCTGCCAATCCCTTCATGGCCACGACTCGCTTTTCTTTTCACACGTGTGACACAGAACAACTGTTTGTTCATATAATCGCAAGCTCACGGCTACCTCAGCGGGTCACACGTAGCGAACATAACTCAATCCCAGCCCGCTCATACTATAAGCGGGCACATGCCAATCTTTTCATGAGTACTACTCGCTTTTCTTTTCACGCGTGTGACACCGAACAACTTTTTGTCCGTATAATCGCAAGCTCACCGGCTACCTCAACGGGTCACGCGTAGCGAACATAACTCAACCCCAACCCATCAGTTGGAAGAGACACGGCCTTCGGCCTCCTTTGGGATGTAAGGAAATTCTCTTTACGATCAATATCGGCCCACGGCCATCCTCATCGGATCCTCGCAAACACCTACCACATCGCCAAAAGGTCAACTCTCTCATTCTAACTCCCTTTAATTGGCTGACCCCAACTTAATTTTTAATTAGTTACTGTTTTTTTTCCTTTTTATATACTAAAATTTTAATATGAGGAGGGCAAAAAAATAAAAATAAATAAAACAAGCAATGCTCTCGGCTAAACAAAAAAAAACAAGGAAATTAATTCAATGAGTTTCTCTCTCGACGATACATTGAAATCAAACAACAAACAAAAGATTAAAACAATACAATTTGATGAAAAACACCCCACCCGACAAACAACAATCAAGAAAACAGTTTCCCCACCCATCGAATGCATTTTCTTTTTAAACGTGGACCGAATATGTTCTGTTTGAGTGTATGTGTGTAAGTTCATTACCGTCTCTTTTTTCTTCCTCTTTTTACAAAAGCTAAAACTGCTGTGTGCCTATTTTCATTTGTGTGCGTGTGTTCACTTTTTTTCTTTTTTAAAAATATTTGATTTTTGTTTGTGCGTGTGTGTCTGTTACACTGTCTTTCTGTATTTTTTTATCTATTCAGTTTTGTTTCTACTAAATTCGTTTGTTTTATTTCTTTTCACAATACGTTCATAATTGTTCCATTCTTTTCTTTGTATTTTTACTTTTACGACACATCAACGTCTTTTTTTCTCAACAAAACAACGACTGTCTACTTACTGTTTGTAGTTCTCTCAACGTCTCTGTCTTTCGGACCTCACATGCTGTCTTTCTTGCTTTTAAAATTCTTCTTTTTCTCTTTCTTTCGTGGCAACTCATGGTTCGAATCAGCCCATTCCATGCTCGAAATGGTAAGTCACTCAGCACCAAAAAGGGTAATTGTTGCATACTACTCCTGCCTGGACCGCGGCAGTACGCGTTTCGTATACTCGTCGTGCTTGAGGGTTGGTCGTGTTGCCCAGTGAGTGGTCGTCTAGTGGACGAATTCTTTCTTCTCTGCCGTCGTCTGTTGTCTGCAATAAAAGCCATGTCGCCCCTGAAGACAAACTCTGCTTTTAAATTTAATTCATTTTATTCAAGCGTTGTTATTTCATCTGGGGGAAATTCACCACGCCGAGAGAGACTAAGAGAGCATATCCCACGTTATTGTAGTTAGTTATTAATGTTTTCTTAACTATTCCTAGAGAGGGGGGGGGGGAGGATTCTCGCGCTTGTCTTTCCTGAAGGGAAATATTCCGTATCTTTACATTGTGAATTGCACGTCCTCTCAGTTCGCTTTCCTAAACAGACTGACTAAAAACTCGCTTCTACCGAGAACGAGTGACGTCACAGATCTCTTTGTTTCCCACGCAAGGCCCGCGAAGTCACAGAGCCTCTCGCAGGTGTAGACTGACCCTTGATCTGGGGTCCCGTCACACGTAACCTTGTCACATCTGCCTGTGAGAACAAGCCCTGTTCTGCACTCAAATGCCCGCGTTAATTCGCGCAAGTCAAATCAACGATTCCCAACAGATACGTCCATTCCCATAGGGCCATTATCTAACAACAGTACTCCTTACGCTTCAGTGGTCATATGCCTTGTTTATTACGAACAAAGGTAAATGTTCAAGTGAAAAATAATTTTTGTAAAATACTCACACTCTTCAAGACAAAACGACGCTTACTTGTTAGAAAATCAGAAATATTGCCAAGAAAGCATCTATCGATTATGTTTCGGACTTTGTCTTTTAGATGAGGATTAATAACTTTTATTATTTGCATGATTCGGACCACTTTTTTTTGTCTTGGACATTATTCTTAACAAAATTTCGGCCGATATAACCCCCGGTCTTCTTCAGGTGCGTCTAGTCGAACTCGCGAATCTTTATGTAGAATTCAGGAATTACTTACGACTTCTACCAAGTCATGGCTGACGTAACGTGCACATCTACCCACGTGCATTAAATAAAAGGCTCGGTTCAAAATTTTATACAGATTCCTGAGTTTGGCAAGACGTACCCGAAGGAGGTCGGTTGTTACATCGGCCAAAACGTTGTGCGGATAACATCCAAGATGAAAACAGTAGTTTTAAAACTCCAAGTAATACAAAATCTACTGATTAGTTTGTAAATGAAAGTGGTGTAAGAGTTGATTGGTGCAGACTGTATGCTTTCTATGTCGTGTTCAAGTTATGTTGAACTTGAGTCTATCCTCCCTATTGAGTCTATCCTCCTTATTGAGTCTATCCCTCTATAGCAGGTTAAAGTAAGCTCTGAAGCCTTGATAGGGTAACTAGTCTAAAAGAATGAATACTACGAAATAACACCTGCAACGAGACGTGTTTATGTAGTTTTGTTAGATAAGAAAGCGGGTGATAAAGAGATAGCAACTATCCTGATTGGTCGAAAAAGATCACGTGTTAGTAGAGAGGGGAATTTCGAAATAGTCAGAAGTTAAGATAATCAGTCAGTGAGTAGCAGTAGTGACATTTCCACAGAGTCGTCTAAATTGGAAAATAATGAATGAAATGTCCTATGAATTTATGATGCAACAAACACGACCGGTTGTTATGGTTTGCAGAATTGAATAAATTAATATTGAGAATAGGCAACGTTATTCGTATTCATGCATTCATCCTAAGTCAGCTTTCAGATACAGATAGGTAAGATCGATATGGTGGGCATAGATACCAGATGAAACACTGAAAAATAATATCCACCAATACATTCTAATGTGCTGCTGTTATTTTTCATTTTTTAAATACTAATGAGTCACCACTTATCAAGGTCAAAGCCCGTTTGAAGATAAGGGTTAATGTGATTGTCAGTTGAATGGTGAAAAATACTATGAGTGGATTGAAAAGATGAATGGGATGGACAAAATTTGACTATTTAGGAAGACGGTTCACAGGTATTTGTTCGACTTGAAGACGATTCTGTTGTAGTCTGCAGGTAATCAGTCCTGTGGTAATGTGTTATCATTAGCAGAAATAGCTACAATGTGGCATACATCATGTACATGCTCAGTTTATCACTTGTCTGTTAGATAGATTGGGGCATATCCACTTTAAACTAATTCATACCTAAAATCTGATTTGTTACAACATAATCGCGTCCTTGTCCATAAAAATATTGTCATCTTTGCTCATAAATCAATTTCCTTAGTGAAGAAAGCGTTTTTCACAAGCAGAAAAGAAATATGCGAAAGAATAATGATCTTCCATTTGTTAATAATTAAATATTATTGCAAACAAATTTTCTCTTCGATTGTCCATCATACGAGCATTTAGACTTCAACATCTTTGCTTTCCGTCATCTGTCGTTTCCAACCATTCCATGCCACCTCCTTTATCACGCAGTCTCGGTGCCTCGTGTCCCCCCCCCCTCACTCTCTGCTCCCCACGCACGCAACATGGCAACCTGGACGCTGGTAAAAATGCTAATCCGAGAAGTGTGAATTGATATCCAGTCTTTCTCAGAAATTTGCGACCTGAAGAATGGTAAATCGAACACATGGCCGATGTATGTATTTATATACTAGCTGTACCAACCCGGCGTTGGCCGGGATGCAATGAAGGGATTTAATTTTTAAATTTTTATTGTCTTGCCTATTAAAAAAAAAAACTTTGACAGAAAAATAAAAAAAATTGCAGTTGTAAGGGAGACAACACTTTTTATATTCTTCAAATAAAAATAACAGATATTTAACTTGCAGAATTGGGATTTTTGGCAATAAGTAAAATATCTTTCATAAAATAGATTGTCTGGGCTGGCCTAAGTACTTTTTTTAAACAAAAAAAACAAAAAACAAAGTTGTAGCAAAGTACGTTATGATATTGTATTGTAAGTACACGAGCAGAAACAGAGGCCGCCTACAACATGTCAAAAAAGTTTAAGAAAATGAACGTAATAATCAGAACTTGCTCTCTTTCTCTCTCTTTCTTTCCCTCTCTCTCATTCTATCTCTTTCCCCTTCTCTCTCTCTATCTCTCTGTTTCATTAATTTTTATCGTGAAATAAATACGAAGTGTTATGAAAACTGAGAATAAGTCAAACTGAACATTATGGATACAAATAACAAAACTACTTTGCCCTCCTCCGTCACTGCCGACCGCACCTCGCCCCACAGACCTTTGTCAGACATCACGGTATCCTTTCTTTACTATGACGACGATAATCCAGCAGCAGTAGCAGCAAAACTCTTCCTTAGGGCAAGCAACTTTTCTATCACACTCAAACTACTCATAATGCGATTCACACTTTGCTGCCTGCTCCATCAATGTGACTCCAGCCTGCCTCCGCTGCTCCTGCTTCGACCCCAGCATTTCCTCCAGCTCACTCCTGCATCAGCTTCCTCCGGAAACTCCAGCTCCTTCCAGCGGTTCTTGCTCCAGCTTCCTGCAGCACCTGCTCCAGCTCTCTCCAGTGGCTCCTGCTACAGCTCTCACCAATAACGCCTGCTCTAACTCTAGCAACACCTGCTCCAGCTCTCTCTAGCAACACCTGCTCCATCACCTTCCAGTTGTCTTGCTCCAGCTTCATGCAACGCCTGCCCAAACCCTCTGCCAGAGGCTCCTGCTCTAGCTCCTTCTAGCAACGCCTGCTCCAGCTCTCTCTAGCGGATCCTGCTCCAGCTCTCTCCAGAAATGCCTGCTCCAGCTCCTTCCAGCGGCCCTTGCTCCAGCTTCCTGCAACACCTGCTCCAGTTCCTCCCAGCGGCTCGGGCTCCTTTCCTGCAACTACTTATCCAGCTCCTGTCCGTCGATCCAGCCTTTCCTGCTGTCTAGGTTCCAGCTTCTTTATTCCAGCCTTTCCTGCTCCCAGTGACGTCATGCCTACCATTTCAGCTTTCATTTTCACGTTGTTACCTTCATGGTAAATATACTTCTATTTTAATTGTTCATCTGCGTTTGTCCTCTCATCTTTACCATTGCCGTAATTTGCCTGTGTCTACTTTCTTAGTTGTAAGCTTGATCACCCGAGAGTAGTAGCGCTGTCTAAGCGTCCAAACAAAAAACTCCCTGGGTGACCGGACCCTGCAACAAGGTAAACCCGCATAGAGGCTGTAAATATTTCAATTTAATGCAATATTTTATAACGTAATGAATATTGAAGAATGAAACCATTACGTAATAAAATATTGCATACATTATTTTACCACCAAAGAAATCCAAGAGTCAACAAGGGAGATAATTCGTTAGAAAATGTAAATCTTAATTTGGGACGCTATTAAACGTACACTACCCAATAAATTCGAATGGATTTGAATTCCGATTTTATAGCCTGCTGTACCTTGTCAAAAATTCTTTTGTAACTGGAATTTACTTCTGCTGGTGGCCAACACGTACACTGCAAACATGAGCCCTCTATATCTCTCTCTTTCCTGTTCTTTTTTTCTTTCTTTCTCCGAACCACGGGTCGAGTCTTCATCAGTTCCAGAGACGAAACAGACCCTCAACCAAAAAAATAACACATTTTTGTTTATCCCTCGTCAGTGTCGTTTTGATCGATGATGCATGTACTTTGTCATTTCATCATCGCTTTGCTGACGTTCGAATCACAAGTTTACCATGTACACAAGCCCATATATACACAATTCGCGTTTCCTTTGCTTCGGTGAGATAAGTTTCTGTCATATATTCTTTGCTAACTACGAGGCCATATGCCCAACACCTGAAGGAATTTTAGAAAAAGAAGAAAAAACGAGGGAAATATGGTCTCTGTTGATGCAAATAATGTCATAGCCACCGGAAATTTGTTACGTGGTATACTTTTCTCCAACAACACCGGTTTCAATACTGACCTCTATCGCTCAATGATCTTAATCCTTCAAGTGCTAAAACACTTTTAACGACTTCTATTAAACCTGGCTTTTTATGGATAGCAAAGCATGGCGGTCACACGCGGTGAATACGCGTAAATACTCTTGTTTCAGCGTCCACTTGTTTTTTCTCACATTCAGATTCTGCACGCCAGGCTCTTTTATGACGTCGATAAGATGAGTCAAGACTATTTCCACCTCTTGATCTAGGTTCTAATAGATCATGTCCGCCACACTCTTTCTATTTGTGTACTAACTAAAAGTACTTGAAATTAGTTCATTATAATTTAAAAACAACGTATCTAGGTTGTCTTGTAACGTTACCAATGAAAGTAGGTTCGCTTAAACTGCCCTTCTTTGTGTTAGCAATGTAAAGGTACCCCACTCTGATCCTGTCTCTTCGTTTACGCCTTTGGTTCTCTACACAGAGATCTTGCCAGACCGTGAACACTCTTCAGCCGATGGTCGTAGTTGCAATAAGAAATATCTCGATCGAAATTCCTCCAGGCCGGGATGACGACGATGATAGTGATGGCTTCGTCGATCTCGTCTCTGTAAAGGCAAAGGTTATTCAAGCAGAACAAAGCGAAAGAAATAATCGTCAATAACTCGATCGGGTCTTTTTGTATGAAACAGTAATTATTAATAACAATAAAAGAAAAGAATTAACGTTACATTGACTTAATGTATATCGTATGGTAAATGTCTTTGGCGCTAAGCTATTTCGTTGTCTCTCTATGCGTGTGTGCGAATCCATTTGCGATTATTCTCACAAGTTAAACTTATTTAATGAAACGATGGGAGGTTTTTTTTTGTCCGGCTCTTTGTTCATAGTCGAACGGGACACGACTGGGCCGTGTCGGCGCCCAGCTCGTTCTCTCTCCTGGTTCTGACTAACTGACTTTCTCTTACTGAGAATGTCCATCGCACACTCCCCCCTTTCTTCAACATATTCCTCTCTGCGTTTCTTCCTCTCTCAGGGGTTTGGGGCGGCACGCCTCTTTCAACGATACAGATAAATGGGATTTCCTTTTTAGATTTTATCGCCTTTATAAAAACAATTATTCTTGGTTTTCTCTCTGTTTGGTCATCATTCATCTACCTCAATTAATTAGGACGGGGTTATATGATTATCTTGTTCGCTCGCGATCTCTTAAGTTGACTTTGAAAATAAAATGGGATTTTCGTTATTTCCTAGCGTGATTACAGATTTTGCCCAAATTCTGATCTCCCATCTGGTTTATAAGTATCTGTTTCAATGGTTATCAATTTTTGACAACATACACGACTTTTGCCAGACATTTCGACGCCTGACCTGGCCGTGTTTGGATAGTCGAATCGCGTTCAATATATGTACTAGTTGTATATACCCGCCTCGTTTCTACGTAGGGTCTAGCATCATCACTAAGATGCGTACTAGCGCGTCACTAGGGTACCCGATCCCCGTCGGCCCCGACTGCTTTGTCACAGAAATACAGATATGTGTAAACTTAAACGAAAGAGAAGAATGTCCAGTCTGCCATTGCCTTTCGACTGAGAAATTTCAACAAGAGAACAATAAATCGAGATAATAAAAACGACAAGAGAAAAAGCGCACATGAAGACAGACAGCTTCACTTGGCTCAAACGGATTTTATGCGCCAATTAGATAAGCAGAAAGCATAAGACTTCATTCATTTGTCAAGAGCGCTTATGCACTATAACAACTGTCTGTATTGAACTACTTGATAAATGAAACAGTCTTATATTATGCGATTCAATTTGCATCAAACCCATTTATGAATTTATGTATGAAATTTGAAAATTATATTTATATGAATTGATTTATGTGTGTATATATATAGAGCGATAAGGCATATATATATATATATATATATATATATATATATATATATATATGTATGTATATATATATGTATACATATATATATATATATATATATATATATATATATATATATATATGTATGTATGTATATATATATATATATATATATATATATTTGTACAGAAAATCAGTACAAAATGAGATTCATAGTATATGATTCATTAAACGCAAGTTACTATTCTACCTATAGCTGCGTGGAAATTGCAGGTTCATACGTTCGCAACAATATTACTGCGTCATTGAACACAATAGATTTAATAGGATTTGAACTCGACATAAGCAATTCTGTAGCAGTGACGAACTGTTTTCTTTTTTTGCGGAGAGTTATTATGTTGAGCTTACTTTGGTCATGTACTTCCCAATCAGGCGAC
The DNA here is from genome assembly GCA_963556195.1 of Sepiola atlantica. Lineage (NCBI taxonomy): Eukaryota > Metazoa > Mollusca > Cephalopoda > Sepiida > Sepiolidae > Sepiola > Sepiola atlantica. Next base: position 70,008,731 of record OY744526.1, read on the forward strand.
TCGGTGTAGTAACTCTCTTTCAAACATTTTACAGCTTTTTGCCAAGAAGAGCACAGATGTCTAATTGTCAACTATGATAAAACACCTTCCTTCTACCACTTCCTACTGTTAGATCAAGAGAAACAGCTACCATAGTGTCACCCATATGGCATACAGAGAAACTGCTATCATATCGTGTCATGCACATACCTTCTCACAGAGAAACTAACTTTTCTCCTTTTCACAAAAATCAACCTATACTCTGTATGTAACAGATCTTTCAAATATATATGATTGCTTAATTGAATTTTGACGTTTTCTGCGTTCCTACTCCCAATTGTTTTCCCCTATAATACGATGATCTGACACCGGTTTTTCCACGTTTTTCCGACCCCCTCGGTCTTCTATTGTTGTCTTCTGATAATGAAAGTTGTTCTTTCGAAAATTTAAGATTACCCTTTGCCGATCTGTTACTTACCAAAAAAAAAAAAAAAAAAATACTATTTGGTATTTAATCAGTTTTCGTGAAATTATTAATAAATCGTTTTGAGTTTCACTCTCTCCCTGCGTTTATTGCTTTTCACTTTTCCATCTCACGGCAACCACATCGCATTGCTATAGCCTTGGACGACTAATTTACACTTACATTTACCAGCAATGCTTCAAGCAAACTACAATCTCCTCTTATCTCTCAATCTCGGCCAGACAGAGTTTGCATACACCAAGAAAATGTTCCGACTTTCGGAGAAGCGGGCTAGGACCGGATGCCAGATCAACTTCCTGAAGAGATGCCTCAGACATGGAATTTTCCCCAACACTATCAAGAACATTCACCTACCGTCGTGCTTCTACCTACCCACTCTCCACTCTGCACGCTCGTTCATACATACCTTTTGTATAAAGAAAACCATCAAACACCTCCATTGCAAGCTACACCAACATATCAACGCTATGTCTGATAGCAAATTTCCCCCCCCCCTCACACCTTCCACCCCACATCTCCGCATCTGTCAACAAAGCTTTCCACCACTGTTTCCACACGGAAAAAAACAGACTCATACTTAAATTCAATTGGCTCCACCAAAAACAGATCTTACAGCCGCTTACCAATTATGGAGCTGTACACGGACCCCCTCTCCATCCTCAAGCTACTACCCAACCACTTATCACTGACCTCACGTGTTCTCTCTCCGCAACAGAAACTGATCTCCTCAGCCTCGGACCCAAATTCTTCGTTACACAAAAACTTAATGACCAAACCCTCCTCGATATAGAAACACAGTTCTGCAGGACAGCGTACCATTTGAAATGGTTATCAGCCTTTGAACCACCCTCCCTAGACCCACTTAACGACTCCACCCCCACCGATCCCCCTAATTTTTCATCCAACCCCTTCCCCGTTTATCAACCTGACCGCCCCCTACACCCTCCTCCTGAAAACCACCCTTTAGACCTAAAGTTGGTAAATCTCAAACATAAGATTTTCTCCATAATACAACGGGAAAAACACTGTATCACACCAAATATCTCCCATTCCCAGCGTCTCACCCTCAAAGGCCTTAAGAAAAAAAACCTGGTCTACCTACCCTCTGACAAAGGCAAGGAATTCTGCATTATCTCCCAAGAATCCTACAATACTCTCGCCCTAGAACACCTCAGCAATACATCCCTTTACACACCCGATAATGACATCTCTGCTACCCGCATACAAACCACTATTAACAACGCTTGGTCCCAAATTTGCCCCAGACGTAATCTCCCCAAGGCTTATAGGCTCAATCTCACCACTAGAAACAGTAGACTCCCCACCTTTTACCATCTTATTAAAACCCACAAAACCAGCAACCACCTACAGATCAGACCTATAGTCTCCAGTACTGAGGGACCTCTTTACAAGATCTCCTGGCTCCTCTCCCACTTACTTAAACCGCTACTCCCCACCTTCCCGGCACACGTCAGCAGCTCTGACCAGGTAATAGATAGACTCAACTTGCTCCAACCCCAACAGCTCCGCACCAACAACTACATCTTCAGCCTTGACGTAGTCTCCCTTTATACTTCCATTCCCGCACACCCCGCCATTGACCTCATAACTGACCACATCTCCTCTAACAATCTTGACTGTTTTGGGCTTACCCCTACAGACATTCATCAGCTCCTACGTATCATTGTGGATAACACCTACTTTAAGTTCCAACAAGACACATACAAACAAGTCTCTGGCCTACCCATGGGTTCCAGTCTCTCCGGCCTCCTCGCCATTTCTTACATGAACAGACTGGAGCAGCAAGCACTCAGCACCTGCCATTCCCATATTTTCTTCTCGAGATACGTCGACGACATTCTGATCCTCACTTCATCCCGAGAGGAAGCTATCTCTATCTTTAATACATTTAATAATTCTGACCCCCACATTAAATTCACCATCGAACATCCCAACACCTCAGGCTCCCTCTCACTTCTAGACTTCAAACTCAGCATTAAGGACGACGGATCTCTCCACACCACTTTCTATAGAAAACCCGCCTGCAGGAATCTCTTTGTCCACTACAAATCCGCACTACCCCTCAAATCCAAAATTAGTTACGCACAAACCGAAATCACCCGCATACAAGACAAATGCTCTTCTTCTTCCGATAAAACAACACACACCGAAGCCTTCCACCAAACTCTATTGACCAACGGCTTCCCGCTAACTACCATATCTAGCCTTAACAACACCAGAAGACGTAGACACCACACTCTCACCAACACATGCTTCCTTAAACTCCCCTTCTTTAGCGACCGTATCACTTCTGCTATCCGCAATGCCATACGTAGTGAGAACCTTAACATACAACTTTCTCACACAGGCACCTCTCTCCGACAACATTTATCCAAAAAAAGCCACTACACCCCAGACCCCTGCTCTCTAGCTAGTTGCCCCATCCCCAACTCTGGCCTCTGCCTCCGCACATATACAGTATACAACCTGCAATGCTCTAAGTGCCAAAAATTCTACATCGGTAGTACCGTTAGGCCTCTACACTAACGTATTAAAGAACATCTAAACACCCACATTTCCTCCTTCCATAAACACTTAATTTCATGTGGCAACACACATCGCTCCATTAGTGTCCGCATCCTCAACTCTGTCCGCAATATAGGCCAGCTTCGAATTTCGGAAGCTATCCTCATCTCTAAATTTCGCCCTGCCTTGAATAACAGATTCGAGTTGTCATCTCCCTTCATCCTCTGATTCTTACATCCTCACACTCCCACCTCCTCACACTCCCACCTCCTCACACTCCCACCCACAACTTACTTACCTTTTTTTTTTTTTTTTTTTTTTTTTTTTTCTTCTCTCTTCTTATTCCCCCCCCTTCCCCTGCTAATAAAATTAAAAAAAAAAAGGGGAAAAGAAAAAAAAAAAAAAAAAGATCCCATCCTTTTATCCACTTCACAACTCAAATTCCTTCTCAAGTTTCCAATCTCATTTCTAAAGTCTGAATATATTATTTAGAATAAGTTATCTCCCTTTGATAGTAAATTTAAATTTAGATTTGAAGAGAATAAATGAAAAAAAATAAAATAAAATAAAATAAAATAAATAAATAAATAAATAAAGATTGATGAGTCATGTAAAATGAAACATAATAAAACTTTAAAAAAAAAAAAAAAATTGGTATATTACTAAACTAATGTTTATAATGTTTTAGCCTTAGTTATATGATTGCTTAATGGAATTTTGATGTTTTCTGCGTTCCTAATCCACTTCACAACTCAAATTCCTTCTCAAGTTTCCAATCTCATTTCTAAGGTCTGAACATATTATTTAGAATAAGTTATCTCCCTTTGACAGTGAATTTAAATTTAGATTTGAAGAGAATAAATGAAAAAAATAAATAAATAAATAAATAAATAAATAAATAAAGATTGATGAGTCATTTAAAATGAAACATAATAAAATTTAAAAAATTGGTATATTACTAAACTAATGTTTATAATGTTTTTAACCTTAGTTATATGATTGCTTAATTGAATTTTGACGTTTTCTGCGTTCCTACTCCCAATTGTTTTCCCCTATAATACGATGATCTGACACCGGTTTTTCCACGTTTTTCCGACCCCCTCGGTCTTCTATTGTTGTCTTCTGATAATGAAAGTTGTTCTTTCGAAAATTTAAGATTACCCTTTGCCGATCTGTTACTTACCAAAAAAAAAAAAAAAAAATACTATTTGGTATTTAATCAGTTTTCGTGAAATTATTAATAAATCGTTTTGAGTTTCACTCTCTCCCTGCGTTTATTGCTTTTCACTTTTCCATCTCACGGCAACCACATCGCATTGCTATAGCCTTGGACGACTAATTTACACTTATATATATATATATATATATATATATATATATATATATATATAAAGATAAAATAAAGAAGAGAGATAAATATGTACGAATGACAAATCTATTTGAACTTCGATTGTTCAGTGCAAGGTGTACTTGGTAAAAACATGTTTATTTTTCTTTCTTTAAGCCAAGGCTTTTCAAAGATTAAAATCTTATCATCAGAGGAATTACATAGATGGATAAGTTGGCAGTGGAAAAAAACAAAATTCAAAATTTGAAAAAATATAAAGTAATGGAGTGTAAGAGTGTGCGTGTAAAAATATGGAGTCTGTCCAGTTGGTGAATGTCCGTAGATAAGATGTCCGGTGAAAGGAGATTTAAAAATGGAAAAAAGGGGTTTCGTGAAGGCAGCGTTGAAAATGTTCAAAAATGAAGTTAATCCAATAGAAATATGTTTATTTCAATCGTAGATGGAACGCACTTATTCGGATGTTGGCTTAAGGAAAGAAAAATAAACATGTTTTTACCGAGTACACCTTGCATTGAACAATCGAAGTTGAAATAGATTTGTAATTCGTAAATGTTTATCTCTCTTCTTTATTTTATCTTTAATAATTGCTCTATCTCGTATATTGAGCTTAAACTGTTTCACTATAGGTTCTATCCCCTAAAAGTATACTTTTAGTTTCATATTTTATTATATATATATATATATATATATATATATATATATATATATATATATTTTGGTACTGAAAATTAGTACAACATCAGTACCATTGGTTTCAAGCTCAGAAGGCGTTAACCATCCGGCTCTCTTCAGCTTATGTTGTCACCTGGTAAAGAAATGGTAACTCACGTATCACTCTCGTTTGGATACGTTATTTTCTTTGGAGTGTTAAATGGGAGTTGTGAGATTAAAAAGTTCAATAAAGTTCGGGGGGGGGGGAGTTAAAATATAATAGTTAAGATTTAAAATTTGAAAAATATTCTTTAAATTAAAAAAAAAAATCTTTATACAAGTCCCGTGAGTCACTGTTTATTAGTAGCGTTTATTAAGCCGTTAATCGTTTTGAAGGGTTAGATTAGCATCGTCTCTAGAATGTATTATAATCTTTATATATATATATATATATATATATATATATATATATATATATATATATATATATATATATATATATATATATACACACAGTGTAACCTGGATATAAGAGAGCTGTCGGGACCGGAGAATAAGTCTTATATCCGGGTTCCTCTTATATCCGGGTATGGTTTATTTTATAGACATTAGCACAGGCTGTAATTTGGGACCAGAGACAATGTCTCTTATATTCGGGTTTCTCTTATATCCGGTGCTCTTATATCCGGGTTACACTGTATATATATTATCTATCGCCTATACACTAATTTTATTCGCAGTTTGGAAGAAACTGTTTAGACCGTCGATCTTTATCATTACCGAAATATGTGTGTGTACATATTAGCAGTAGTAATAATTTTTGTTAGTTGAGAGTTGTGGTTTGTTTCTCTGTAGCTGCTGATGATGATTCGGTCTCGCCTAACATGGCGAAGTATTACTATTGTTGTTGTTGGTTGCTGTAAGCAGGTAATTTTTTTATATGGACGATGCTAGTTGTCGTAGTTATTGTTGCTCTTGTTGATGCTGATGATTTGTGCAAGGCACTTAGCACGGCGATATTTCGGAGTAATTTTCACAACATTAGCTTCAGTTGAGATCCACGTCATTGTGTTTGTTGGTGGGAAAAGTGCGGTTTACTTCAGCGTGGAAATATGGCGCGTCTTTGGCTACTGGTGATGATCTTCGTAGCCATTAGTTTGCCTTGGCTTTTTACAGAAGTGCACACGGAAGATTCTGGAATATTTTTCCTTTGCAATTAACACGCTAATTGGCTACTGTTTGCGTAACCAGTAATGTCGTGCATGTACATGTCATTTTGTATTCTGTTGTCGAGCTGATAAGATTTAAAATTGCTGTCAGCCTTGACAAACTCACTATGTATACTCGGCGGAAAGAAACTGACATATTTTCAAAAATTGTCAGTCCTCATTTTGGACATTTACCATGCTGAAAAGAGAAAAAAAAACAATATTCTAATTGTGTGAAAAATTTGAAAACAATTGGTGAGATAATAGTCTGCTTAATATTCGTTCAGTTGTTCGAATTGGAATTCGTCACCTACATAAATAAAATTAATGTTTCGAATGAGTGGCTATTATTAAACAAAATATACAAGGCCTTATGATTGCGACAGCATTCTGAAATTGCAATAAAATATGATAATAAGAAATTATACCAATTACTTAGCTAGTAAAATTGAATAATATAGTATGTTCAAGTTAGTATTTACCTTCCTCCCACCACGCGAAGATGTGACACAAGGTCGGAAGATGAGGATTGAATAGCCGATGGGGATTGAAGAGGCAGAGCATTCTGGCCTACAAAAATGCCTGAGAAACCCTGTCGGCATTCCTCGGTAGAGGCACCTCAGGCGATTAGCCATAAACTAACCTCTTCTCAAAGAGAGAAGGTAAAGCCTGGGAAGATGGACTTCTTAGAACTGCACAGAACCAGACCTCAGTCAAAATGTCCGACATTCTGTTGAACCAGACCTCAGCTCGTCATAAAAAAGGCCACCTAACTCAAATGGCCCAAATCTAAGCTTTTCATAAAAATACCGAATTAATTCATGACTTCTTATATAACTGAGACGTTAAAGTCTGTGTTGGATTTCCTCTTAGTAATTAAAAAAAAATAGAACAAGGCGCACAATGCAAAATGTTATGTTTAGCAATATCTTCTTCTTCTTCGTCTTCTTCTTTCATGTATTTTAATGAGTAAATCATATTTTAATCACCCAAATTGGTCTTTTCCCCCATAAACAATTTATTTTGATTTACTTCAATATTGAGTTCCATCGTTTTTTCTCAAATCTGGATAGAGTGTTGTAGATGTTGGTAGGTAAGGTGATAGGTCTGTGTGAATTGAAGTTAAGATTGTAAACCAACAAAAGTCATATTCGAAATTCGACACTTTGCCATACTCGGATCTTGCCCAACTTTTAGTATGTTGTAGACTAGACCCAACTTAGCACAAAACCACCAAAAAAACAAAATGTTGTGATTTTTTGGGGTCAATCAGTATATTGACCCGTCTACATGGAAAATGCTTTTCGGGGCTTCTGCACATTAACAACCCCCCTCCCCCCATGGAAAACGCTTTTCGGGGACTTCTGCACATTAGCCCCCTATGGGAAACACATTTTGGGGGCAAGTACACATTAGGCCCCCCCCCCACCCCAAATATCGATAACGCTTTTCTGGGGTAAGTACATATTACCCCCCCCCCCCTATAGAAAACGTTTTTCGGGGGAAAGTACACATTAGCCCTCTATGGAAAATGCTGTTAGGGGCAAATACACATGAGCACCCTTATGAAAAACGTTTTTCGGGGTTAAGTACACATTGCCCCCCCCCCCATGGAAAACGCTTTTCGGGGGCAAGTAAACATTATCCCCCCGCCATGGAAAACACCTTTGGGAGGCTTCTGCATATTAGTCCCCCTATGGAAAATGCTTTTCGGGGGCAAGTAGACATAAGCCCCCTATGGAAAAACGTTTTCGGGGGCTTCTACACATTAGCTATCTATGAAAAACACATTACGCGGCCTTTCTACACATTATCCCATCTTGAAAAACGCTTTTTGGGTGCTTCTACCCATTACATTACCTATACAAAACGCTTTTCGGGTACTTCTACAGATTAGGTCACATATGAAACATGCTTTCCGGTAAGCGATTGACTCCAAAAGGCATGACTAATGATGTATAACAACGTAATATGTGTATGTGAGTATGTTTGTATGTCTGCAAAAGGCTCCCGAGATACGTGACAAACCCCCGATACAGTTAACATTTTCTAAATCGCTCAGATTTTGGTGAGAAATATTGAAAAATTTGAAAGAAATGTTGATTCTTTCGTGCTGAACCAACATGGAACTTCTCAGTGGCACCAAATTTCTTCGTTTTCCAGTCATCTGTACGTTGTGCGCATGTGCAGGTTGCCAAAAAGAACACAACGTTAAAGTGACCTATTTTCGTATAGACTTTATTTTCTGCGTCAGTAGCGTAACTGTTACAGATAAAGAACGAAGACCAGGAGGGTGATCGTTCGAATCCCACTGACACTTCACAATTTTTTTTTTACGGTAACTTAAATATACATCGAAAGAGGGGCAGGGGTGACGGGGAAGATAGAGATGGTACTTTCAATAGAAATATGTTACGCTTTTGCCCCGGGAGAGGTGAGGTGGGGGATAGGGAGCCAGGGGTGAGGGTACAACCAGGGAAGAGACAGCTTTTGCCTCGGGGGGGGGGGGGGGGGACAGAGAGAGGGGACAGGGGAGTGGGAGACACCGGGAAAGATACAGATGTTGCTCCGGGCAACGGGGAGAGGGGCGGAGGTGAGGAGGCGACCAGGGAATGGACAGTTTCGTCCGAGGCAACGGGAAGAGGAGGCAATGGAGAGAGAGCCACAACGGAGAGAGTGGGGCAACGGGTAAAGGAGGGCAACAGGGAGGAGGCGGTGAAGGGGCAGCGACCAGGGAAGAGAGAGCCCCAGGCAACGCAGGGTACCACTGCTAGTATCTAATAAACTAGAATTATAAAAATAGTTTTACACTCAAATAAAAGCACTACCCCAAAACTATAAAAAGTAATATAAATATAACACTTAAACCCTAATGACAGTAATACACCCCACCCAAAATCTAACCCACTCACTTACAAATAAACTACAACACACACTATCACCTCTAAATATGAATGCATCATTGAAGCAGATAAGCATACAGCATCCATTATCAACAATTAATTTATTCTAAATAATATTTAGTTACGCTTAAGACCCATATAAACATACAGTCCGCCCCTATTGACACGGTACTTTCTCTAAAACGGCTGCTTGAGTGAATTCAGTAGAAAGAGAACATGTAAGTGTTGCTAAACTGTTCTGTTAGGGGATTAATTGTATCCGCCTTATAACGGGTATTATATATATATATATATATATATATATATATACAGGGTGGGCCAAAATAAGGGTCCTATCTTTAAATTTGAATAACTTGAATTTGAATAACTTCCACAAAATAAAAGTTAAACTCACCAAACTTTATGTGTGTGTAGACTGACCCTTCCGAGATTTTTTGAAATAAACAAAACAAATTTTAGCCGAAAAACACTTCTTAAAACTTACAAAAACTAAAGTATTGTTTTTTACACTGTTTTGAGTTTTTTAAGCAAAAATAATGTTTTCTAAATGAGGGTACGTTCCTTAGGGCTAATACGGCTTATGCTTGCTTCGGAAGGGGTCCTTTACTTATTCTAAAAAAAAAAAAAAAAAAATCAATAAATAAAAAAGTTATGAATTTTAAAAAATAGGACCCTTATTTTTGCCCACCATGTATATATATATATATATATATATATATATATATATATATATATATATATCTTACATTTTGATTTTCTGTTTTATACAAAAATCCTCACATCAACCGTAAAAAAAGAATTTAGTTAGAATAGAAATTTGAATTTCCATCTAAAAAAAGATGTACATGTACATAAATTAACCAATAAAATCTTAGTTATAAAATTCATTTTTCTACAAAATAAGCGAAATATGAGGAAAAGCCAAAAATCTGTCGGTAATAATGCCTCATCTTAGAAATTTTGAAATGTTTATTGGCAGGGTTTACATTTTTTGTTGTCTAGGTTGTACTCTTTTGTCTTCTTCAGGTGCTTTTTATTTCCTACTAGACACATGGCTAAATGGATTTTAGTGTTGGTTAATATGTTCTGGAGTGAATTCTACCTAGAGGCTGTCTGATGAATTTTTTAGTTATTTATCTGAATCAAAAAGACTATGCTGCTTTACATGCTTTGACTGCCATTTAAAATCGAGGGATGGGGACATGCGCACTCTGCTTTGCCTTATATACCTAAAACAGAAGGATATGAAAATTCGTATTATGTATCTGACTACAAATTTGTCATTGAGCCTCTGCGACTTTCACTGAGGTTAAAGTATAATGGAAACCAATTGACTAAATGAAGAGTGGCAAAAATGAATCGTGGACGAGTCCATTGTGGGTGCAGATGTGTTAAACTTTTTACTTCTGTGTATCATCATGTGCGTAATAATGCCTGAGGGTTTGTTAACTTGAGTAGGGGGGTTGCAGTTATATTTAATTTGTGATTGTAGCCTGAGTTTAGCAAAGCATTATTGTAGAAGCTAGAATTTTGATCGAAGATAGATTTATTCGCAGATAGCTTAGAGATTCTGTTAGATACTGAAGGGACTATTGAGTTTATGATGGATTTAGGGTGGTTAGATAAGCTATGTACGTAGAAGAGGGTTAAGTTAGGTGTATGGTATGGGCTGAAGGTTCCCGAGTTAAGATCTAATGTAAGGTCCAGAAAGTTGGATATTCTTTTCTCAGGTTCCACTGTAATGGTCAAACCAAAGTTTTTGAAGAAGTTATGCAAGTTTTTGATAGTGTTGTTATATTGTCTCGATCTCTCCCCAGACACAAACAAGGCGTCGTCCCTATACAACCCACCCTGTAAGTGCCCAAAATTAAACCCCAATTCTCTCATCAAGTACAAACCTACCAGGTCAGTGACCTGGGCAGAGTCCGACGCCCCATAGTAATATCAAAGTTATTGGGGGTGTCCTTCCTAGTCCAAAGCTTATTATCAAATTCTAGTAGGGATCTTCTGGCTAATATTATTAGTTTAATCTCTATGTCTGTAATGTCAGAGTTATTTTTAGCGAAGATTAATGCTTTGTTAAGTAAAATAGGGGAAATGGACTGGTAGTAATTATTAATATCGAATGTTATGAAGTTCAAGTTAGGTTTAGACTTATCAATGAGGTTAAGGAACCAAGTAGTAACCTCATCTGAGGATTGCCAAAGAGTGTAACGGGTTTTTTTCTTTTAAGGTGGGGATAATTCTATCCAAGATCTTCTTACTTATGATGCCTAGGTCGGATTTAGAAGGGCAGATTAGTCTGATGAAGGGGTTTCCCTGGAAATTATTTTCATGGTCCTTCAAGGTAAATCTAGGTATTGCATGGGTTAAGATTTCTGTGTAGTTAAGGACATTCAAAGATGTTAGTATGGATTTTGCCTCATTGTTTATACTAGCCAGGGTATCGTAGGATGTGCTTTTGTAAGATTTATTTAATTCCTTGTAGATTAAGGATTTGTATTGACTATCTTTTAGTTTGTAAAAATTCTTAGTTTTATCCTCTGGGACAATTATATCTGGGTGTTTTCTAATATTGTTAGTGAATTTGTTGATTTTTTTGATGATGGGGTTGAGGTGTTTATTGTGCCTTTTAAATTTAATACGACTAATGAGGTCAAATAGGTCATTTTCGAAATTATTAAGGTGTACATTTTGTTTGGGGAAGGAGGAAGTTTTGAGACCGTACCTGGAAGCAGCTGATTTTTCCAATTTCTTCAGTTCCTTCGATTTGACTTTTGCTTTTCTAATTCTATTTCATCCTTCTACATATCTATCTGCTCTATCCTGGATATTGAGCTGTATACTTTTCACAATAGGTTTTACCTTTCCTAAAAGTTCGCTTTTAGTTCACCACTTTATATATATAAATATATATATATGATGGACTGTCCCGTCGATTTCGACGTATGAGTGCCCCGCCTGGGGCTGCCCGTGCATGAATTTGAAATTGCAAGGGTTGTGCAATCCCCAACAACCGCTCTCCTGAGTCGGCATTGCTTGATTCCAATGGCAAGTAGTAGTACAAGACGACTGGAAACAATGCCGAGATAAGCAGAGAGCACATACAGCACCTGGTATTCCTAAATGGTCACCCATTTAGTACTGGCCAGGCTCGACGCCGCTTAACTTCAGTGATCTAATGGGAACCGGTGTGTCAACGTGATAGTGCTATATATATATATATATATATATATATATATATATATATATATATATATATATATATATATATATATATATATATATATATATATATATATATATATATATATATATATATATATATATATATATATATATATATATATATATATATATATATATATATATATATATATATATATATATATATATATATATATTAGGAAATTGAAAAATACAAACAAAACTGTCACTATCGCCAGTAAAACTATAACAAATACGAACACCTAACTTTATATGAGTAGAGATATCTAAATAAAGAATTATTCGACTGTACATTTCATTCGGCAATGCAGCATTGACATTTTATTTTCAGCAGAAAGAGTTCAAGAAAAGACAGCTGCATCTGTCATTGCGACACAGAAAGGTAAATGTTCTGAAAACAGTATCAAGCGTGTATGTAGCTGAGAATACATGTGAATTTCATGTTTTTATAAATAAAAGTATTTGTTTTGCATGCCCTTTTTGTGATCTTGTTGCATTTATCTCCGATAGTTTTGAGGGTTTGAATTGTGAAACTTTTCAAAAGAATGTGAAGAGATTTTGTATTACTCAGATTATTCAGCCTATTATTCTCATCTTGGACGTTATATTTACAACGTTTCGGCCGATGTAAACTTCGACCTTCTTCAGATGCGTTTTTGGTAACCTAATAGTCAAATGTGAGAATCTTTATGTTGAAGTTTTTTTTTTTTTGAAAGAAGGAATATATAAAACATCTTGAGGATTGCTTTTCACTTTTTATCATTATTATCTATGATATCAATTTCAGCATCTCATCCGGCATGTGCCATTTCAGTAAAACGGCTCCAATATGTTTTCATTTATCAAAATCTTCATAAAATCGAATAAATTTAAATTTATTTGTAACTAGCTGACTTCGCCCACTCGCTATCGCTTCACAATCTAATTCCTATTCACTATTTGAAATCATTGAAACGAAACTAATCGATAAGAAAAAGAAGACAAAACTAATTGATAAGAAAAAGACAAAATTATATTACTCATAATACTACTAGTACTACTACTAATAATTTAATTGCAACTAACAATACTACTACTACTATTACTACTACTACTAATAATAATTTAATTGCAACTAACAGTCAAGCAACTTCCATGGAAATAACAATAGAGTAGAGAATGACTAGCAACGTCTCTTCTCTAAATAAGGGGCTGCAAAGGAGAGAATAGACCCTCCCCCTTTACATTGTGAAGTTGATTTTCTACTCTGTCAAGGCATGAAAGAGTGCTCTGAGTGGCACCTCCCCAGATGTGACAGCAGTACTCCATTATAAGACGTATCTGACTCTTAGATAAGTAAATGATTGTATCGGACGTCAGGTACTTTCTAGAGCGATAGAATGATCCAACTATTTTCCCAGAAACCTTCGCAACAGATATAATCTTCCATTTTAGATCTGGAATGAAAGTCAGTCCTAGATGCTTATCAAAACAACAGGTTTATTACTGTACACATCATATATATATATATATATATATATATATATATATATATATATACAAAGAATATTAAATTATTTATACCTACATTCGCCGGCGTTTCGAGCTTACACTCTATTCAGTGTAGGAAGTGACAATTTCAGACAGGCACAGAGTGCAAACCCGGTTCAAAGTCAACTAAGACTCTGTACGCTTTCGCTCTATCCCCACGGCCATCGGACAAGATCACATGATACAGGAGGAATCAAGTTATATTCATGCCTAAATACAGTGGGCAGTAAACATCAGATAATATAGAGGGTTCAACGAACGTTATCGGAACTTTGCTTATAGCTAAGTGACAGTCTACTTTTAATATATTCAAACAGTCTTCAACTTTAATCTCTTAAAGTGGTTTTATAACAATATTTACAAAGAAATATAAATTATTTATACCTACATACGCCGGCGTTCCGAGCTTACACTCTCATCAGTGTAAGAAGTGACAATTTCAGATGGTCACAGGGCGCGAACCCAGTTCACAGAGTCAACTAAGACTCTGTATGCTTTCGCTCTATCTCTGCGGCCATCGGACATTATCACGTGATACAGAAGAAATTAAGTTATATTTATGTCTTAATACAGCGGGCAGTAAACATCAGACTATATATATATATATATATATATATATATATATATATATATATATATATATATATATATATATATATATATATATATGAGGAAAAAGAAACAATGTTTCAGACAAAATATAAAAATAAAAATGGAATAAAGGATAAGCAAATCAACAACTAGCAAAAATAAACTCAAAAACACATATTGAACAGTTCTACCAAAATATTTCGATCGTTTATAATACGACCTTCTTCAGTAGGTCGCAGAACTTTAATTAAAACAGAAAAGTTTTCAAATTTATACAAAGAATGCGATAGGAAAAAAAATAGTCAAGTGTAATAAACAATAGAAATGTCTAAAAAGAAGAAGAAGAAGAAGAAAAGAAGAAGAAGAAGAAAGCGAGAAAACAAATCAGTAGTTATCTTTTGAACGCTAGAAGTTGGTAGCGTAGATTAGTAGTAATTTGAAATTATATATCACTTTTTTCCATCATAAGGGAAATTTTGGAAGTTTTGTGTCATTCAATGATGTGAGTTCCAGTCTCACAATTTTCATACTATCGTCTTTTAAATTTAGATGCAGTAAAAACCTTGTGGCCTGCCTTCCTACAGCTCTAACATTGTATACCCATTTTTGTTTCCGAACTTCATTGGTATCTTCATTGAGTGTTTTTCTCTATGTGTGTTTCCAGTATAATGTCTTTTTAAATATCACCACTGTTGATCCCCCGTCATTTTTGTTTTCGTCTTTTATTAATGACATGCTTTCGCCATTCAACAACTGCACCATTAATTCAAATACTTCCGCATTCTTGGTATGAGCATCCTCACCCTCATTGACACTTCTCTCTATAATATACGACAGTTTCTGTAAGCGAAGATATGATCCAAATTTGATTACCTATAACTGAAAATCTTTCTCATCTCCACTGAAATAAAGCCAATTTGTCTGGAGTTCATAGCTTGTTAAATTATTGAGTCCATAACCTTATAAGTTTCTCGTCCAAGAAGTTGTAATGTCATTTATAATAGAATCATTTGTGGGAGCAAAATGCAATTAAAGTATAAACTGTTAATTTGGAAATCATCCCAGAGTTTGTTATTCTATTAATTTGAATTAACAACGATTGGGTTTGCTACATTCAGTAAAGAGAGTCCCTTATTTAAAAAAAACAACAAAAAAATCTATTTCAGTGCTAATAAATTCCATGCAAGAAAGCCCTCTTCATTTCTTCAGAGTCCAGCTTCAAGAGTTTGTCAACCTCACACCCATTAAATGATCCTTCACAACACTGCTATTTACAATTAAATAAGCAATTGTATATAGATTTTAATTACGTGGTGTTAGATTATTAATGGGTGAGATAAAGCAAAGTAGAACTGGTAATAAATAAAGAGAATATTTTTTGTCAGCATTTATATATACTGTATAGCAATGGTTATCACATGTACATTTGCAATTCCTACTGTTTTTCTAAAATAAATTTTGTAGATTTAAACATGGAAACTAATCGTGGTTTGTTTAAATCTGTCTTTGAATTCTTTCAGGGTTTTTGCTACTGTCTGCATGGTCCTGGGTCATCCTATGTGCTCCTGATTTTTTCTCTTGGAATTTCGCTTTCATGGTCATGAATGGCATTCAGATCCTGTTGATTACATACCAAATCCGTCCTGTAAAGTTCTGCGATGAACTCGAAGAAGTGTATGTTAGTGTGTTTCAACCATTAAGGGTGCCCAGGTAAGAAAAAACAACTCTTATATTTGGTATCTCAGCGTTTTTTTCTACTGCTTAGGTCACTCGAAGATAAGGGTCAAAAGCTTGTTGGTTAGGGCGATGACCGTCGCCACAAGAGGATTGGAAACAGCGTGTGGGATGGGCAGAAGATTACTTAAAAGGACTTAATTTTCCAAGAGGACGGCTCGACAAGTATCTGTTTGCATTGCATTAGACTTGAAGACGACCATGTTACAGTCGGTTCAAAAACAGACTCGTGGTATATCGTTCTACAGATGGGATGTTCTAGGAAATAAACTTTGTTCATGGAAATTCTGTTTGGATTTTGGTACAGAGCGAGAGAAAAAAGTTCTTTGCTGTGATTGTAGCTAGACGAGTTCTTGCTGTGAATGTTTACTTGGGGGAGGGGCAGGTATTGCCGCTCAGTTGAGCACCTACCATGAACATAACAATACAGTAGAGAGAGGCTAGAAATATCTCTTCCGTGTGAAAGAGGCTGCAGGGACGAGAAGAGATCATCACCCACTAGATTGTGAAGTCGATTCTGTACTCTGTCAAGACAAGAAAGAGTGTATAAATTATGCATATTTTTTTTCATATGTTTGTTTTCCTTTTACACAATATTAAAACAATGAGAAACAGTTTTCTGAAGCAGCACCCTCACTAATCTTAGCCACGAAACGCCACTGACTTCAAGACAAACCAAGCCTGATCGAAACTCTACCACCAGCGTTCAATCTCCTAGACTCCAAACAGGCGAGCCAAAACATAAGTCCCTCAAGACACCAAGAGGGAAGGAAGGGATTACAAGGCTGGCTGACAAAAAGTCCACCCCTAAACTAACTGCTTTTACTTAACCTAAATATCCTATTATTGAACCTATCACATGACCTGTCAAGTTAATCACGGCTTAGTATTTCTTAAACCGTCTCTTTTATTACTACTATCTACGTAATAGCAAAACTATGTTTTTTATCTCTGCATCTTCAGATTAGCTGAAATGATGTGTTATAGCTTATAAATTGAATATATATGTATATTATAACACATATACTTCTTAATAGAAATGAATTTAATAATAAATAAAAATAAATGGATTGACCATAGGCGAGGGCGACTAAAAGGCTCCTTTTAATTGGCTACTACACGGAAAGCTACTCCGTTCCCTGTGTTTTTCTACTTACCCTTGATCTTCACCTAATAATACTGAATATTTAGCAAGGAGGTACTAAGTAAAATGATTGAACCCTAAGTCTCTCGGCCCATATATTAACACTCTAACCATTACGGGAAATGGAAGAGTAAAGTTACTGATAGAAAATGAAATTGCATTATCCTGTATATATCTTTATCATCGTTACATGCAAATTGCTTTTTGGCTAGGAGCAAAGTGTAGTATCTGTTCAGATATTACACTTCAGTTTTTTCTGTCCTCGGTCAGTGTAGGAGAAATCCTTCTAGACTGAAGCAATATTTATTTTTGTCTTAATCCAGAATGACTCTTTTTTGGGAGTTGGATTTTCCCTACATTAAAAAGTAACTTGTGTCTAACTTTGCCCTCATGGGGAGGCAAGTAAATAGGGAAACATTTTTCTAGGTGTCTTGTAATACAGAACAACCTACACCAAAGCGACCCCATCGGAAGTCGAGTAACTACCCCCATTCCGTAATCTGGTTAACTACAAATGAGATTCCAAAATAATGACTGTATCAACATTACTCAGACCTTATATTAATACACTTAATGTCCTTCTTGGGAATCATTAACAAAGCACCTTAAAACCCAAACAGTCATCAATCAATCAATCAAGCATTTATTGACGGTTTGTATTTCTCTTTAGACTCTTTCTTCGGGGTTGTTAAATAGATTTAATAACATTTGCCACAATAGTGTCTGTTAAAATAAAATGTCATGAAAATCTCACCACCGAACTTTTTAGAACTTTCGATGCAAACAGGTGATCTTGTCATTCTCATCCCTTTTAATATTTCAATGCAGCGAGTTTAACCTCATCTTGGAGAGGGGGGGGTGGAGTTATGTAATTCTTTCACTTTCGATTTTCAGCACCACAATGCAAACGCACGACCAAATGGAGAGTAGATTATTTTTGAATGCTGTAGTCAAACAATATATATATATATATATATATATATATATATATATATATATATATATATATATATATATAGTTACTTAAGGTGTATATATAGTTACTTAAGCTTTTTTTTAATGCAACTTTTATTCCTATATAATTTTATTGCTAGCTACCATATTGCAGAATGGTTATTGATGGTAGTGTTTAGATAGTATTATTATTATTATTATTATTATTATTATTATTATTATTATTATTATTATTGTTATAATTGATATTATTTAATATGCAAATTACTATATAACACTAGTCTTAAGGGTAATATATTATTATTATTATTATTATTATTATTATTATTATTATTATTATATTGTTATTATTATTTATTTATTCATGTATATATTAGTGAAATTAAAGCTGAATTATTTTTACATTTTATTATTGGGGAAGTGGTCGTTTAATCAGTACCACTGGAGAGCTATGAATATTACAACTGTCCTGTTTTTAAATCTCGGAAACAGTTACATGGTACACAGCTGATGATCCTTGTTTAATATTTCACGCTTAAGTTTAGGCCTCCTGTTTTTGTTTCACTGTTAGATACTTGAATCCCCCTTTTTTTTTTATTTGTGAATCTTCCAGCGGTAAGTCAGCTTATGCAAGTGATAAGTCTGCAATATCTTAGATTTAGTTAGTATCCCTTGGACTTTAAACTGCATTTTCTTTCTTTGTTTAAAATGACTCAAAGCTTCTTTAGACTATATATATATATATATATATATGTAAAATGAAAAAGGAAAACCCGAAAATTGTTTATATATTCATCAACGTTTCGTCTTTATTTTAAGACTTTCTCAAGATGACTGATTTTAAGAAAGACATAGAGTCAATATTTGAAAATACGTGGTGCGTCTATGATGTAAAAGAATGTTTTTGTACTGTTTTTCCAGTGAAGTTAATTTATCGTTATAATTAATAAGTTAAATAACAATCTGCAATATCAAAGGATAAGTTTGAAGTCTTTAATTTTTGTAAATCTTAAAGCAAATAGTTTTATTTTATTTCATAACACTAATACTTAAATGTAAGGATAGCTATCCCACTTTATAAAAAACTACTTGTTATGGAAAACTTAGTTCCATGACTGGTTTAATTCTGTAAGAGGGCAAAACAACAAAAAAAGAATGCAACAACAACTGATAAATATAAAGATTATTTTGTTGTTGTCATCTTGCACAACTTAAAGACAGAACCAATAAATCAACTTCTTCATAAACTGTCAACATTTCTATAATAAATGAATATCTAAATGCCACCAACTTGATTTTCGTAGACGTTTAATATGAAACAAGACAATGAAAAATGACAGTCATGTACATTTATCGTGATGAACATGAAAACTTGTGAAACGATTTAACATTACAAAAGAATTTACATGACTATTTTATTTATTTGGTGTTGAATTTCTGAATAACGTAACATTTCAAAGAGAATATATTCCTAATCTTTTCATATTATTTTTTTTTCAATTGATTTATTAGTGAGATGAATATCTAAATAAATAAATATTTTTTTCATTTATCACTCCGATATTACCATCAAAACGTTTTACTGTTATTTAAATCAATAATACAACATAATATTTCAAAATACTGTATATATAGTACAAACGAAAGGCCCAAAAGACATCTATTTGAATGTCTAATTTACATAACTATTTCTGAAACAGTTAATAAAAAGTAATGTTTGGTGTTATTTATTAGTAATTTTATCGTCCTATTTTTCATATATATAGGCAATAGTTTTGTCGATATTAACAGTAATTAATTAAAGTGATTTAATAAAAAAGGGATAAGTTCTAAACTTACTGAACCTTTCTTAAAATATTTGTTGATTAATTCTCAAGGAAGGTAATTTGAATTAAACTAGTTAGAAAGAAAGATATACCGACGAGGTATAAGCAAAAAGAGTTAATAGAAAAAAAGGGAGAGGGTGACTACTTATTTGCTGGCTTGCTCTCTTTCTTCCCCTCCTTCTTTCACATTAGCGACGCCACATCTCTATTTTTCTGTTTTAAAATTCAATGATCGTTTTGATCCTGTGGGCAATCATTTTTAATTTGTGTTTAAATGATGCTCCTTTTTAGCCTTTTTTTTTTAGGGTGACTGACCTTATTTTCAACAAGTTGCCATTCATTTCTAAATTGTAAATTAAAAAAAAAGCCTCCTACTACACAATCGCTCAAGTGAATTGATTCCATGGCACTCTGGATTGGGACAAAATAAAAATTGCCTCAGTTTAGAAGAATTTCTCCTTCACTGACTGAAGACAGAAAAAAAGAAGCATAGTATCAGAATAGATACGACACGTTTTTAAAGGAGTCGCTAAACTTTTATTGAACTAATAGCAATCGTGTATTACAATTGAGTAATGTAATAAAAAAGTTCATATTCTTTATTTGTATTATCAGCTGTGTTATCAAAAAGTGATAATTCTAAAAGTGATAATTTTAAAAGTGATTAAGATAAATGTATTTTACTTAAAGTAAATTTATTTATTATTTGGATTATTCGATTGACTATTCTCCTCTTGGATGTTATTCTCACAACGTTTCAGCCGATGTAACCCCTGACCTTCTTTTGATGCATCTTGTTGAACCAGTTGATCTTTATGTTGAACTCGGGAATCTATACGGAATTTCGAACTGAACCCTTTATTTAATCCACGGGGGTAGATTGTGCTCGTTCCTTCAGCCATGACCGACTCATTTTTATTTCAATCTTAGTATGTATATATATATATATATATATATATATATATATATATATATATATATATATATAGTTAAAAAAAATACTAGAAAGAGTAAATGGTTAAATAAAAACATTTTACAAACTAAAATAGTTGATAAACACAACGGTAACTATAAATGGGTTCCGCAAAATCGAAAACAAAATAAACTGCTCATTCATCCAATTTGACATCACCAAATTATTACCCCTCCATTTCTAAAGAACTTTTCGAAAATTTATTGAGTTTGCCACCCTTCTCTCTGACATCTCCGAAGAGGAAATCAATATTATTAGGAAATGCAGAAATACGGTACTAATCAGTAAACAAGAACAAGGACTAAAAGTAACCAATCGAGATCTTTTGATGTCTCCATGGGCTCTCAAGATTCAGCAGAAGTAACATACCTAGTTGGACTCTACATACTATACAACCTTACAAAAGACATTAACACAGAAGACATAGGATTATATAGAAATGATGGCCTATTAGTGGTAAAAAAACTCAAATGGACAAAAATGTGAAAGAATGAAAAAGAGTATCCTTAGAGAAATGAAAAGATTAAGTCTTAAGGTGGAAATAACATCAAATATCAAACTACTTAACTTCTTAAATGTAACACTTAACTTTTACAATGAAACATTCGAACCATATACTAAAGATAATGCCTACCCACTTTATGTCCATCCACTCTCTAACCATCCAAAAATCATAATTAAGCACATCCCCAAATCTATTGAAAAAAGAATCAACAACAACTCTTCTAATGAACTAATCTTTAACGCACATAAGTCCTTCCACAATAAAGCACTAAAAGAGAGTGGATATAAAAAAAACCAAATGAAATATATCAAATCTACAACGTCCAACAATAAACATAAAAAGGAAGAAGTAGGAGAATTATTTGGTTTACACCCTACATTTAATCACATGGTTAAAACTAAACTTGGCAATACATTCATAGAGTTAATTGACTTACATTTCCCTCATAATAACATACTACATAAAATCTTTAATAAAATACCCTTAAATTAAGCTACAGGTGTGGCGAAAACCTAGAAGAAGAATTAAAAACATAACAATAAAATTTTAAATGGCAATAAAAATACTAAATTAAAATAGATAGAAGATAGAAAAATTAAGATAGATAGAAAAATTAAGACCTGTAACTGCTTGAATAGAACAGAATGTCCCCTGCAAAAAAACTGCCAAATAACCCAAATAGTCTATCAGGCCACAATTTCAACTAAAGAAAACCCAACCTAGAAAAATACTATATAGGCATAGCTAGTAACACTTTCAAAGAAAGATATACCGGCCATAAATGCTCAGTCAATAATTCTGAATACAAAAATAGAACTTCACTCTCTCTATAGCACTGGGAACTAGCCGATAATAATCAGTCACCAACAGTGATTTGGAACACTATTAGAAAAACCAGTACATGCAGTTTCCTAAATTCACCATGTTACTTATGCTTAAGTGAGAAACTGAAGATAATTTGATTTAGTGATAGAGGTAAACTTCTAAACAAAAAAACAAGAAACCTACATTAACTGTAAGCACAACAGATCACATTTTCTTAGTAATTTACATATAACCTCTTGAAACATTGGTAAATAGAGTAAACACTAAAAATAAAATAAAATAAAAATAAATAATCATTCTGTAGTATCTACTAAATACCCTATAATTAATTACCCCACTATGCAATACAAAAATACGGCACCACTAGGGCCCCTATTATGAGATAGAACTTATCTATCCACAAACAGACAAACATAGTTATACATTTATATATCATATATTATACCATACTCGGTATAATTATCATAATTATATTTACATTTATTTTTCCATTATTATTATTAGAATTAGAACTACAATACATTACTATTACCATTAAACTTTTCAACCCCATTTCATTATTCCCAAATACCATCTGAGGGAAGGATCAAATCCTAATTCTGCCTGATGAGTTCTCAGCTTTTAACTGCTGTAGATCGATAACATCGGTATGCCAGTGTCGCAGATTTTGTACATGTCTGTTTGAATAAAAACAATATATATCGTTCCTTTCATTAAGTTGAACGCTCTTATGACATGAAGCCACCGGATAAAGTGTTAAAATTAATACTGTTTATTCGCTATTCAGCGGTGGCCCAGTGGTTCTAGATGTTGGGATTTGAGTTGTAAAATACTTGGAATCTGGGGTTTCGAATCGCATGACCAGTAGTGAAGAGTTATATCTCTATTCTGATGAGCCCCGATTATAAAGGACGAAACGTATACTTACATAGATAATAAACAAAAGCAAATAAATGTCCCATAGGTATCACTGAAGGAAAAATTAGTTTTGTACGCTTTTCGGAGGATATTATTGTGTAAATGAATGCAATAGACCAGATAGGGTTTGAACTCGGCCTGCCGATTTTACAGTGCATGTTAACAAACGTCACTTGCAAGAAAGAATGTGTCTATAAATGTCAAGAGAAATATTCTTAAGATGAAGAAGTAGAAAAAGCTGTTAAGCGACCAAAGAAAAAAGTCTGTTTTTTTTACGACAATCTCATCCACTTTACAAAGAGCTCAGAATTCAAGGCATGCATGGCTTCCACAGAAACAACTCTTCCCAAGAATATATTACTGATTATCCAATCGTGGTATCATAGAGCAAGGAGAAGTGCAATTGAGTAAATTGCGAGACAAACACGCCACAGATATGTACACAGAATCCAGCCAGAATAGCACACGTCTGCATTCAATGCGAAAAGCTCATGACTTCATTAAAGTATTTGAATGATTCCAATTCAGACTGTTACAGTTTTGGGTTCTTTGGTTGTATCGATTTTGATACAAATACAAATGGTCCATTCAAAATCATTAATTCATTGAGGAAGACAGCACGCATACAGAATAGTTTCAAACAAAGTTTAAGAATACATTTACATATATATACATATATATATATATATATATATATATATATATATATATATATATATATATATATATGATAAAGACAATGGATAAAATGTTCCGACGTAATGGAAAATGAAAAAGGAAAACCAAAAGAATATTTATGTATTCATCAACGTTTCGTCTTTATTGTCAGACTTCCTCAGGATGATATGTTTGAAGAAAAATCATACTATATTTGCTCGTCCCCCCCCCCCCGTCCTAGCCCTCTTCCCCTCCTACACTCTTCTAACACATAACCCAAACAATCTTTGACCCCAACGTTTTTGTTTTCTTTTTCAAAGATAAATGAATAAATTGATTCAAATAGCATTTCGCTCCATCTCCCCCTTCAAAATTTAACTTAATTCTGGTTAAACCACGGCCCGCCTCCCACTTTAAAAAACTTTTAATAAATGTTTTTGCCCGACCTAGGCACTTGCTTGTCTAGCCGCACTGAAGAGCTGTGATACAGGGAAACAGTCTGTATGTGAATGACTATATGTTTCTCTTCTTGGGTAAGGCTCTTGTAATGAAATCGCCAACTGCCACTAGCTTTTAAAGCATTGCTCATTGGGTAAAACAATTCGAGCTCTCCGGCACTTGACAATGTTTACATTGAGTTTACATTAAGATTTCGCTTACATTCAGCAGGTGTCGGATAGTAGCACAGGGGTTAGAAGCACTGACTGTCAGCTTAACAGTCGCGTTTCGATCCCGGCTTGAAGCACTTGCTTGTCCAGCTATACTGAAAAGCTGTGATACAGCGGAACATTCTGTATGTGGATGACTACTTGCTATCGATGCAGTAGGTGATAGTGAAGAGTGTATTCAGGGTGTATGCAAATTAATAATAAAACCATAGAAAAAGCAAAATCATACAAAAAGTTTAGAAGAATATTATAATGTCCAATTAAGGGTTCTTAGGAGCTGATAGTAGGAGTGTTGCAAACCATAACTTCCTGGTCTGACGTATATATAGAAAAAAATGTGATAGAGTATATCGGATCTTACTGCATATTTCTATACACTCTTCACTGTCATCTACTGCGTCGATAGCAAGCAAATTTACCGCCTGGATAACTTTTTCGTTTTTGGACTACCATTCACCACCTGGATTGTTTTTTAATCGACTTCTTTCTTGAAATTGTTTTAAACTTTATGACTTGGATGAACTGTATAGGTTTAACAAAAACGTGTGTTTTTGGCCAATATATTTGATGTTTTATATATTTTTATGTATTTTTAAAATATATTTTTATATATTTTTAAAGCTTAATTTTTATTACCTGCAGTAATGTAATTGCGGTAATAGTCCTCTGAGGAGAAGGTTTTCTTTGAAAACTCATGAATTAAAGACGCAGTATCACTCCTTGTTTGTGAACTTTAATAAAATCTGATTAATTTCTCATTTTATTATGTCACTCTATCTTAGTATATATATATAAATATATACATATATATAAATATATATATATAAATATATATATATATAAATATATACATATATATAAATATATATAAATATATAAATATATACATATATATAAATATATATAAATATATATATATATATAAATATATATATATATATAAAAATATATATATATATATATATATATAAATATATACATATATATATATATAAATATATACATATATATATAAATATATACATATATACATATATATATATATATATATATAAATATATACATATATATATAAATATATACATATATATATATATAAATATATACATATATATATAAATATATACATATATATATATATAAATATATACATATATATATATATAAATATATACATATATACATACATATATATATATATATATATAAATATATACATATATATATATAAATATATACATATATATATATATAAATATATATATAGTTAAAAGTTAAAATATAAATATATATATATATATATATATATAAATATATATATATATATATATATATATATATATAAATATATACACATATATATATATATATAAATATATACATATATATATATATAAATATATACATATATACATATATATATATATAAATATATATATATATATAAATATATACATATATATATATAAATATATACATATATATATATATATAAATATATATATATATATATATATATATATATATAGTTAAAAGCCCCTATAATAATGTAATAGTCTAGAAAGTAGAGCACCATGAAGTAGAGATAAGTTAGTTGTCATTTGCGGCAAAGCGAGTTCCGTGTGAGCGTTGAACACTGTTGATAATAATAATGCTTCCCCCTGCCTCCCCAGTTAAGTGTATCTCAATTTCAATTACTGTCTGTGCTGATTGCCGGTAGCCGTGTGGTCCCGAGCGACAAGGTCCTTCATGGTATATTTCCATTATGGTGTAATATCTATCATGCATTGTTTCAGATAGCACCCATCCCTTTCAAATGTATGTTACCCTGTGACATGTTAACAGTTTCGATATACGTAATTTCACTCACGTTTTGGGTTGACTGGAGGCACATTGTACCACGAGAGGGAATAAAACATGTAATCAACTGCTTAGAATACAACAATTCTTTCTCTGTGCACCAAAACCAAACGAATTTCTATGAACAGAGTTTTTTGCAAAGAACTTTTAATCTGTGGAACAGATCAACACGTGACTGTATCCCTGCAGACCAAAACATGGTAGTCTACAAGTCCAATGTCAACAAATATTTGTCAAGTCGTCCTTTTAAGTAATTAAAGTTTTGTTCATCCTATTCATGGTTTTCAATCCTCACATAGTATTGTACAGCATCCAACTGAAAATCCTATTAATCTTTATTCTCGAGTTGCCTTTGACCTTAGTAAGTGATGACTCATTAGTATAAAAAAAATAATAAACACACTCGCCCATGATATTCTTGTGTACTACAAACAATAGATATGGTAATGTTATAAATCGATTCCAGAATCCACGACAGTTTGATTTTCATAAACAGATGCTTTTAAAATTATCATAAAGGAGAAATATAATGCAAAATACAGATGTTTTTTGATATTCTTAAAGAACAGGATTTTAACTAATTTGCATAAACCAAAATGGAAGTCAATAGCAATAAAACAATTAATTCATAGACATTTGAGAATAATTGTTTATTCTTTTACTATTATTTCTAAATTCATTTGGCCTATTCTTAAAGTTTTCTACACTAGTACTCTTTTGTACTTGTCTGGTTAAGTTTTTAAAATATTTCTTGATTTTTAAAAAATATTTCTTGATTGGCTTAAAAATCTGAGTTTAAAAAAAAAAAATTTCTTGATTAAAAAATATATTTCTTGATTGGCTAAAAATCTAAGGTTTTGAAATATTTCTTAATTGGCTAAAAATTCTAAGTTTTAAAAATATTTAATTCAGAAAGATATTAAAACTAATATAGCTTCTATAAGAATTACATTACAGACTTTGGATATTTTATTTAATTTGTGTCAGTTTATATATATATATTTACGTCTTAAATAGTTCATTTCCCGCTCTCTCTATATATATGTATATTGAAATGGTGAGTGTGAATTTCTTTTTTCATTTTCAAAAATGTAATCACCTCGCTTGCTTGGATGCTTGACAAGACCACAGGGTCGAAATAAATTATTCCATCGGTGATTATGTGATTCCGTGTTATTTTATATATATATATATATATATATATATATATATATATATATATATATATATATATATATATATAAATTCCCGAAACAGTTTTTCATGGTAAACAATTGATGATCCCTTAAATAATGTTAAGACTAGCATAAATTCTTGGAAGCAAACTAATATAGTGACTGCAAAAAGTAAATTGACTTACAAAAAAGTGATTTTCCACCGAACGATTTGGGGCTAAATTGCTTTTTTAAAAATTATTTTTTATCTTTATTTATTTTTAAAATTTTTTTGATATAGTTTTAATGGTTGAGAAGCTTCCGAGACTATATATATATATATATATATATATATATATATATATATATATATATATATATATTCTACAACATCAAACCGTCTATCATAAAGATCTGGCAAATAGCGTTTGTGATGTGCTTTCATATAGAAAATGAGTTGCTTTTATTAAATGGTTCCATTGTTAAAATAGCTTTTGAGATAAAGAGCAAAGATCATTGGTTAATCTGGAATCAATACGTCAATAATAAGTTTTCGTTTGACTACAAAGTATTTTCTTTTTTAAAAAGGAATGCTTTGATTATCGTAATCTATTTATTGATACCCTGATAACATGAATAAATACAACATATATTGCCATTTACTCAGGGCCGTTGGCCTTTTGGCTAAGATAAAAGTGTAGTATCTGTTCCGATGGATACTGCACCCCATGGACTGGTATTGTCTTGGCTTTCGGGGCTTGATTTACGCCGGTCTATGGATCTGTCCTGTGCAGTTCTAGGAGGTCCACCCTCCCAGGCTTCGCCTCCCCTCTTTGGGGAGGAGTAAGTTTATTGCTTACTGTCTGAGGCGCCCTACCGGGGAATGCCGACGGGGCTGCACAGGCAATTTTTAAACCCCACTTTCCCGACTCGACCTTGGGTCACATCTTACTTGTGGGAGTAAGATAAAAACTGGCCTTGTGCCTAACTCCTGGAGAGGAGTAAATCAATACTCAGGGCCGTCATTAAAAAGTAACAATTTTTATAGCTAGGAGTATGCTTAAAGAATTAATTGTCAGCTTGCAGTAGGAAGATAATTAAAGTTTTTATTTTGTTGTTAGATGTTCCATTTCAGTTGGATTTTCTTTACTAATGAGTCACCACTTATTAAGGCTAAAACACCACTCGAGGATAAGTGTTAATAAAATGTATAGATTGATTGACAGTTGAATGATGATGAATACCATGAGAGGATTGAAAAAATTTCCCATTCAAAACAACAGCCGAATATCGAATAAAAGTGGGGTTTTAAGGTAGACTGAAAAATACGATGTCCTGATTGGTCGAACAAGATAATGTGATAGACAAAGTGTTTTTAAAAATATTTTATATTAATAAGTCACCATTTATAAAGGGCCAAAGGCCACTCGAGGATAGGGATCAATGAGATTTTCAAGTTAGATGACAGATTTGAAACGATGGAGATGATGGACAAAATTTGACTACTTACGCATTGGGCTAGTTTTGATATAAACGCACAGAATCACGAAGTTCAAAGCATGCACATCAATGAGCCTTTATGAAACTAAGCAAAACACAAAAACATTTTGGTAGATTCTCTTCACAGACGGAGTTTTCCTTTGGTGTTTATTATTTTTGACAAAGGGAAGTTTGTTTTTTCCCGAAATATTAAATAAATGATTTTTAATAATCATCCGGACAACACACAAACAGCTAACACCACACTTGCTGTTATGTAAGATTTTAAGAAAAAATAAATAGTAAGTCCCATTTCGAATTCGATTTATTATTTTTGTTCCTTCCAGCTTACATCCAGCTTACATCCTACCCGGCACTTTGCATTGCCCACAGCCTTTTAAAAACATACTATTACTATTCCCAGCAATGCTTCAAGCAAACTACCATTCTCTATTATATATATATATATATATATATATATATATATATATATATATAGGGATTTCTTCAATATGAATAACAAAAGGACAGATATGTAATAATAATAAAACAAATGTAAAGTTTTATTATAATTAACTATTGCAACAAAGAGTAATTTATGAAAAAAGTCCTTATAATTAACTATATAATTATTACAATTTTTATGTAGTAAAAATTATTATGTAATCTGATTAAATAATTTTTAGTATATTAAAACTTATTCATGTTTTGCTAAAAAATTCTACATTTTATTGAATAAATATTTGTTTCTGTCGTAGACAACACGTGAAAAAGAGCAAATAACAAGTAGTTAATTTGTATATCAGTTATTATTTTTTCTTCCAATAACACATTTTTAAATTAATGATAATGAAAACAAATGTTCTGCTCTCTTCACCAATTATTTGAAACGTATAAAAAACATGTCAACATTCTTTCTCACAATTTTGAATATGTTCGTTCTTTTTAATAAACTTTAGTCGCTACAATTCAAGAATGTCTTTATTGATAGCACATTAATCAAAGACAGGTGCGAGGACAATTATTTGTGTCAAATGTATTCATGTTTGGAAAATTTTGAGATGAGGGTTGATAATGTGTATTATTTGGATTATTCGACTACAGTTCTCATCTTGGATGTTATTCTCACAATGCGTCTTGTTGAACTCCGGATTCTTTATTTTGAACTCGTGAATCTGTACAGAATTTCGAACGGAACCCTTTATTTAATCTACAAAGGTAGTCTGCTCTCATTCCGTCAGCCATGACCGGGTAGAAGTCTTAAGTAAATTTTAATTATATTCTTAGTATTAGTATTATATTTTGACGATTGAACCTTCAACCGTCAGAAGACTGTCACTAAGAATTGATCATTACTTTGTCTGTTGCATAATTGCCGGTCAATCCGGACAATTCTAGTATGAAGTTTAGGAGCCTTAAACCTATTCTACACATCTAGAACAGTAGTCCGAATAACCCGAATAGTCCGAATATATCTATGTGTGTCAGTACATGGTAAAATGTTGTTCAGAATTCTTGAGAAGTTCATAAACGTGTAAGTCAGATTTCTTAGTTTATTTGGTTTCAATTTTTATTTTCCAGATGCATTTTTAAAAAACTCACAAATGCTGAATTTTGCACTTTAATGACTCTTTACCAAGGAGAGTGCTATGCTACGCAGTCAATCACAAAGACAGATAAACTAGGATTATTAATATCAGGCATGTAAGTATTTTTACTACACTACACTTGTTGATACTTATTTCTTCAATATTTCAAAATTTAAATAAATAGTTTACTTTTGTCCAACTTCTCCCAGATAACAAGTTTAAGCCGTAAGTCACACATTTATTTATTTGTGTGCTTTATCGTTATTTGTTATATTTTTCTGTGGACCGATTGAAACCCCATATATATATATATATATATATATATATATATATATATATATATATATATATATATATATATATATATATATATATATATAGTCTCGGAAGTTTCTCAACCATTAAAACTATATTAAAAAAAAAAAAAAAAAAAATTATAGTCCCAAGTCTTCCAGTGAAAAATCACTCATGTAAGTCAATTTATTTTTTACAGTTATTATATTAGTTTATTTCTAACACTATTTTAAGGGATCATCAGTTGTTTACCATGAGAAACTGTTTCGGGAATTTAAAAACAAGACAGTATTTAATTTCATGGTGTATATATATATATATATATATATATATATGAGAATAAGTGGCGATTTGTAAAAACCGAGTTCGTGCCCTCCAACCGACGTTGATTAAAATCCCTACACTAAAGATTGCGTAAGCATGAAATATCGATGTCTGTAGGTAAAAATAATTAATATTTACTTCAAAAATATAATTATAGCCCCCTTTACTAGGTTTGGTGCACCCTGATAGAATTTATAAACGAGCAGTAATACTATGGGTTGAAAGCGAGATTCCGACCTCATTTGTTGTTGTTGCTGAATCACTTTCCACTGCTCGCTATACGCGCTCGCTGATTTGGCGTTTATAAATTTAAATTCCTCCTAATTGTCATGCGAATTCTCGCCGACCGAGGGGAAATACACTCGACTGCGAATCAGTGGCGATTTGTAAACACCGGGTTCGTGCCCTCCGACCGACGTGAATTAACATCCCTGCACTGAAGATTGCGTAAGCATAAAACATCGATGTCTGTAGATAAAAATAATTAATATTTACTTTATATATATATATATATATATATATATATATATATATATATATATATATATAATTATTTTTTAATCTATAGTCTTTTGAAGACTTATAGATCGATTTTACCAACCGGCCTACCAACCAACGAGATCGAACCAACAACCCTGGGTAATCCAACGTAGTTAACCCCTTGGCCAGTAAGTCAGCTACGATCTTGATAATGAAATACGGATTTTTAATACAAACCCTTTCCATTACATAACATAAAACTGTTTATATATATCAGGTTGGAAAGAGTAATGTCGTATTTTTTACTTCATCACTTTGCAGCCTCCTAAGTTGTACACTTCTACATTTTTGGTGAATTGGGGTCTTAATATCTTGCTTTGCCTTTCAAATATAGTAATTAGTTGGAAAATATTAAGTTTAACGATCTCAGCCGTCAAAAAATGGATATTAATGAGGAGCATCTGAGACATTGCATGCTCTATGAATTCAAAAAAAGAAATTCAGCTTCAGAAGCTACAAGGAATATTGGAACTTTCTATGGGATAATTGTTCTGAATGATCGAAAATGTCAACGGTGGTTTGCAAAATTTTCTTCTGGAGACTTTAACCGGTCAGATAGGCGACGTTCGGGAAGGTCAAAATCAATTGATAAAGACGCCATTAAAGACGCTGTGGAGGCCAATCCAAAGTTTACCAGCAGAGAATTAGCTCAACAATTCAATACAACCCATATCACAATTATTTCATGCCTTCACGAGTTAGGAAAAGTTTCAAAACTTAAACTCTGGGTTCTTCACGATTTCACCGATGCTCAACGAAATCAAAGATTGACTGTTTTCACATCTTTGCTTTCCAGGAATCATCGATTACCATTTCTGCAAAGAATTGTGACTGGAGATGAAAAATGGGGTCTTTACAAGAATACCTAACGCAAAAGACAAGGGTTAGACCGAAACCAAAGTCCACAACCTTCTCAAAAACAAGGACTACACCCAAAGAAGGTTATGCTCTCTTTATGGTGGGACATGAGAGGACTGATTAAATATGAGTTACTAGAGCCTAATCAGACAATCACAGCAGTCAGAAAATGAAATGTAGATAGGTAGGTCAGTTAAAAGGCACGAGATGTGGTGAGAGAGGAATCAAAGTTAAATTCCAAAAACCTACCTATCTACATTTCATTTTCTTCGCTGGACTTTTCGACACCGGACTTTTTTGCAATCGGACTTTTGCTTGTATTCGGGCAGAGTTTTGCCCTGTGTTTCTTTCCCTACAACTTTTATTTTACTTTTTCAAATTTTAAATCTTGGCCTTTGCCAACTTATCTATCCCAGCGACTTCCTCTGATGATAAGATTTTGATCTTTGAAAAGCCTGGCTTAAGGAAAAATTTAACTTGAATAAATTGCCTTTTTGCGGAATATAGCTTGCTCTGAGCAATTGAATTGAAATTTGATTTGGCTTTTGGTTTTCTAATTCCTTTCCATTCTTCTTCATATCTAACTGCTGTTTTACCTTTCCTAAAAGTTCGCTTTTAGTACACCACTTATATATATATATATATATATATATATATATATATATATATATATATATATATATATATATATATATATATATATGAGAAACGTAATGGGAAATGAAAAAGGAAAAAAAGAGCCTTATATACAGTGGGGCGTGAAAGGTATACCGGAGGCTACGGGGTGTGAGGCGGAGAGAGAGAGAGAGAGAGAGAGAGAGAGAGAGAGAGAGAGAGAGTTGGATAAATATAAGCGGGTGTAGTTGTGTTAGTCGTATGTGAGAGGAGTGGTGGGTTGAGTATCTAAGAAGAGGAGAAGGCAGAGATAATATGCAAGGTTTTGTGTTGGTGTAAGTCGCCGTGTGCGTGTGGATGAGTGGTGGGTTGCATATGCAAGAAGAGGAGGAGACGAAAGGCGCCGGTAGGAGAAAAACACGCGGTGGGTGGGGGGGGGGAATAAAAGCA
Organism: Sepiola atlantica; assembly: GCA_963556195.1. Classification (NCBI taxonomy): domain Eukaryota; kingdom Metazoa; phylum Mollusca; class Cephalopoda; order Sepiida; family Sepiolidae; genus Sepiola; species Sepiola atlantica. The sequence goes on from OY744526.1 coordinate 70,042,546, forward strand.
CGTGCACGAACCATCCATTATCGAATTTTTTGAAAACATTAATTCATTTATTCATTTATTTATTATGTATATTTGGGAATCTCTTATTTTAATCAATAATTTCATGTTAACTTTTTAAAAATCTCACAGAAGACATAACATGAGCATACAGATTAAATTATAATTAATATCTCACAGAAAGACACGAAATTGTATAAATGGTTTCTTGAAAAAAAAAAACAAACTGTTTTCAATCCAGTATCGCATCTCAATTGTAAAGTTTTGTCTACAAATGAAAATGTAGGGAAACTAATTCATTTTTGTAAATGTAACAATCGGTTGTTTTCTGTGTGTTTCATACATTTTGTTTCTTTGCAGGCTGAGTGTTTACAGTAGCAGAAACTTTTTACATCATATTTACATGGGACAATTTATTGATACTCCGGAGTTTGAGTCAAGTGTTTCTGGCGAAGAGAAATATCAGGTACGAATGATGTTTAGATTTCTTTGATATTTATCCATGGGATTAGATTTTAACCGTAAAAAGGGCGAATAACTTAAATAAAAGGCGACTGAAAAAAATATTGAGGTGAATTTAGATACTTAGAAGAGAGAAAGATGAGAGGCAAATGAGACGGAGGAAAGAAGAAGAGAGTAGGGAAGAGGAAGAGAAGAAGGGAGGCAGGGAAGGAATAGAAAGATGGCAAGATAAAGGATATTATGATATCATAATGGATTCTCATTTTGTGAAATTTACATTGTCATCAGAGAAGGCTATTTCGCTGTATCACAACTTCTTAGTGTGACTAGGCGTGCAAGTGCCTCAAGCTGAGATCGAAACTAGACAGTTGGCGCTCCTAACCATTCGGCTGTAATTGACATACCATAAGTAAGTGAAATCCCAATGTTTATATAAACACTGTAAATAGCTCGTAGAGGAATAATGTTTAGATTTCTTTGGCATTTATCTATGGGTTACTTTTTTACTGTTGCATCCAAATTATATTTGTAATAAGGTTTAGAACAAATTTAAGTTTCGTTCAACACTTTTAAGCTGAACTTATGTAAATTAAAAGTCGTTTAAATTAACGCTATATATATATATATATATATATATATATATATATATATATATATATATATATATATATATATATATATATATATATATATTAGGGCCGCCCGGACAGTTATAAAAGTGTGTGCGTGTGGGGCGGTTCTCCTAAAAATGGGGGAGGGGCTCGCCCCACATTGCACCCAGAATACCAAATATGGGAATAAATTCAATATCTTGACTAAAAATTATTGTCCGATAGTGGTTGAGAGCTCGTTAGAAGCGAAATGGAATTCTCTTGGTGACAGAAAAAGAAAAATTCAAAATATTTCAATTTTTTGCGTCTGGGCTCAAATTACCTTATTTGGGCATATTGGGGAAAACATCACTGTTTGGGGCATATTTTGGTTTAAAATGATCGTCTGGTAGTGGTTGATGGCTCGTTAGAAGCGGAATGGAATACTCTTGGTGATAGATGAAGAAACATTTTTAAAAATTCAATTTTCTTGCGTCTAGGCCCAAACTACCATATTAGGGCATTTTGGACCAAAAATACCTTTTTTGACATAATTTAGACATGAAATGATCTTCTGATAGTGGTTGAGGTCTTGTTGGAAGCATATTAGCAAGTCGCTTCTGGTGAAAAAAGAAAAAAACAAAAATTTCAATTTTTGCCGACCAAATGTAAAGTTCAACAGTGACACGGTTTAGGTCATTTGTAGTTGATGAAATAAATGGATTTGGGCAAGTTTTCTATAATATGCGTGTTAAAGATGTATGATTTTGAAAATGTAAATGTATCGGGGTCTACGAGTATCTTGGCGTTTATTGAATTAAATAGGAAGTCGATTCGATCAAGAAATTGTAGCCGCCATGTTAAATGATTAAATGTTGCAGGAACTGTGTTCGTTAATTTCATTCGCTTAATTCCGGAATGAATATAAATATAGAAGTCATAGGTAGAAATAGAAATAACGTAATCTGATATTCGCGAAAAATCATCGGAGTGAACAGGAGCGGCCATTAAGTCTTTGCGTATTGCTTTATATTATGTAGTAAATTAATACCAGGCAAATAATAAATAAGAACGGAGTCTTTTGTGAGAATTAAACTGTGTTTATTAGTTCTCGGTGTCGATGAGTGGAGTGACAGTACAGAATTGTTAGGAAGAAAAGTTTTTGCTACCACCTATGTGGAGTTGGTTTCGCGGAGAGTCGTAGATGATGGGCCAAATGTAATATTTAGTGTTTGTTGGTGAAAAATAATGAAAATTTACTATAACACGCTCGAGTGAATAAGCGTAATGAATTGGTGAGTTTAGTAGCCTGTGATGGCTGGGTTATTTTCCTATTAAGCAAATATGTGCAGGGGAAAATCATCTCTACTTTATATATATAAAAAAAGAAGAAGAAAAGAAGATTTTGTATAAAAACTCCTAATTCTGTTATTCCGGTTGATTGTCTGCCGCTGTCTTTAAAAAGGGAAAGCGAATAAATTGTGATTCACAGCTAAACTAAAGAAATGCAAAAAATCAGTTTAATTCAAGTTTCACGTGTTTTGCTTTGGGGTGTCGATTTTTTGGAGAAGAAAATGAAAGTACGTAAGTATACCTATAGAATAGGGACCTTTAACAAAAACTCACCCATTTCACTTGGTTTTCACCAAATTTTAGATAAAATTCATTGTTGGTCTTATATTGTAATGATGACAATATAATGTCGCATAGCCCTTTAATAATTCATACCTTCGTTTCTTCTCGGTTTGATCTATCGTCTAGTGGTTGAGTTCTTTCTTCGCCTCTGTAGTGGTCTGTAACAAAAGACCTTTCTCGCTTCATAAGACAACAATCTTTTCATTTTAATTACTTTTTATTCGGCGTCAGTTTCTATTGCCCGTGGAGATGTTTTGCTCATCGTTGAGAGAGATAGAGAGAGAGAGAGAGAGAGATATTTACGAATATCGTGGTTAATTCTTAGCTAGCTTATTGTCTAATCAGTCCTTTGTTATTTGAGGAGACAGGGGGGAGAAGGACATCTCGTACGCCCGTATTCTTTTTTAGGGAAACACATTTCCCGTTCTGACTTGGCTAAATCGTAATTCCTTCGTCCGACTTCTGCGCCTCCTAAGTTCGAACTGACTTAAAAACTCCAATTTTCTCACACATGAAAACTATGACGTCAATATCTTGTGATCACCACACAGGTGCAGGATGACTTTTTGAACTAGGGGTCATCCATAGTCTCGTCACTTGTCATGTTTCGACCCCCAGGAAACAACATCGCACTCTATGCACCCGGCGGCCCGCACTAAATCGCACAAGCCAAACCAACGACCCCACACCCGTTCTCCACCACATACGTCCATTATCATATAACATTCTCATAAAGGTTTTTATAATCCCACAAGTTACGTCCATCATTATATAACATTCCTCCCTTACCAACCATTCAAAAATACTAGAGAGCTATTTTTCTACGTCCCCCCTTTTATCTCGTTCCATTCAATCTCTAAAATAATCAGGGCAAGCAGGAACCCCCTTTTTTAAAATTCCTATCCCCTTTCTGGTCAGCCACCTAATTATCTGTAAGATACGTCTATCCTACCATTCGACCACGTTCGTATTTCAACATGGACCCCAGAGCGACCCCCTAGCTCCCTACCCCCAATGATTTGTCCAATTTCCATCCGAGCCGGCCCCACTGCTCTTTGTCTATCCCTTCCAAGGGGGCTCTCCATCCTCGGAGCCGGCGCGCTGCCTTTCTCATATCCTTCTTCTAAGGACCCCCATTTTTTTCCGTTGACCCCACCCCATTATCTTAACTATCCGTACATGCCGGCCGCTTTGTCGCCATGTCAATCCGCCCCAGGCCGAAAACACATTCAATTATCACCAATTTAATTTCATAATCAATCATTCCGATCCGTTACTCAGCTTCGGTACTCTCTCTGTCATCTCATCAGCCTTTCCGTATGTGAAAGGACCCTTCATGGTTTCTTTCAAGTCGGTTTACTGCGACCTGGCGTTTGACCACATACCAGCTGGACACAATATTGCCTCGTTAGCTCCGCTGAGCCGCTTCATACTATGAAAAATCACGAGAATTCTCCAATGTAATCCACCGTCAGGGTTTCCAAAGTCAACCTCTAACCACCACCACCCTTTCCGAGAGGGGGAGAAAAAATACCACAAGCATAGGATCTCACATACACCTTTTATTTTATTTTTTTAAATTTGAATAACTCGGCTGACCATTAATTAAGTTAATTCCACTTTAGTTACTGCTTTTTATATTTTTTATTTCATTTTTTAAATTTTATTCTTATATATTTATTATTTTAATACAAGGAGGGGCAAAAAAAATCAAATTAATGAAGTGAGTCTCTCTCTCAATACGCAAAATTACATTTAAATGATAAAAAAAGATCATAGACAACAACAACAAAATTAAGCAAAACATTCCATCCGACAACATGAAACAATACAAGAATTTCTCCCCGATTCCCCCAACAGCACGCATTATTTTAAACAAGGACATAAAAAAGGTCACCACAAAATGTACACATTTTTTTTCACGCATGTGTGTGTGTATGTATGTGTATATGTGTAAAAATCCGTCACTGTCTTTTTTTCTTGTCTTTTTCCTTCCTTCATTAAAAGTTTCAACTATTTGAATTTGTGTGTGTGTGTGTGTGTTAAGTTTTATTGTCCTTTCTTATTAATTTTTTTTCCTTTAAACTGTTTTTCATATAATTATTTTACAATCTTTCTATTACATGTTTTTTCATCTATTTCAATTTGCGTGTGCGTGTGTTCGTTTATTGTTCTAGATTCATCTTCTTTTTTTTATCTCAGTAAACAGTTTTTCGTATAATTATTTTGAAATAGTTCTATTACATGTTTTTTTTCACTTAGTATATGCGTGTTTTCTTCTTTTTTTTAACGTCAATAAATGCATTGAGATTATAAATATTCTTTCGTAATATCTTTTTTTCTTTCTTTGTATTTTTAAAACTAAACGTACTTACATTTACGTTCCTTTCGGTTTGATTCTCTCATCGCGATCTCCGCTCGTCTCTTTCTCTGTTCGTTCTGTTTTCTTTTCGGACCTTAGGCTGTAATACATTTTCTTCTGTTGTCTTTTTCGTTATTCTTTCTCTTTTTCACCCGTGGAAACCGCGATTCGTAACAAATGTTCATGCTTGAACAACTGGTCATGTGTAACACCAAAAAGGGACAATGTCGCATAGCCTTTTAATAATTCATACCTTCGTTTCTTCTCGGTTTGCTCTGTCGTCTAGTGGTTGAGTTCTTTCTTCGTCTCTGTAGTGGCCATCTCCGTGAGTTGTCTATAACAAAAGACCTTTCTCGCTTCATAAGACAACACTCTTTTCATTTTAATTACTTTTTATTCGGCGTCAGTTTCTATTGCTCGTGGAGATGTTTTGCTCATCGTTGAGAGAGAGAGAGAGAGAGATTTACGAATATCGTGGTTAATTCTTAGCTAGTTATTGTCTAATCAGTCCTTTGTTATTTGAGGAGACAGGGGGGAGAAGGACATCTCGTACGCCCGTATTCTTTTTTAGGGAAAAACATTTCCCGTTCTGACTTGGCTAAATCGTAATTCCTTCGTCCGACTTCTGCGCCTCCTAAGTTCGAACTGACTTAAAAACTACAATTTGCTCACACATGAAACTGTGACGGGACTAGATCTCGTGATCACCACACAGGTGCAGGATGACTTTTTGAACTAGGGGTCATCCATAGTCTCGTCACTTGTCATGTTTCGATCCCCAGGAAACAACATCGCACTCTATGCACGCGGCGGCCCGCACTAAATCGCACAAGCCAAACCAACGACCCCACACCAGTTCTCCACCACATACGTTCATTATCATATAACATTCTCATAAAGGTTTTTATAATCCCACAAGTAACGTCCATCATTATATAACAATAAGACCAACTATCAATTAATAGATAAGCTAATTAGATAAAATTAAACACATGCTTATCAACTTAATTATTGATGACCGTAAAGTGGGGGGGGCTCAAGTCAAAAGTGAGGGGGCTTGACCCCCCTCCCCCCTCGGCGCCGACCTCCATATATATATATATATATATATATATATATATATATATATATATATATATATATATATATATATATATATATATATATATATGTGTTGAATGGAAAGTAACTTCCTATTATTAAGTGCTCGTAATTTATTACTGAAATCTAATTTTTACAAGAAAGGAATATGATAAGAAAGTGTATAGCATGGGGTTTTATTCAAAATTAGATATGCGTGCCAGCAATCGCCACCCGCTTCCTAAGCTGCCTGGAAACCGCATCAACTGATGTCACAAGGAATTTTATTTTATTTATTTATTTTTTTTTTTTTTTACTAATGAGTTAAAACCTATCAAGGCTAAAACCCCAGTCGAAGATTAGGGTAAACAAGATGGATAGATTGACAGATGAATGGCGATGAATACTATGAGAGTATTGAAAACAGCAGCCGACCCAGAAAACAGATTTTCCTCCATTGTCTAAAATATCGTTCGTGGAATGTAAAGGCTAAAGGAAAAAAAATAACGCATAATTTACTACTCTTGCTCCCTCATTCATGTTTTGTAAGAATTATGTTTCAGTAACAGCTTACAAGTATAGGGCGTTACTTTCCAATCACCATATATATATATATATATATATATATATATATATATATATATATATATATATATATATATATATATATATATATATATAGGAAGAGGCTATTTTGCCGGTCCCGCCCGGCAAAATAACGACCCCCTCGTTATTTTGCCGGTCCGCCAGAATAACGAGGGCTCGTTATTCTGGCGGCTTATGTTTTCTTTTTAACTTAACTGTTATAGCCTTGCGAAAGAAATGGTAATGAAATAAATAAGGACAAATATTTAATAACAATTTATTTTCATCGTCATCATCAGTTGTTATTCTGTCGGTTATTTTAATCTTTTGCATATAAAAGAAATATCTGTTTTTAATACAAAAAACATTAAAAGTAAAAATTAATTAAATGAACGAAAATATTACAAACAATTAGATTCTTTAGTCGGATTTAGAAGTAATTTGCGTCGGATAAAAAATGTTTTAGTTATTTAAGAAAAAAAATAGTTTTCATTCATTGATATTAAAAATAAATAACTCTTGTTAAGAAATCTGATTATTAAAATAATTAAAGATAAGTCCCTAAAGAAATTAAATCAGATATAATTTTTTAAATTTCAGTTTTATAAACAGTCTAAACAGCAATTTTAAAACTGCTTTTTCACTATCTTTTAAGATAAATGTTAGAACTATTTCTCATCATTTCACTAAATTAACCATTAAATTGTAATGTTTTTTTTTGCAATAAAATAACAAAAGTAGTAATTGTCAATAATTTTAACTGCTACATGTAACGACGAATTTTAATGCAAAGTTGAATTTTTTTTACAAACAAACATTGTGGGGTAATCCGGTCGAGAGTTATATTTAAAAAAGTGAATTATCTGTACTTAAAAACATAATTTGTATTTTTTTTGACAATAACAACAATACGTACATGCATTTAAATGGACACATAAATTCATCGTAGTTACTTAGTCTATGGCGAAGGAAAACATTTTTTCTAAGTCGTGGCAAAAATCGCCGTATGAATTATTTATTTAATTTTAAAAAGTAGTCAGAAGTTTTAATTTTTCTTTTTTTATTGGAAAAATGTTGAAATAAAAGTAAACCGGCAGTTAAGTTGACTCGTAGAACCTTCACTGTAACTGTAACAGTTAAGTTAAATAAACATGAACCGGCAAAATAACAGCCCCATCGTTATTCTGCCGGGACTGGCAAAATAACAAGGGGGTCGTTATTTTGCCGGTCCCGACAAAATAGCCTATTCGATATATATATATATATATATATATATATATATATATATATATATATATATATATATATATATATATATATATATATATATATGTATGTATATATATGTATGTATGTATACAATACTATTTTATTTAAGAAATCGTTAAGATACCAAGATTTTTTTTATACAATAAATCAAATATTTCGGATCATCCGTCCTTTTTCAATGAAAATAAGCATCCGACATTGTTATCGTATTAAAAAAAAAATTCTCTACGCCAACTGTTTGGGAGCGAACTTCCAACGGCGACGCTCTCCTTGCTGTAATGTAGAGACGGTGTAGTGTCGAGATCATGTGATGGGGATAGTAGTACACATAGTTGTGAAAATAAGCGCCGATACGCTGATAGATAATAATAACAAAAATGTTTATATTAAAAGGCATTTTTTAAAATGAAATAACATTTTCTTTAAGAAATCGATAAGATACCAAGATTTTGTTTTATACAATAAATCAAATATTTCGGACCATCATCCGTGAAAAAACATGTTATTATTATCTATCAGCGTATCGGCGCTTATTTTCACAACTATGTGTACTACTATCACCATCACATGCTCTCAACACTACACCGTCTCCACATTACAGCAAGGAGAGCGTCGCCGTTGGGAGTTTGCTCCTAAACGGTTGGCGTAGAGAAATATTAAAAAAATAATAATAACAATGTCGGATGTTTATTTTCATTGAAAAAAGGACGGACGAAAGTATATTTTCCGAAAACAGGCATAAAAATTGGCCTAAATCGCTGCCAAAGCAGATTCACATATGCAGTATTTGAGTATAAAGCTTTAGTCACCAATGAAATAGTTAAAACTCACTTTACTTTATCTAAGACGATATAATCCTTAAACCGCATGGTTTTGTCCACGGGGAGGCAACTTTATCAAATATTTTAGAACGTATCGATATTATAAATGAATATTTATTAAAGATAAATATTGCATTATCGTTTATCGATGAAATGAAAAAATGTGTATTTCAAGTCATATAATGAATATTTTTGTCAGAACAATGAGAGTAAAAGTTGGTAACAGTTACTCTGAATCACATTCCGGTGTTTATTTATTTTTAAACTTGAATTTTTTACGTAAAACGTCACCATAAAAAGTAATAGACGTTTATTTCCTTTCTTTTTAGTGACATATTAGTCACTTAGTAGTAAATCGTGCTAACGGTCACAGTTCAAATGTCAATATTGTGAGGTTTCTCGTGGCGTCGCATATTGAGATAAGAAAATAAAGTCACACGTTTGAAGCACTACAGATATTGAATTATATTTGAAAATGGTTGAAAGTCAAATATAATTCAATATCTTCATTGCATTCTTTGTTTGGCTTTCAACCATTTTCATATATATATATATATATATATATATATATATATATATATATATATATATATATATATATATGCAAATGGAACAATAAAGATAAATATTATATCTTTATATTAGATCCTACTGTGACAAGTCAATGCTCGATTTACTAGATCGAGCAATAATATAAGAAAATGAATGATGAAAATAAAAATTGGATAAAATATAATATTTATTAATTCATCAAGTATTATAACAAGGAATATATGAAAAAATATTTTCTTTAATCCAGTAATACAATTTTTACTGATTTTTTCCTCTGATAAAAAGACTTAATTTTTGAAAATCCAATGGATTAAGGAAAAGAAAAAAGAAAATACTAGTTGTATCCGGTGCTTTTTATTTTCATTTTTGTTTCGTTTTTTTTTTTTTTTTAACTAATCTTTTCTTTTTTATGAAAAATCTTACTTTTAATAGCATTTTTAAAGATAAATTTAATTATTACGGTATCGTTTATTTATTAAATTATTAATTGAGCCAAATTGTTATCAATCTATAACTAAGTTTTTGTTAAGGTAATGCTTTAATCCCTATTATAAAATGATTGGATGTAAATAGTTTCCAAAACTTTCAACTGAAGAAGTCGGAATGGAAATTTCGTAACTTTCCCAAAAGTATTAGTGCATAATTGAGCACAATAGACCCAATAGGTCGTGAACTCGGCATAGCCTAGTCCATAGTCTGCAACAGTATCCATTACACTAACAATGCACCTCTCTTCACACTCAAAGAAGATTATTAAAGAAAAATGTTTCATTTATTTGTAAAAAAAACGTAAAAGTATTTTTTCCTTTTCTTCTTTATTTACATCAATAAATCATATACAATTAGATTTTACGATAAGTATTGTGCTTCTGCATCAAATTACCTAAAAGACTTGATATGCCATGAATCAGACAAATCACACATTATTTAAATTATACAAAAACTTATAGATTTGCTTGCTTTTTTACACATTGAATGTTTTAGAAGTGATTGAAAAAGAGGGAGTAGTAGTAGCAGCAGCATAAGAGAAGAAGAATAAAAGCACGACATAAATAAATGAATAACATAAATAAAGAAAGAAACAGAGAGTATTGATTTACTCCTCTCCAGGAGTTAGGCACAAGGCCAGTTTTTATCTTACTCCCACAAGTAAGATGTGACCCAAGGTCGGGTCGGGAAAGTGGGGTTTAAAAATTGCCTGGGCAGCCCCGTCGGCATTCCCCGGTAGGGGCGCCTCAGGCAGTAAGCAATAAACTTACTCCTCCCCAAAGAGGGGAGGCGAAGCCTGGGAGGGTGGACCTCCTAGAACTGCACAGGACAGCCCCATAGACCGGTGTAAATCAAGCCCCGAAGGCCAAGACAATACCAGTCTATGGGGTGCAGTATCCATCGGAACAGATACTACACTTTGATCTTAGCCAAAGTAGCAGCAGACGAAAAGGAGAGAAATAGGATGATGTAAATAAATAAATGATGCAAATAAAGAAGAAATGAATAGTAGTAGTAGCATAAGAGAAAGAAATTAAGAGGATGACGTGAATAAATAAATGATGTAAATAAAGAAGAAATGAAGAGTAATAGTAGCAATAGTAATGTAGAGAGAAGGTAATGAAAAGAATGATGCGAATAAATAAATGATGTAAACTAAGAAGAAATTAAGACTACGAGTAGTAGTAGTAGCGTGGACAGAAGGAGATTAAGAGGGGTATGTAAATAAATAAATGATGTAAATAAAAAAGAAATGAATCGTAGTAGTAACAGTAGTAGCGTAAGAGAAAAAATTAAGAGGATGACATGAATAAATAAATCATGTAAATAAAGAAGAAATGAAAAGTAGTAGTAGTAGCAATAGTAGCGTATGGAGAAGGAGATTAAGAGGATGACGTGAATAAATAAATGATCTAAATACAGAATAAATTAAGAGTAGTTGTAGTAGCAATAGTAGCGTAGAGAGAACGAGATTAAAAGGATGATGTAAATAAATAACCAATTTGGTAAAACATACTAAACGTTAAAAAAGTTAAATGTTCTGGATGTTTGACAGCAGATAAAAACAATGCCTAAATATACACACATTTATAACTGGCACGTAGCCAGGGGGGGGGGCAAGAAGACCAAGCCCCCCCCCCCCCGAGATTGCATTTGCCCCCCCCCCCCCTGAAATTTGTGATCCCAAAAAAGTATTTTAGACGAATAAAATATAAAATAGAACTTATATGGAGGCTGGGCAAAAAATAAATAAAGAAATAAATAAATAAACCGATTGTGTTACTGTGGAAATTTTATTTTCATTGCCATTAAGCAGTGTGGATTGAGAGGGGAGTCAAAATTTCCTTCTATGAGTCAGCTAGGCGCTTCACTACCCCTGCTGCCATCAATGCCGTGTGTCGACTTGTTTCTCTCTGTCTCTTATTTTCAGCATCATCACAATTGTTATCATCTGTGTGACGCTTGGCCTGCCCTGTTTCCTCAGGGTTGGGGACGGCGGTGATGTTAGTAGTTCGACCACAAGGAGGAAGGTCAATGACTTGCACTGAGAGTCAGTCTTGTCAATTTAGCGTTTTTTTTCTTTAAAATCTGGAGATTTAACTTAACTCTCTGAGCAGCGTCATATAAACATTTAACAAATAGGTGCGAAAAGAAATTTGAACATTTCAAAAGGTTTGATAAGAGGGATAGGATAAAGTGAACTCTGAAATATTTACTTTATATCCCCATAAAATTCAAATTACACTGGAAAGCCAATGTTAACTAAATTATTTTACCTATTAACCCTAAGTCGGCAAAGTCGTAAAACCACATGCTTTAAATAGAACCCCTTCACTCCACAAAGAACAACGCATAGAATTTATCTCCAATCGCAAAAAGAAATTGGTGAGCTGCCTTAAAAAGTTAGAATTGCCCGGAAACGGGGGATCATTTTATGTTACAATTATATGCAAAACTGGCCCTTAATCTGCATTCTAAAATAACAGTTGTTGTTTTTTCTTTCCGCGAAAAATAAGTGATAAAATACAACGATTTGTGTAAAATAATTAACACAACAAAAAAGCATCTTTAATGTTCAATAAATTGACTAGCAACAGCCTCGTTACACCCACGTCGCACGCACCTTTTCCGACTTTTGTTAAATTAATTTTTTATTTATTGTTCATATTACCACCCGGACTTAGGGTTAGTAGTAGGAAGGGTGTGTGCATTTTGGTACCAAGAAAATTAGGTAATTTGGGCAACGTAGGTGAATTAGGTAAGTATGGAATAAATATAAAAGTAATTCAATCATTAACAAAATATTAAAATGGCTTACTTCTTTACGAAGAAACCGAAATGCATTATGATGGATAATCTCGGCCGCTTTTTCGTATTTGTCCATAACCCGTTTTTCCCAACTTTTTTACTGGCCAATTTCTTTTCTTTTTCGGCGTACAATTATCTATCATGTCGAGAATTCCGTGTTTTTTAAAAACTTTTCTTAAAATATTTTAGATTTTAGGAGAAGGGATCAGTCTCCTATATAAATTTAATGTAAACTGATCAACCACTTTTTGACCATCACCAAATTATTTTCTTTTTTCTGTGTACAATTAGCGAGAATATTGCATGTTGTTGTTTTTGTGCATGAAAAGGCACTTGTAAAATATAAAACATGTAACCAAATTTGAAAAAAATATATGTTTTTTATTTCTATTTTTTTACAAGGTTCACACATACCAAAAAGCAATTGGCAATATGTCACAATAGCCAACAGAACAAAAAAGGGATGAAAAAACAAAACAGATAGGCAACAAATAAATATTACCAAAGGCAAGATAAATTACTCACCCCTAATAAAATCTAAAATACCTGAAGAAAAAAGTTGGGGAAAACGGGTTGTGCACAATTATGAACAAACAACACCATGCAACATAGTCAAAAAGTAGATGATCAGTTTACGGCAAATTTATACAGGAAACTGATCCCCCATCGTAAAATCTAAAATATTTGAAGAAAATTCCCAAACCCCGGAATTCTCGAGCGACATGATAGGTAAGCGCACACAGAAAAAAGAATGTGAAACATTTGAGATGGTCAAAAAGAGGAGGATCGTTTACGTTAAATTTATACATGAAATTGATCCCTCCTCCTAAAATCTAAAATATTTGAAAAATAATTACATAACAGACGGCATTCTCTAGCATTCTAATAGATAATTTTACACCGAAAAAATAAAAAAATTTGGTCAGTCAAAAAGTTGAGAAAAACGGGTTGTAAGCGACCAGTTTTTTAAATTGATTTTATATAGTAATTAAAAAATTATCACTCCAGAATTTGGTACAAAAATTCTTCTATCTTTTTTTCTTGTTGATATTTTTCGATGTGGTTTTCAATATTGAATTCCCCGTGCATATTTCTATCATTTAAGCTCAAAGAAAATACAGTTATCATTTAAAATATAAAAGATAAATTGATTTGAACATGATCTGAAGCGTTAAAGACATTTTTTGGTCCTTATCTATTTTAATGTAATCTTTGTTTCTACTCGACCAAATTTCAATATTTTTATGTCAAAATGTAGCTTTTAGGGGGTCCTAGAAAGTGCAAGAAAACGAATCAAATTTAATTAAAAACTGAATTAGTGACAGCGCTTTGAAAGTGCCCCCCCCATAAAATGCCTTATCATCCCCCTTCAGTTAGAAGTCTGGCTACGTGCCTGATCTATATACAGGGTGTTTGTAAAAACGATGTCATAACTTCGGGATTATGTTCTATATGTGTTAAGGAGTCTCGTTTTGTGTGGGTTGCTTTTGTTATGATACCCCATTACTAGTCTAATTTTCTTTGTGGCCCATTTCTTCCTCTGTGGTGTCCTTGGTTAGTGCTGATCGTATTTATTTACCTACATTTGGTCTGTTGTATTCTGTTACCTGAAATAAGAAGAGCCACCATTTGCAGGATGCCGACCGGGTCCTCAATTTTGGCTATCAAAGAAGCCCCTATCGATCATGATGCTCATTTTTTTTTACTTAGTCCGAGAGATTTTATATTTATTTGGTGTCAATATTTTTCATTGTTTTGTTTGTGTATGTTTCAACACAAGACCGAGGCTTATTTTACTATGCTTCTGCCAAAGAGATAGTGTTCATCTATCCCATATTCAAAAATAACAGTGTACTATCACACACATTGTGCGTGTTAGAGGTTTACAATAAAGACTATTGATCAATATGTATTTCCATAGCCTATAACTCGGAAAGCAAGCGTTTACGGACCTATTTTATGGGAACTTTTTCTATTATTTACCCATATAGAATATGATCCGTAAGTTATGCAATCAATTTACCAAACACCTCGTATATATTTACGCTTGTGTGTGTGAAAACTTGGTAATTTCTTTTACTATTCTTTTCATTGCAGGTCTCCATTGTCGCAGATACCACATGTCGGTATATTTTCTGGTCAAGGCATAGCCTTGAGTATTTAATGATAAAAGAGCCGTACTTGGCAGCCGTGTTGAGTCTCATTTTCGGCCGTGACATAACAAATAAATTGTACGCCCTCAATGAGAAAGTAAGTCATGTTTCTTTTCTCTCCACATTGTCTTCATCTTGTTAAAGGCAGAGATAAAAACGGTTGAGAGAGGGAAGGTAGCATAAATGTGTAAGAAAGATAGGGAACAATTATCTATCTATCTATCTATCTATCTCTCTCTCTCTCTCTCTCTCTCTCTCTCTCTCTCTCTCTCTATATATATATATATATATATATATATATATATATATATATATATTCCATGAAAAATGCCAGTATACTGAAATCATATGCCCTTAATAGGGTTAAGATAGAAAATTCATATACACTAAATGCACAAAAGCAAGGAAATTCCCAAATTTTTACACTTTTATTGTCGTTAAGGGTATGACTACATATCAACCAAACCATTTCATTATCACATCACTACAGTATAAATATCTATGCATGAGTGGATGAAGTGTGTGAGGTACACTGAAGAAAAATTCCTACCAGCAAAATACATAGCCCTGTTGTGCTCGCACTCATGGAATGTCACTACTTTTGTAAAGGCTATGCCTCAATACAAGGGTCATTTTAAAGTTTTTTTGGAATTTTCTGGAAAACTAAGGTATATGGTAAACTGAAATTAAAATGCCATCAACTAGACCCTAGAACCTCTATCTCTGCCAAAAATCAGCTGAATCCATCAAATAGTTGATGAGATACAGGGTGGCACATACGTACGTACGTATGTACACACAGATAACATGATTTCATGATTGAACTTTCTGGATCTCTGGGTTGCCTTGACTAATGATGCTGAAATTCTACACACTTATAGAATCTATCAAATACAAATTTTGTGCAAAGTTTTAACTAATTTGGTTTATTGGTTTTTGAGTTATGATTGATCAAAGAAATGAGATTTCCAGCATAGGCCATTCTTGAAGTTTATTAAGGGATAGAGCGCTCTCGCACCTCCCTTGATATATATATATATATATATACATAAGAATCTGATTTAGTCGGTTTATATATTTTGTATAATCTTACGATTTACATGGACGTGGAAAACATAAGCCTCTACAGAGATGATGGTTTGTTGATAGTTAGAGAGTCTAATGCTGTTAAATGTGAAATAAAACCCACGATAATAATATTAAAACAAGTGGAAAATATAGGTTTTAAGGTAGAGGCAATTTCTAATATCAAACAAGTTAATTTCCTCGATGTAACACTCAATTTGTAGAAGGGATTCTACAAACCCCACATGAAAGATAACGCCACTATTTGATTGGCCAAGACGATTCTCCTTGATCAATGAACGGACACTTAATTTTGTTGGGCTGAATCCAAAAAACCCTTATTCTACCTCTTTTGAATCCATTCATAGTCCAGTCAACAAGTAAGGAAGATTCCTCTTTAATTTGAATGCGACGACTTAAGAATCTGAACAATTCAGGGAGCCGTCTATTTTGGACGTTAAAGAACTCTTTTATTAGTTGGACTTCTTAAAGCCGCAAACACAATCAGTTTTGCAAGACTTTTCAGTATTAATACAAATTTTCCTTTTGTCTTCTCTGTTTTCACTCTTTCTTTCAGCATTTTCCGACTTCGGCAAGTGACGACTGAATCGTTCTCTTGCTAAATCTCTTTAACATATGCCAAAATCCATTGAAAGTAAAATTGGTAATAACTCTTCTAATGAAGACATTTTTAATGAAAAGGTGTTATATAACAAAGCCTTAAAACGTTATGGTTATAAAAATATTAATATTAGTTATAGTAAATTTGAAAGATATATTAACAGATTCAGAAAAAGTAGTAGGAAAAACATTGTTTTGAATTGAATTCAATTCAATTAATTTGGCAAAAAATAAAACAAGCATGCGTCAGTTGCAATGTAAAGAAAGGGTGGTAGAAATTTACACAGAAGAGGATACAGCAGGTCAATACCCTCTTCCGGTTCAATCGAAATCGGCAGTGAAATAGTTGCTTGTGGTGTCTGCATAGACCTCTTTCTGATGCAGGTATATCGTAATGACCATTGAAGAGATTGTAGACCAACATCATATCACTGTGTAATCGTTGGCACTCAAGGGAGAAAACGTTAAGCTTCTTGGGTCGACTGTCATAGAGAAGATCTCATAGACTCTGTACCATTCGAGTAGCCAGCATTTGAACTCTCTCCAGATGATGAATATCAAGTATTAGATATGGAGCAGAGGCCTGGACACCATACTCTAACAGTGGTCTGACAAGGAAGACAAAGTGGTAGAAATATTTCAGGAGTGAGTTTGCAGAAAGAGCATCGAATAAGATATAGGGTGCTCTTTGCTTTGTTTGCAGCCTGGATGCAATGTGTAGATTGCTTGAAGGACAGATCGACCAGAAAGCCAAAAATTTTTTCTCTCGTTCGCCTCCTTGAGCAGAGCCGTGTTACCGCCGAAAGTAAGAGCCGAATCAAAAGGCGATCTCGCTGCAATATGATAGGATTTATCGACATTCAATAAACCATTTCCAGGCATGTTGGCTTGAAATTGTCGGTTTCGCTGCTACGATCTACTAATTTGATGTCATCTGAAAATAGGAACAAATTTCCAGCAATCACTTCCGGCATGTACCTTATATAAAGTAGAAAGAGAATAGGACCCAGCACGGAGCCTTGAGGAACACCGTTGCAAGCATCCATTTCAGATGACAGGCTATCATTTATCTGAACTCTGTACACACGATCACCAAGAAAGGATCTTATCCACTTTATAACCGATTCATGAAGACCATAGGTGTTGAGTTTATATAAAAGTAAACAGTGATTGACAGAGTTAAAGGCCTTGGCAAAGTCCAAAACGATAATGGCAGCAGTATCTCCATCATCCATTATACTCGTAACCCATTCTTACTTCACAAGTAAATTTGTAAGACATGAACGTTTCGGAATGAAACCATGTTGAGGTAGAGAGATGATAGCAGTAGATGTAAGATGAGCCATGATTTCTCGAATGAGTAGAACTTCGATGTAATTTGAGACGATAGAGGTGAATCTTACTGGTCTGTAATTCATTGGGTCTTCTTTGTCACCTTTTTTAAAGATAGGGAAGATTGTGGCCACCCGCAAATCAGCAGGAACAACTCCGGTAATCAGTGAAAGGTGTAAAAGGACTGCTAAAGGTTCAGATAGATCAGGTGCAACAGTCCGTAAAATTGCTGGATATAGTCCATCTGGACCTTGCCCCTTATTCACATCCAAGGACAAAAGCTGCTTCTTGACCTCATCCTGAGTGATGGTGATCGGCCGTATTTGTTGTGCTATCATATTTACACCTTCATTTAACCAAATGATTAAAACTAAACTAGGACATACATTTCTAAACTTTATTACTTTTCATTTTCCACAAAATAATATCTTTTATAAGATATTTAACAAAAATACAATTAAACTGGGTTATAGTTGTAGTAATAACTGCGAAAAAAATTATCAAAAAGCATAATAACAAAATACTAAAGACAACATTAAAAATGAAAATGAGACAAGAACAGGCCCTAATATAAACAGAGCAAATAGCACGAAAAAATACTTGTAATTGTAAAAATGTTAATGAATGCCCTTACAACAGAAGAACGATAGGAAACCCAACAGATAATAAATTCTATATACAGGAAATACTTTTAAAGATTGGTTCTTTCTAGTGTTTTGGGGGGTTGGGGAGTAGTTGTTTTTTCTACAAGATTTTGGATTTTAAATTTCTTATAGTAAATAATGAGTCTAATTTTATTATTTTCAATCGGGGATATGTGTACAATATTTTTCATGGCTTTTTTCTTTTAATCTGAAGTTTTGTTGCATTTGATATAGTATATATTAATATAGTTTTAATTGTGATGTTAAATATTATTACTATTTGCAGTGGTGTTTTTTAAGTTTCGAATAATTAATTTTATTTGTTCATCGACGATATAAATAGGGAATTCGTTGTTAATAAGTACTTGTTTTATTTTTTTTTAATTCAATGAATAGTATTATATATATAAAAAAGGAAAATTAACAAAATACAGGAAAATATCATTAAAAAATGAGAGATTTTATCAGTTTCGTTCGGATCAACGAACAGATACAGTAAAAAGTGAAGATTTTAAAATTCATTGAATAACGGCAAAACATAGGAAATAGAAAAAAAGAAGGTACAACGGGATGTTTAAGATACGTGTTTAACTATTTGAAAAAAGAAGGTACAACGGGATGTTTAAGATACATGTTTAACTATTTGAAAAAAGAAGGTACAACGGGATGTTTAAGATACGTGTTTAACTATTTGAAAAAAGAAGGTACAACGGGATGTTTAAGATACGTGTTTAACTATTTGAAAAAAGAAGGTACAACGGGATGTTTAAGATACGTGTTTAACTATTTGAAAAAAGAAGGTACAACGGGATGTTTAAGATACGTGTTTAACTATTTGAAAAAAGAAGGTACAACGGGATGTTTAAGATACGTGTTTAACTATTTGAAAAAAGAAGGTACAACGGGATGTTTAAGATACGTGTTTAACTATTTGAAAAAAGAAGGTACAACGGGATGTTTAAGATACGTGTTTAACTATTTGAAAAAAGAAGAACACATTTATGCAAACGCGTGCGGTAAAGACGTTAAAATGGGAAATAGGAGGAGAAAATAAAGAAAAAATTAAAAAAAAAAAGATCAAAACAATGAAAAACATGGATGAAAAGCAGTGAAAACAAATAGCTACTTTAACCATGGTCGGAATTTGTAATGCAGTGAAGCGATACATTGCATTGTTTCAGTAAGGGTTTTACCAGATGTTTGTTTAAGGAATAAGATCTGAGTCTGCGGTTTACGTTAGAGTGTGATGAGAGAAGTATTATAACGCTTTCGATGCACTTGCGACCGACGTGGGAGAGAATATTCGGTCTTGAGGATGGTGGAGTTTGTAAAGTCAAAATTGTGGGTAAAAGTGTTTCTGTGTATGACTAGTGCGTTAGTGGTATTGTAGTGTTTGAGGTCCTGTTTGTGTTCGGAAATGCGGTATTTTATATTTTTAGCCGTTTCAACAATATAAAACATCGGACTTGAGGCACATTTTATTTTGTAAATGCCGGCTAGAGAAGAAGTGTCCTTAGGGCTTAGGTGGGGATGGCGGTTTGTGTTTAATAAGTCTTTAATTGTTTTAGAGATTGATGTTACTATTTTAAATTCAGCTTTGAATTGTTTTTGTAAGGAAATTGATATGCGATTATTGGGGAGAACTATGTAAGATTTATTTTTATCACTCATGTTGGTGTTATTTGTGCTGATGATGTTGTTATGAGGTGAATTTTTTGTAGTGTTAGTCTATTTTTTGTTGTGGATATTAAAGGCTTTACGTTTAGCGTTTTGGATGCAGAATTGAGGATATTTTAAAGCTTTGAAAGTGTTCTCAATATAGGTTTTTTCATTGCGAAGGTAAGCGTGGCTGCAAATTCAAAGAGCTCTGAAGAACGATCCTATGATCATTCCGGATTTTATACTGTTGTGGTCGGAGTAAAAATGTATAAGATCATTTTTATTAGTTGTTTTTCTAAAAACTGAGAAATTCAGGTCGTTAGGGGTGTTGTGAAGAGTGATATCAAGGAAGTTGAGGATGTGGTTATTTTCTAATTCGGAGGTGAAGAAAATGGTGTGTTCTATTTTATTGAGTTTGTCGATGATGTCGGAGAGATTAATGTGATGTGGGTAGATGAGGAGTGTATCATCGATATATCTAAAGTAGTGTGAGTTTTGGGGTAGGATTAATTTGAAGGGACTGTTCTATAAAAAAATCCAGGAATAAACAGGCGACTCTGCTGAGAAGAGAACCCATAGGTAAACCAAAATATTGTTTGTATAATTTGTTAAAAGTAATATGGAATTGTTCTGTGATTAAATGCCATAATTTAATAATTTGGATGGTATATATATATATATATATATATATATATATAGAGAGAGAGAGATATAAGAAAAAAGAGTGAGCTAATCCTTTTCACAATAGGTTCCATCTACTAAAAGTTTTCACTTTGGTTTATTTTGATCCTATATATATATATATATATATATATATATATATATATATATATATATATATATATATATATATATATATATATATATATATATCAGGCCACTGCATTACAGACTCCGATCACCATTAAAGTAGCTATTCGTTTTCACTTCTTTTCATCGATGCTTTACATTTTTTTTCTCCCCCCCAATTCACATTTTAACATCTTTTGCATAAATCCGTTCTTCTTTTTCTCAAATAGTTAAACACGTGCCAAAAGCATCTCGTTGTGCGTTATTCTTTTTTTTCTTTCCTATATTTTGCCGTTATTCAATAAATTTTAAAATCTTCACTTTTTCTGAAGACGTTCGTCGATCCGAACGAAAGCGGTAAAATCTCTCATGCTTTGATGATTTTTTCCTGTATTTGATTCGTTTTCTTTTTGTATTTTTCACACACCCTGTCTTCACAGCATTTCATTTTATGATATATCGTGCATTATATCCTCATATATATATATATATATATATATATATATATATATATATATATATATATATATATATATATATATATAACTTTTTTGTAATATAGCAGGAAAATATCCAGCAGAGTGCTTGATTAATTGAGAATTACAGTTAAAAATTAAAAATTAAGAGCGTAATATTTATTTATTTTGGTACAGAAAAATTAGTGCAACATTCGTACCGTTGTCAACAGAAGCTGAAGAGAGCCGGATAGCTAAGTCCTTCTGTGCTTGAAACCGACGGTACGAATGTTGTACTCATTTTTCTGTACCAATATATATATATATATATATATATATATATATATATATATATATATATATATATATATACTTTCCTTTTTTTATTCAGGTGCTGACTCCACACGGCTCCAGGATGGACATTCGTTTGCCAAGCATTTCCTCGTCTATACATTCTGGTCGAGACATTACGAAGACCATTGGTACCATGCCTCATTCAGTACAGATGACAATAGTGGGCAGTAGCAGCCATACGCACGACAATGAAGATGAAGATGCTGGTAAGTACATCAGACATAAAAAATAACTGCATAATCATAAGTAACTAGTAATACTTATACTCGCACACACACATACTGTTTCGCTGTATCATAGCTCTTCAGTGTGAATAGACAGACAACTGCTTCTAGCTGAGACTGAAACTCGACCATTTTTTGGACAGAGATATCTTTCCAACAATATTTTAAATGTAAACCATTGCCGTTTGGTGGACACACCTGTTTACATAGTTAATACTATTAGAAATTAAAATGATTTATAATTATTAAGTCCGAGAATGGCTTTGTTACTGTTGGGTTGAAGTATGGTTCTGTTCAGTCCTAGGAGATCAACCCTCCCAGGCTTTACCTTCTCGTTCCGAAGGAGTTAGTTTATTGCTAATCGCCTGAGGTGCCTCTACCGAG
Source organism: Sepiola atlantica (assembly GCA_963556195.1). NCBI lineage: Eukaryota > Metazoa > Mollusca > Cephalopoda > Sepiida > Sepiolidae > Sepiola > Sepiola atlantica. The sequence goes on from OY744526.1 coordinate 70,064,876, forward strand.
GAATGCCGACGGGGCTGTTCAGGCATTTTTTATAGGCCAGAGTGCGCTTATCCTAGTGCGCTGACTTCTCCAAACATAATTGCTTCATTACAAGTTCATTGTATTTCGCAGCTGACATAAAAATCTGAGAAGAGATATATTTAAATAATGAAAAAATAAAAATCATATTGTTCACAGAGCAAGAGATTTGAGTTATCTGAACATATTCGGCTTTCGAATAACCGGAAGTCCCATGGGCAAAAGGTAATGCTGATAACAGCTTAAGTTGGCCCCTCCTTGAAGGCGCAGGTTCGAATCCTGTTCGTATATCATTTTTCTCTTTTGGAATTTTCTCTGTCCCCAACCCCGTACAGAATGAGACAATCGTTTCATTTAATAATGATATTACTTATACAAACACGTGTGTCCACCCAAAACAAAACAAACAATATACATTAAGGATACTTATATATGAATGGTTTACTAACGGTAATGTTTCAGCATCAAATAGACCCAATATATATATATATATATATATATATATATGGGAAAGGAAAGGATGAAAGGTAATCCGACGTAATGGGAAATGAAAAAGGAAAAACCAAAAAGAATGTATTTTTTATGTGTTCATCAACGTTTCGCCTTTATTTGTAAGACTTCTTCAGGATGATAATGTTAAGAAAAATGTCATGCAAGATGAAAAATAGAGATAAACATGTACGAATGACAAATTTATTTCAACTTCGATTGTTCAATGCAAGGTGTACTCGGTAAAAACATGTTTATTATTCTTTCCTTTTGAATGTTGGCTTTTCCACTGCCAACTTATCTATCTATGTAATTACTCTGATGATAAGATTTTAATCTTTGAAAAGCCTTGGCTTAAGGAAAGAATAATAAACATGTTTTTACCGAGTACACCTTGCATTGAACAATCGAAGTTGAAATAAATGTGTCATTCGTACATGTTCATCCCTCTTCTTTCATTTATCTTTATAATTGCTCTATCTCGTATATTGAGCTTAAACCATTTCACTATAGGTTCTATCTACTAAAAGTATACTTTTAGTTTCATATTTTATATATATATATATATATATATATATATATATATTATTAATAAATATTTTTTAATATCCACAGATAAGTTTATTTCGTTTTCCCTAAGACTCATCAGTGTGGCTATATACAGTTGACTATACATATATGTGTGTGTGTGTGATTGCACACCTTAATTTATGAGGATATATATGTTCAGATGTCTGTATCGTAGAGTAAAGAAATATTATGACCTATGTTACTTTAATGAACCAATAATGTAATATAAAAGTCATCATATCTTTTATGATATCACCTTAAATATAGAGCAGATATATAAACGAACCTTGTAACTACAGCTATATCATCTTGCCATTATTACATTTTTGTAATCTCTAAGTTGATAAAATTATGTGACCACTTCTTGTGTGTATGTGTGTGTTCAAGTCCTCGAAGTAACTCGAGAGTAGAAAGCGGACCTTGGCTTTACTTTCAGCAGCCTCGCAACTCTCACTTCCTTTATTTTGTCCTTTAGTCCTCATATTTTATGAGCGATGTTTCTGACAAAGGGGGAAAAATTGCTGTTTTCTGGGTCGGAATCTATCTATCTAACACTTATCGTTAGCTAGTTTTTGACCTTGAAGTAGTACTTTTTTAGTTCCTTAGATCAAGTGGCTTCACGCCTTGTCAGGAGCGATTTCCATAAAAAAACTTACACATTACGTTTTTGATTTACTATTAATCGAATATTTATTGAAATCAAAAATGCAATCGTGTAAAGTACTTAAACGAATTAAAAAAAAACTCCTTTTTAAAAAATAATTTAATTATGAAATTAAATCCACCACTATGCATTTCCGTTTCTTCCCAAACAATTCAGTCATTTCAAATTATTTTAATGGTTAAAAAAAAAAATGAATTATTATTGAGCCTTCCACATTTGGAATTAATTTGGAAGCATTTAAGCAGTCGAAGAGAAAGATGCCTACTACCTCGTTTATTTATATAATCATTTTTTTTATGATAATGTATAGGACGTTTTTGTTATCAAAAGTAATTAGTTAATTTTTTCCAAACATGTTTCGAAATTTTAAAAATGAAGATTAATAATTTGTATTATTTGGATTACTATTTTCATCTATTTACAACGTTTCGGCCGATGTAAACTCCCAACTTTGAAAATCTGTATGCCGAACTTGGAACCATTAAGTCATATGCCCATGTGAACATATGGCCTAGCCTTGTTAACTATGAGGTTTTAAGAGCAGTCTTCTGAGGGTTGATGGTTCAATCCTTACTTGCTATATCGAATAATAACTAAGAATAATATATATTCACACGTCTACCTTGTCATGGCTGATGGGATGAGAATAATCTACTCCTTTGGATTAAATAAAAGGTTCGGTTCAAAATTCTGTCCAGATTCCTGAAATTGTCAGAAAGATTTCCACGTTTGACTAGAAGGTTTCCAAGTTTGAAAAGATGCACCTGAAGAAGGTCAGAGATTACATCAGCCGGAACGCTGTGAGCATAACAACCAATATGAGAATAGTAGTCCGAAAAATCCAAACATTAAAAACTTTCCAAGCATATACAATCAGTATTTGATGATATTTCTAAGATGAGACAAGTTGTTATTTACATGTTTCGGACTATTGTCCTTATCTTGGTTTGCTGTAATGTTCACAATCTTTCGGCCGTTGTACTCTTCGGCCTTCTTCCAGTGCTATTTGTTCTGGTTTGTAACCTGTTAATTTCGAACTGATCCCTTCATTTAATCTACTTATCTCATTCTGTATTTCATGCCTTTTAGATGTATAGTATCAGTTTTTTACTTAAATTCCTTCACCAGAGATTGAACTCACCGTCTCTAGCTGGAATTAATTCAAGAATATATCTTCATCAACACCTTTATTCACTTGGGTAAGTCTCCACTATGAAACGTTGTGAACATGACAACTAACAATATGACGAAAACGGTTCGAAACATGTAAATAGTATAAATAATAATTGCAATTATTTGAATTGTGGTTTTGATTGATTACAAATATTTATTATAAAAATAAAAAAAAGAACATGGAGATTAAAAATATAAGACAAATAAAACATAATTTTAAAAATAGAATGTAAAAGTTAAACAGTAAAAATTCAATGAAGTTCAGATTTAATTTGTTTTTAATGATGTTTTAATTGTTATTTTATTACTTTGTGATTTTGCAGCTGTAAAAATCAACAGATCTTTCACAATGGATATGGTCAGTTTTTATTGCTAAAAATCTCTCTCTCATTTCTTGTACCATTTTTTGAATTCTTACTAATCTTCCTTCTCTTTTAATAGTGGTGGCTTTTATGACTCCAGCTGTCAATCTTAGGTCTTTTATGTGTCTAGCTTAGGTCTTTGATTCTTTAATATATTTTTATATGTATTTTCTTATTAGCCCAGACCACAACCATTATCAAACTCCCTATTTATTTCTATTGAGTGCATGGAAGACAAGTTATGATGCTTTATCCCCTAGAGCCCAGTATTAGTATATCACTAATATTCAAACATGGAATGCACAGTTGAAAAAACAGGGATAAACCACTCTGGTGCAATAATAACATTTTATACAAAGAACCACAATGACGTGAATACAAGCAGAATACAACATGGATCTCCCCATACACATTAACTGGTGTCATAACTACAAGGGCTATGAAGCATAAAAAACAATTACTATTGAGACATGTTTGCTTAAAGTGCCTGGTGACATATGATCTGTCTGGATGGAGAGCTGATGTGGAAAGAGAAAGAGAGTTTAATTTTCGAGTAACAAACCTGTGATTTCTGACCACGTGATCATCAGGCCCTCCACCAGTGAAGCAAATTATCTCCAAAGGAGATAATCGTATCCCTAAGTTTCTTTAAAACTAAATAACACAGTTCATAGCTTTGATTAATGTTAGTACCCTCATAGTGTTCCTCATATTTCAGCTGACAATCATTCCATCTCTTATCCTCGAGTGGCTCTTGGCCTTGATAAGTGGTGACCCAATGGTAAGAAAAGCTCACTTTCTTGTGAAATGGACCTTTTTACAAGTGTTAATATTTGTTATGCGACTTACTGTGCTAATACCAGTGTTATGTGGCATTCTCTCGAATCTATTGTATTCATTATGTCTGTTGTCTTATCCACAACAACCAGTTTCTAAGCTTTCTGAAGTAAAAATACAAATTCTAAGTCGAAACTGCTGTCAGAGATTGGTATCTCAAGTTGAATTTTAAGAGTACAAGTGTAGATTTGATTGTAAAAGAAGACAAAACGGCATTGCAAATACAAAACCTCAAATCCTATATATCTTTATGAAGTCACTATGTATGGAGTCTTTTAGGCACAGCTGGCTCACTAACCACTAACCTCTCATCTTAGACAGGGTGCAAAACACAATTTCTAACCTAATAGGATCCACACTGCTAAGCTCCAGTCTGTATCGCATCACTGAAGTGTTGGATCTCTGTGCTTGGTTTACAAGTTCTTCCATGTAATGTGCTCCGATGAAATTACTGCACTTGTACCGTTCAACGTAAATACTCCGACCCACCTGATCAGCAGCAAAATTCCCTCACCCCCTCTTCATTATAGAGGTCCCGATATGCTGGAAGATTTTCTACTCTTATAGCTTATTTTCACGGATCACTTAACTTTTGAATACCCTTCTTACTCCCTGTTCTCCCAAAGGTACCAACATGTATAAATTTGGTCTCTATCATAGTAGCCCCTTACGCTTCATTGGCAATATGTCTTGTTTGGAGTGAACAAAAGTTTTTTAAAAACTCAACTCCGTAATTATGCATCACATACCTACGATCTTAATTCGCCAACGAACTGAGTTAAGAAAAAGAAAACCATCCATCGTCACAATCCGATGGTTTTTTATTCCCAAAGACAGGCTTTAATTAGCTGTGGTTTATGGGGATGGATAAAAATGAAGATATTTTAAAATCTTTAAAAATCACTTTTTTATCAACAGACAGCACACAACAGATCTATTTCCTATGTAAGATATTCATATCTCGTTCTCCATATTAAAAAAAAAACAGTTCTAAAAGTGAACTAGTAAAAGTCAGTTTTCTAATCTGTGTAAAGAAATAAAATATATTTCTTGATATTTAAATAAAACATCACAAACTGGAAGAATAGGGAGAGGAATTACAAAATGATTTCCTACCCGGATTTGATAATTGAAACAAGCTCAACCCTTCCTTCGCTTTTCTTATACATCCATTCATCTTTGCATGAAGTCAACGATGATGACCACGTTTTGAATCAAGTGGATTTGTGGCACCTCAGAATGAGCAACAATCGAATGGACACATTTTGTCGCAACACCGATTTTTTTAACTTTTGACTTCCGGTTTTATCGCTTATGATAATTGAAATATTTTCATAGCGAAAAATTCAATATTAGAAACATATATTTTTGATACAATCCAATAATTTTTTAATATTAAAAAAAAAACATTTTTGTGAAACATTAAATTTAGCAACGATAAATTAATATTTAAAAAATAATTTTTTAAAACATAATAAATGTTATTATATGTAAAACATTAAATTTAATCTCATGACACTATCTCCGCACAACATCCTTTTATTTTAATGTTTTTTTAAAAAAATATTTGTTTGTTTCTTTTGGTTATACATTTTGCTTTAAAACTACGTATTTTCATTTGTAAATAAAAACCCTTTTTTAATAAAAAATCTGTGATGGCAAAGTTACAGATGTGCGTATACACCATATTGTTTTGTTCATAATTCAACAAAAAGTTAAAAAAAAAAAGCAGTGTTGAGGCAAAATATGTCCTTTTGTCGTTGTCAATTCTAAAGTGCCTCAAATCGATTTGATTCCAATTTTCTAACATTTGGTTACAGAATAATCTGCTGGCACAAATGAGTTAAATTAGATTGCAAAAAGGTCTATATCTGATCCATTATCACCAGTCTACAATTGAGTTCAGGAAACAAGTTCTAGAAACAAGATATCCTTAACTAAATAAAATTAGTCTCCGTGTATGACTTTTAGAGTTTTGTCACTTTTCTATACTCTCCAAAAACTGCGACTATTGTTGTGTTATCTCTCAGAGAAGCAAAGAATAATATCCATTTTTAGCACCCCAATTATGTCAGTAGCTGAATGGAACGGATTTAGCATGGCACTGTTTATGACTTCACTGAAAGGCAACGTTCACAAAACGCGTATCTTAAAATTTATAATATCTAAAAATAACATATTTTCCATGTAATTAATCCAAACATTTTTAATTACTGAAATATAAAATGGTGGACATGTTCGCCGTCATCTAAATGTGTTTAGATTTCTTTTCAATTATTTACATCACATGTTTAGATGATAGTTTGATTTACAGTTCATTTGCTTTTTACATTGGTTTAAGAAGGTAATTTTAAACACAACTAATACAACCTTATTTGTATTTTTGCATGCTAGAAATGAACTAACAATCGAAGGTGTATTTTTTATTTATTTATTGCTGCTAAATTAATTTGCATATTATTTCATTTTCATACATTGTGAGATTTATATATTCTAGAAGAAGCCATTTTTTAGTAAAAATACATTTTTGTAAATAAAAAGATGACAAATTGTTCTAAATTAATTCGTATATGCCATATTATTGAGATGGGATTAAAACAAGTTTTGTTCTGTTAATTTTTAAAGTGTATATATATATATATATATATATATATATATATATATATATATATAGCTAGAAGAATATCCGTCCAATGACGTAGGAAATTAATTCTTCAAACAAAACAGTTTTGCACCACTTTTATATCCCATTAGGAAGATTAAAATCAAGATATAATGATACTAAATCTTAATTCCTAATCCCAATAAATTGAAATACATAATCCGGAAATTTCAGTTTTTTTTAAGTACTAAAGTACTTAAAGAAACTGAAATTTCGGGATTATTTATGGCTTTAGGGGGAAAAAGAGTCTTTTAAAATTTATTCTTCAAATTAGATCTCCAATGATTTTGTAAAGACTTTTAAAGAATAGTATTTAAACCATATTCCAGTTAATTGAGTTATTTGCGAATAATAGTGTCCATTTTGTTTACACACGGATGTGTAAATATTCGGAAGTTTCACATTTGTAAGAAGTAAATATACATTTATAAGGATTCTGAGACCAAGTCAGTTTTAAAATACGTGTTTAAATCTGAAAAAGTTGACATTTAAATGACATTAGTTATGCTAAACCCATACACTTGGTCAAGTGAATATTTTAGAGATTCCCATAAACTATTCCGAGCTCTCTATACGAATTGATAATTAAAACCGTGAGGTTCGAGTATTGTCAGATATGGTGTCATGCTAAACTCATACATTTGATCAAGTGGATATTTTAGAGATGCCCTAATATCCCTACAAGTTGATAATTCCTACAATGCAGTCAAATCACGTTGATTTTATTTTTACATTTGAAAAAGTACTATAAGAACATAATAATGGATTTCAAATCAGATCAAATCAAATTCATTGGCAAAAATAGTAAAGTGCAACAAGCCATGTGAATGGACAGTTAGAAGATGTGTACATCTATATACAGTCTGAATGTTTTGTCTAAGACGACTTTAGTCCTAGATATGATAAACATCGTTACTACCTCTGATAGGCTGTTAAGATCAGTGAATCCCAATCTTTTTTTAGCTTCGGCTTAGCTCAACACTTCAAAATATTTAATGTCCATGTTGAATGAAAACATGTGAAGTTCTGAAACTGGATAATATAATACACTAGCTGAATTTCTATTTACAGATTGAGGAAAAAATGAAACATCGTCATTATTTTGAGTGAAAGTCAAATAAAGCCACTGCTAAAACTTTCTTCATTTCTAACAATCTGATGGAAGGTTACTTTGATTTTTTTATCTCCATATTTTTGCTTGTTCCTATCTAGATTAACCATTCTTATCAATCAATCGTATTAGTATTTATGTTTCTTAGTCTATACTCCTACCTTTCTTAATCTATTGCTCTCTATCTTATTATAATATACTCCTATCTTTCTTAATCTATTGCTCTCTATCTTATTATAATATACTACTACCTTTCTTAATCTATTGCTCTCTATCTTATTATAATATACTCCTATCTTTCTTCACTTTCAATAATCTGGCAGACGATTACTTTATCTTATTGTTTATCTCCATATCATTGCTTGTTCATATCTATATTAATTATTCCTATCAATCTATCTTAGTCTATACTCCTATATTTCTTAATCTATTCCTATATCTTATTAAACTATACTCCTATTTTTTTTGTCTATACTCCTATCTTTTATAATATATATTCTTATCTTTCTTAGACTATAGTATTATCTTTCTTAGTCTATTGCTATCTGTCTTATTAGTCTATGCTCCTATTTACTTGTCTTGGTTTATACTCCGATCTCTCTTATTTGTCTTTACTCCCATCTCTCTTATTTGTCTTTACTCCAATCTCTCTTATTTGTCTTTACTCCCATCTCTCTTAATCTATACTTCTATCATTATCAGTATCAACTGATATATTTGGCATGGTTGATTGTTTATTTCTATAATTCTTAACTATTGCAGCTTTTATCAGTCTGCTTGTCTATCTTCTAAAAAATATTTCTACATTGGTAGAATATTTTATTTTTCGATACACAATGGGCCACTACTTTTACAGGAAGTTATTATTGTAACTTCCGGTTTGAAATCCGGAAGTTCAAAACAATGAAGCAAACTTTTATTTGTGAATTTATTCAAAATATTTATTCAGTTAAATATCGATTTGATGCAAACGATGAAGATGATAAAGAAAAGTAAAAACAATTTGAAAATAAATTTCCTACCATTTTAGAGGGTTTTTATGAGTTTAGGAAATCAGTCAGTCGTGTTTGAAATGGATCTGTTAATTCTGCAGGGACAGGCTTTCATTAAGTTTATATGGTTGATTAACAATGAAAATGAAACACAACAAATTTATATACATCGACTGAGCCCCAATCTTTGGTTCCTCTTTGTAAGACATTCACAGCAGAAACTCGTCTTCTACCACAGCTGAAAAATACTTTCGTTTCACCCTTTATGTACCTAGCATTAGGTGAAATTTCCATTAACAGAGTTTATTTACAAGTGCTTGCCGCCTGTGGAACACATTACCGCAAGACTGCTTCCCAGCTGATTACAACTTGGTCGCCTTCAAATCCAATGTCTACAAATTCTTGTTTTAAATCACCCCATAAGTAATTAAACACAGTTCATACCATTGATCAATGTTAGTATTCCCATAGTGTTCCCCATTTTTCTGTTGGCAATCATTTCATTTCATTTACTCTTATCCTCGAGTGGCTCTTGGCCTTAGTAAGTGGTGACTCTATATAAAAAAACCCACCCGTATTCATGTTAATATTCTCTCTACAGGTTCACTACCCTCTTTGGAAATATTTGCATCTGCACAACAGGGGTTTCATTTCAAACATTAATTCATTGTTTAATGATCCCTGACGGCAAGATTTGTGCCTTTTCTGACTTCCCATTTTATTGCAGCCACAAAATTACAAATTCTTTTCAGTAAAGATTATTTTTTATTCTACTACATTTTTAGAATAAGGGTTGCATTTCCAACATTTCATTGTAAGAATCCGTTATTGTGGACCGTTTACAATTGTTGCTCCCTTGATAGCAAACGAAATACTGTTAATTGTTGTGACCTTCACTTTTCCTTTGGCCTATCGCAGTACTCAGCTGGTTAAAGCACAAATTCAGCAGCGAGCATACAGAAAATCACTTTCAGGCATTAATTGTTAAGATGAAAGTGTAATACTTAAAAATTTGGGCCTGGATAATATCGAACCGGTTGCAGGTTGCTATTAGGGAATTGATTGAGTCCGAGCTGAACTATGCTGTAAAAGAGAGATTGATTCAGATTTGCATCATAAAGGGGATAGAAGACGACACAGAGGTCACATTAATCGATTTGTGATCAGTTCAAAACTTTTGACAGGATTGAGCATCGCTTCTTGCCATCTGTTTTAGAGACCGCCGATTTAAACCAAAATTTTGCAAATGGATCTCCATTCTGTATCACTCGCTAATTAAATGGCAGTAGTGCAGGTGAATGGGTAGCGTCCAGAATCTTTTACTGTTTCTAGGTTGGTGTGTAAGGTTTATCTGCTGTCACCCGTGTTTTATGTCCTTGTGTTGGAGTCGCTCCTTTGTATGCTAAGGGATGGGGTGACAAGTTCGATTCTAGGCAGAATCGCCTTACTTGGAGGAGCACAAACAAGGGTTTCCGCGTTCGCCGATGATATCACTCTCTTTGTGGCATGCTCTGAAGTCATTGAGGCAGTCATGGAGGCACTTACATGTTGCAAAATGATTATAAGGCCAAAATCAAATGTAGCAAACCGATCAGCATGTGGTTCGGTGCCTGTATTGGTAAGGCTTCGCTTCCAGGTCTGTTCTGCTGGGCAGATGGTTCAGTTCGAATCACCTTTCCTTGAAACATTTGTGTGACAGTCTAAAAATGCATGAAACATTTTTGTGACAATCTAAAAATCATGAAACAAATGCTTATTAGATTTTCTTGGTGAAACAGGTACATTTGTTTTAAGGCACACAAGTTATTTTTGGAGAAATAAAATGATTTTATTTATGTTCATTATTTTAACACAAATCTGATTTCCGCTTATTATTCCAAGTTAAGTAAGTTCATATAAGTAGTTACTTGTTCATTATTATTAACATATTCATTTTTAAGCCTTTAAACTGTCAAATAGAAAGTAATTTTTAGCTTAAATAAAGGTTTAAAGAAAAATCAAGTGTTATGTTCTTTTTTTATGAAAGGAAATAATAATTTTTTTTTTACATGTCACTGTTGTATCAAAGAACTAAAACATTTTGGGGACGAACTATATATATATAGAAATAACAACCATTAATTAATATTTTGTATATTAACATAAGCATATTTATTATCTATGGTCATATAAAATAACCAGAAACAAACCTGGCCAGTGATGGTTGAGGATCCGATGACCTCAGAAGAAGATTAAACCTGGACAGTATAGGGAGATGTGTGTAGAACAGGAGACTTCGTTAGTTTGGTCACATTGAAAGAATGATTGAGAGTTCTTGGGTTAGTAGATGTAGAAGGGTTGAGGTATCAGGTTCAGTTCACAGGGGAAAGCCTAGGAAAACTCGGGAGGAAGTGATAAGAATAGAACTTGAAAGAAAGAGGGATAAATAAAAACCTGGTCAGAGATAGGTTAGTTTGGAAGTCAGTTTCTGAAAGCCGCCTAATGCTAGCTAGCTAGCATGTAAAACGGACTTTAAACCGATGATGATGATGATGATGATGATGATGATGATGATGATGATGATGATGATGATGATGACGGTGATGATGATGATACACTAAACACAAATGTTAATAATAGATGTTTTGAGAAGGTAATATTTAATTTGGTACTTTGGAACGAATGAGTAGCATTTTCAAAACAGTAAAATATGTAACATAGTGTTGACACTTGGACTTTCACCAACAGATTGGAAAAGGAAAGTGATGGTGTATACACCAGAATGCTAAGAGCTGCTCTTAACATCTCCTGGAGACAGCACCCCACAAGAGAGCAACTCTATGGACAGTTGGACACCTCCCTCAGATTTCAGCCTTGATTAGAGAGAGAAGAACCAGATTTGCTGGACATTGCTAGAGGGCTAAGGATGAAATTATCAGCGATGTTCTCCTGTGAATGCCAAAACAGGAATGTGGCTCAGTGGGTAGACCGCACAGCACCTACATCAAACAACTAACAGAAAACTTACAATGCACCCATGAAGACCTACCAGGTGTGATGGACGATAGAGCAAGATGTCGTGAGAGAGTCAGGAGGATCCGTTACACCACCACGACTAGATGATGATGATGATGATGATGATGATGAATCTTGGGTGTTCTTCAATTTCAGACCGTAACAAAATATCTCTAATCGGCGTCTTGTCTGTAAACTTGTTCTGTCGACATGTCATAAGTTTTTCTATGGATATTTATGTCTATCAGCTTCTTTTTCTTCTTTTTTTTCTGGTAGCTGTAATAATTGGAGAGATTAAAAAACAACAACAAATAATTCCATTATTTGCTTCTGGGGTTTTGTTCAATTTCTCTAGTTATTTGCAACAATGTGCACATAGAGCTGCAATTTCCCGACCTACCGCCTGAAAGATAATGGATCTAAAAAAAAGGGGTCTTGTAATTTTTACACCCAAACGGCAAAATCAATCTCACTTCTCTGCCATTTACTTCCTCTCATCACGTTATTTCCTACATTAGTCATATCTCTAGTCTGTTAACGTCTAATAGAATTTTCCACTGCTCTAACCTTATGCTTACTCTAGACTTATGTGGGAAACTACCGTTTCTTGCTACAAATGTAAACAGATGATGTAAATATTTAAATAATATATATTTTACTTATTGGTTTTTAGATGTGTATATAGAATTTTGGTGTTAGTTTTGGTATTGTGTAAGCATTTTTTCTTTCAGATTTATTCACTTTTTTGTTTCCACAAACGTCAATATTGCTTGATATCCAACAGAAGATGATTGCTTTTATGTTGCAGAGGTTATTGATCCTTTTTCAAAATTGCATAATTAAGGGATTGTTGATATTTTTATTTTTCAGTGCCTCAAATGAGGATCTTAGGTCTGTAAAGCCCATTAATTTGTTTGACTTGTCGTTTTTGATTAGGTTCAATACCAAATCAATGACTATTGTATCAGCAGTGTAAATTGATTAAAACCTTGGTAGTCCTTTTACGTATTTTCTGCTAACACAGGTAAAAATAGTTCCCAATGCCTCTTTATCATTATATCTATCTGTGTATATGTATTTGGAGTCAAAATCGGAGTCTTTTATTTCTTGAAATTCATCCTGAAACTTAATTGAGTTTATTTTGTTTTTTAGAATTCTG
>OY744526.1:70082906-70142906 GCA_963556195.1 Sepiola atlantica
ATGAGGCTAGAAGGTCGTAGCTGAAACATGTATACACATATGTAGGCAAAAATGATTGTATAAAAAAATATACTAATATATATATTAGTATGTATATATATATATATATATATATATATATATATATATATATATAGTCTAAAGAAGCTTTGAGTCATAAAAAAAAAAAAATGAAAAAAAAAAATGTAAAATGCAGTTTAAATCCTCAGACAAACTAACTAAATCCAAGATATTGCAGACTTAACATTCGTTGGAAAATTAATAAATGAAAAATATAAGTAAAAAAAAAAAAAGAAAGAAAAAGGGGGATTAATCATCTAAGAGTGAAACAAAAACAGGAGACCTTAAGCGTCTAATATTAACACGGGGATCATCAGCTGTTTACCATGTAACTGTTTCGGAGATTTAAAAACAGGACAGTTATAATATTCATGGCTCTCCAATGGTACTGATTATGAATAAAATAAAAGTAAATAAAATACCATATATATATATAGGCAGCATTTAAAAAAAATATACTAGCAAATATATGTTCCCTCTGGTCGCATTTTTTTGCTAGGCTGGGAGTATTATATAATTGTGACAGAACTACATACAATATGTAGTTGAAGCAAAATAAATTGTTTCTAACTATTAAAATGATTTTCAACAATTGTTATGAATAAAATAAAAGTAAATAAAATACCTTATGTATGGATGTCAAGCGTGAATGCAGACCCCACAATATTTTAATAAATAAAATAGATATGAAAATAAACGCAGACACCACAATTTTTTATGAATAAAATTAAGTCAAGCGTATTTCCTTTTTATAGATGTCAAGCACGAAAGAAAATAATAGGAAATTACAACTCGGCTGCCATCGATTAAAGTTCGATTTTCAAGTCTTAAAAAAATAAATAAGAATTTTATTTTGAGATAAAAATACAATTTTAGGCTAATTAATAAATTTAATTCAAAATGTGTGCAAAAATCAAACAAAATAAGCGCAATATTCAAATAATCTCTATAGTACAATTAAATGCCGAACGGAAACGTCTATTTCGTCCTTTCAGTTTTTAATTTTAACTATTTAGTAATTTGAAAAGTTTTTTTTTAGTCTTAAATATGAAGGGGGATGTTATATATTGGAGGATTCCCCACCCCCTCTTAAAAAACGAACGAGGTAATTCCTGGGAGGATGGTATTATGACAACAGAACCGATACTACACTTATAAATTCTGATTAAATCGAGTTTTTTTTTTATTCATTTAAAATGTCTAGTCACAAAAGAATAATTTTTATTGCTCCTTGGCCTTTTGGCTAAGATGAAAGTTTAGTCTCTGTTCTCTTAGCATGCTTTTAAAACGCTATGGTTTTTTTCATAAAATTTCTTTAATTTATTGTATTAATAATTATAATAATATTACTATCGAGGAAAATATAATTATATAATATTAATTTATTAGAAACTTAAAAAGAAAATAAATATGTAAATGTGCAAAAGCGGATTTTGTTTGATGGAGTTTTCTCTTTCGCATTTTGGCTAAGATCAGAGTGTAGTATCTGTCTCGATAGATGGTACACTCTGTAGACGGGTTTTGGTGTTCGGGCCTTGATTCTGCCAGTCTGATGTATTGTACTGTGCAGTTCTAGGAGGTCTACCCTTCCAAGCTTTGCCTTCTCACCCTTCGATAATTGGTTAGTTTACTGCTAATCGCCTGAAGCGCTCCAACCAGGGAATGCCGACGGGGATGCCCAGCCATGTTTTGTAGGCCAGACTGCTCTTTCTCTAGGGTTTTCAATCCCACTTTGAGTGTAGTGTCTCTTCTGATGGATGCTACACTATGTAGACCGGTACCGTCTTGGCCTTCGGGTCTTGATTCAGCTCGTCTGATGTATTGTTCTGTACAGTTCTAGGAGGTCCACTCTCCAAGGTTTGGCTTTGCCTTCTCACCCTTTGAGAAGAGGTAAGTTTATTGCTAATCGTCTGAGGCGTCCCTACCGGGGAATGCCAACGGGGCTGCCCAAGCATTTTTTGTCGGCAGAGTGCTTTTCATCTATGGTGCTGGCTTTTCAATCGCACTTTCTTGACCTTGTGTCACATCTTACGGCTGTGGGAAATAGATAAATACCAAGTAAGACTTGAACGTTTTGATGTTAATATACTTAGGAAAGATCCACATTTATTCATAGTTAGATTAAATTAGAATATTAGATTAGCAATGTATATATTATGTTTAAAAAATTGTGACTGACGGACAGACGAAGGGACAAAATGCATATATTTTGTCTTGATCCTCTCTAATTGTCTTATGTATTTCCTCGTTTCAAGCTGGAACTGGCCGATGTATCTGCCATATTCATTTATAATCCTAGTAATATCGGATCCATTTGGATCCATCTTCAGGGGTGGTTATCGAGTAAAGAACATGGTGCTTAGATATTTATAGGTCATTTTCCCCCGGGAATCACGTGTTGGTTACAGTATTAATAAGATACGTATGTTAGTATTATAGTAATTTTAGTATGTTGTCACTATTATTAACATTTATTTTGTTGTTGGTTGGCTTTTTTGTTTTAATGTGTAGGGCTTCTAATATAATCAATTTCCCAATTATATTGCAGACAAACAAATAAAATTAATGATCAGAAACTTAGACAATACTGCTAGTAATCAGCTAATGTTATGGTACCTTACCTATAACGGACTTTGGACTCTTCCATTCACCATAAATGCTGGGAGCAACTGCTCCTCAGTGTTGACCATCAACCCCAGCCTGTTCAGTCTTTCATTAATTTCGGTTGATTGAGGACTTCGGGATGGGGTAATACCAGTCGAGGATTCGTTCTCGACAATCAGTCCAACAGAAACTGGGCCATTTCAGTGGCCTTTTATCTGTCTGGATGAGGTATTCAGTCTTCGGTTGTCCTAGGAGGTCCACCCTCCTAGGCCTTTTCCTCCCCTATTTGGGGTGGAGTAAGTTTATTGCTTACTGCCTGAAGCGCCCTGACCGGGGAATGCCGACGGGACTGCCCAGGCTATTTTTACTAGGCTAGGGTGCTCCTACTTTAGGGGCGCTGGCTTGATTCTTCCCCCACTTTCTAATCTTGTGTTACATATTCCTGCGATAGGAAGCAATTAAATACCTGAATCAACCTGTCCAGTCTTCCAGTAACTTCGGTTGATTGAGGACTTCGGGATGGGGTAATACCAGTCGATGATTCGTTCTCAACAATCAGTCCGACAGGAACTGGGCCATTTCGGTGGCCTTTTATCTGTCGGACTGAGGTAGTCGGTCCTGGGTTATCCTAGGAGGTGCACCCACACAGACTTTGCCTTCTCTCTTTGGGGTGGAGTAAGTTTATTGCTTACTGCCTAAGGCGCCCTGACTGGGGAATGCCGACGGGACTGCCCAAGCTATTTTTGATAGGCCAGAGTGCTCCTTCTTTAGGGACGCTAGCTTGACTGCCTCCCACCTTCCGACCTTGTGTCACATATTCCTGCGGTGGGAAGGAATTACATAGCTGAATCCACCCCAGTCTATACTGGTAGTCAAGACTGATGTACAACCACTCTAGTTTCTCTGTTGTATTATATTTTTCTTCAATATACTTGTTTTCATTAAACCTCGAGTTCGTGTTCACATTCCGGCCACTTTACAGGGTCACAACAACTGGTGACCAGGTATTCGAACTTACCCGGGACACAGCAACAACATTAAGTGTTTTCCTTTGAGAACCCTAAAAAGGACCCCAAAACAATTGGCAGCGTGGGATTTCAAACTTACACCACCACAACGACTGACGACGTGGTTACAGTAAGGGATTCTTGAAAGCATTAAAATGGACAAAGTATATTAAGGAGAAACTTAAAAAGAACAAACGTGGAGAAATCAACGACAAATTCACTAGACAACGTCCTAGTTCTAAACACTGGCTTAACCAGTAGAAAAAAAACACGTAAAAGACCAACTTATTTTTCTCTCATTGAAAAAAGAGCAGTGATTTTTTTATTGCTATTCCGACATGGGTGTTAATTTTTTAACAAGAAGGGAATACATAATTTCCTCTTTTCTCTCTAAAAGAGAAAAGTCCTAATGCTGAAAAAAAACAAAAACGTATTTTTATTTTTTCTATGTGTGACTAAAGTGCCGACCACAAATTCTATGAAAAGCGTACTGAAAAAACAAAAAAAAGTGATTTTTATTTGTCGAGAAACAAAGATTTAAATTCTTTATTTTCTTTTTAGAACTAAGATTATGCTTAGCAAGCGTAATATAGAAGAAAGAATTTCTAAAAGTTTAGTTTAAACATGGAAGATTTTAAATCAACTCGTTAAATTTCAAATACAACAGTAATGAGAAGCTGAAGAAACATTTCGAAAACTTCTGTTAGAACAGAATGAAAACTTTCTTGAACAAAAAAGAAGCCGACGAAAAACTACTAAAACAAAAAAAGAAGCCAAGGACAGGCTAAAAAAGACAGAAGAAACATTTCTAGAACAAAATGAGAAACTTCTTAAATAAAAAAGAGAAACCGACGAAAAGACAATATCGGTTAGGGGTCAAAATAACGAAAACGATAATGATTTCTTGTAGAATGCCATTTGGAGTGCATCTGACAATTTCACTTATTCCCCAAACGAGGATAAAACCTTTGCTTCGTATTTTAAAAGATATGAGGATCTATACAAAATATATTGTGAACATTGGACAGACTCTAAAAGGTTCGCCTACTGCTCCGAAAATTAGGCACCACCGAAAATAGTAAGTTCGTGGACTTCATTTTGCCCCGAAAAACGAGCGATTTGACTTTTGTCTGAAGCTGTTAATCTTTTAACTGAACGATTTTGCCTCAATACTTCTCTGTTTAACAAACGCTGAAAGTGTTTGAACTTGGTAAAAAATTAACGAAGATTATTCAACGTTCGCATCAATCGTCAGTAAACACTGTGACGATTTCAAATTATATATATATATATATATATATATATATATATAGTAAGTCATTAAAATATATTTATGGCAATTAAGTTACACAGAGGCTTCCGCGTTTCATCTCCAGAGGGAATCGTCAGGCTAGAATGCTTGGAGTTAGTTTTGCCGGGTGTTTTTATATACATGTCTAGCTAGTTAACCAATCAGATTCTTTCTTGTTCTCCTAGCCAATCGTTAGAGCTTTGTATAAACAAAGGTTCGGTTGATTTTACTTCCTATATCATATTCTATTGCTCTGTTTTCTATATGATGACTCAGCCCCTTTTCTTTGTCTTTCTCTTAGCCAATAGTTGGACTTCTCACAAATAAAGGTTCGGTTGATTTTACTTTCTATTTCCTATTCTATTGCTCTGTTTTCTATAGGGTGGCCTATCCATGTTTCTTTGTTGTGTCGAAATAATGGATGACCTTATTTTAACACGTGTTTGTATTTCTATTTTAGGTTTAATTTTTTAATTTTTCAGGTTTTAGTTTAGTTTAGCTTTTTTAATTAATTAATTAATTTAATTATTATGTATTGTTAACCTAAGGTAAACTTTATTCTGTGCAGGCAGTTATTTGCTATTTCACTTCTACAGTTTAATAGGTTTTAGGGGTCATAAAGTTTAGGATTTACAATTTCTCAATCAGACATAATCTACACGGGTCGTCGAAATTTCTACATGTACTGGCCTGTCGTATTATTTTCCATTCAATTATTGGTGAGCGTCCGTTTTCTTTGCGCTCACAATAATGGTTTGTTAGTGCTGTTTTAATTCGACGTTCTTCGTTTTTAAATGTGCTGTTGTGGTCGTAATATCTAGTTTTAAAATTGAGAGAGGTAATACCCACATAGTGCTTCTTATTATTCGGTCTTTCTTTGGCAAATATTGTGACTTGGTAAACAATACTTTTGGTTAGGCATTTATTTTGTAGTGGACAAAGTGTACGATTAATGCAGTTACATCTTTTCTCTTAATTACTAACTTTTTTATTTCTATTTTGGTGATTACTATTAGGGTTTTGCCTATTACTATTTGTAGTGCTTATATTTTTGTTATTGTTAGTGTTATTTTTGCTATATTGGTCACTTTTTTCTGCAACAGGGATAGGCCACCCTATAAGAAAACAGAACAATAGAATAGGAATTAGGAAGTAAAATCAACCGAATCTTTGTTGGTGAGAAGCCCAATGATTGGCTAAGAGAATGACAAAGAAACAGAGGTGAGTCATCCTATAGTAAAACAGAACAATAGAATAGGATATAGGAAGTAAAATCAGCCGAATCTCTGTCTGTGAGAAGACCAACGATTGGCTAGGAGAACAAGAAAGAATCTGATTGGTTAACAAGCTAGACGTGTATATAAAACTCCCGGCAAAACTAACTCCATGCATTTTAGCCTGATGATTCCCTCCGGGGATGAAACGCAGAAGCCTCTGTGCAGCTTAATTGCCATAAATATATTTTCATAACTTACTACCTAGCCCTACTCACGTATCGAGCACTGTTGAAGTAAATACTAAAAATTGATACATAAATTTTTTTATCTCCCCATAACATTTTATGTGGATACATGAAATAATGATATATATATATATATATATATATATATATATATATATATATATATATATATATATATATATATATATTGTTTTCATGTCGTTCTTAGATCCAATTTGTAGTGGATGCAAATAAAACTGTATTTAATGATTAAACGATTACTTTACTGGTATAGATTTTTATTTCATTTGCTAGCCAATTTTCACACAAAATTTTGCAAAACAAAAATGAACTATTCACCCTATGCATTGCAATAAATAGTGTTTTTAATAAATAATAAATACGGAAATAATGCAGAAACCACTTACTTTGCCTCGCATTGGTTTTCTGTGTGAAATCAAGAACCATCTCTTCAAATTTCACTCTATTGATTAATTTCTCTTTCTATGGTCCAAGGAAAAGTGACGCTGGAATCTTTATATCTCTACTTAGGTCTCTTGTTTCAACAGAGTCTGTGAAGTTGTGACTCTTTAATTCATAACTTAACATAACTTAACATAACCCAGAAATGTGATAGAATCTCAAATATTTTTCAAATGCTAGATTATAAAATATTCTTTAAACTCGAAATCATTATTTTATTGTGTTTTCTTTTTATATAAATATGTTTCTACTATTGTTCTATCTTTATAATAAAGTAAAGTGATTTTCCTCTATTTCATTGACGACTATAGCTTTTTATCCAAAAGCTGCATATGCGATTCTCATTCGGCTGCGATTTAGGCCAATTCTTGATGTGTGTTTTTAGAAAATATGCGTTTGTTTCATTCGCTTTCAATAATGTATACATTTTTATGACTACCACTGTCACACACGTACACCGAGAAGTCTTCTTCATAAGACAAATATTTCTTTATAGCACTGTCATTATTTCATTTTTTCGCTTAGCTATGCTCTATTCACCTACACATTCTTTTTGAAAGGTGTTTTAATCAGCTATTTAAAAGACTTTTCATTTAAAAGACGGAATAACATATTAACAGATTAGCAGTATAGGCTGATTTTCGTTAATAGTCGCTTTCATTATTCTTACTTTTGATGCATTTCATATTAACGTTTTGCAAACGGAAGAATTTCCGTTAACAAATAATCTCACGTCACACCATGTAAATTAAGCTACTAAATTAACGTTCTTTTTTTCCTATTGAAGTACCGATTTTTAGAGGTTTAAAATGCCTTGGTGAAAAGTACCACTTCATAGCCTTTCCATTCTTGGATTAACAGAATGACATTTTCGAATAGTAAGCGGCCGTTGCAGTCAATAACACAATTGCTCATCCAATGTTAGCTTTCATTTTTCAAGCATAAATATCCGTAATTAAAAAAAAAATGATTTATTTCATTTTAATAAATAATTTCTGCACAATATACATTCTGTTACAAATCTTGTAACTCCAGGCTAACGCACGCTACATTTAACTACTTATTTTACCCTTTCCTAGCTTCATAAAGTTCCGATTCTCAAACGGGTTTAAGCATCACATTGTAACGTACGAATTTTCAGTGAATGCAAACCACCGAATTGGGATAATGGAATTAATTCTCTAATTCGTTTATTCACCTTCTGGTCCGTCGCTACTGTCTGCTTAAACGCATGTTGCCATGGAGACGATAATTGTTGCAGATTTTTCTTTTATGCTGTGCTAATAAAGCTTCAGATTGCTACTAAAGTGTATTATTATTATGTTCAAAAATAAGCGATGTCTGGTCTACAATTCAATGACTTCTTTCTGTAAATTACTTTCATAGTAAGAAATAGTGGCAAAATCATAAGGGACATTCCTTCCAGGCATTACCACCTCTATTTGGAGGAGGACGAATTTATTGCCTGTCGTCCAAGGCGTTCTAATCATATGGAAATGAACAGGACACGTTTAGGCGAAATTGACTTTTATTGATTCCTTAGACTATACATTGGCTTTTCACGTTTCTGGTATGACCACCACACATGAACCATTTCCATATTTTTTCTTTTTCTCATATAATCACCCTGACTTACATTTACTTAAATGATACAAAGAAACACAATGCTTTTGTATTATTTTGAATTCATCATTATGGTTAAAGGTAAAGGAAGGCCATCCTCCCAGGTATTACAACCTCTTTTCGAAGGAGAGATAGGTTTTTTTGCCTGTCGTATGTGGCGCTCTTATCTGTCAGGAAATATCGACGGGACCGATCAGGACATTTTTGCACGAAAATGACTTTTATGGCTATAAATTGACCTTTAACCTTTCTGTTATACCGACAGCATGTAAACTCTTTACCTCTCTTTTTTCGTATTTCCGGTTAGTGATAGGATTAATGAAGGGCATGGCTTTATTACAATTAATATTTATAGATAATTTTAAAAAATCAAGTAAAAATACTTATATGGGGTTCAGAAAAGAAAGCATGATATTCTTGTTTTTTTTTTTTAATTTTCAAAGATAACGCCCGTGTACGGGTCCCACTAGTGTTGCAATAAAAAACACATTTTCGTATTATATTTTAATTATTATTGTTCAAATAAATTACTACATAAACAATCATAAATAACCCCCCCCCTCTCTCATTCTCTCTCTCTCTCTGTAAGCTTTCTATCTTTCGCACTCTATTATATATTTTGTAAAGTCGTAGTGATTTAGTAATTTCAAGTAATGACTTTTTAACCTCAAATTGGATTTTTAAAATGCAGTACTCTCAAATTCTATGAGAAATGCATTTTTTTAATGAAAATGACATATCCAAGGACAGACAAATAAGAATGTATTATTTCATTTACTCCGGAATCATCAAAATGAAAGCTAGCAGACATTTAAAACAATTTTTTAATTTTTTAACAATAAAATTGCAATAACATGTTTTAATAACTTTTTCATGTTTATATTATTTTTGATCATTTTTTATCGTTTATACTTTTTATTTTCTTTGTCTTCTTTTAAATGTTAATCGGAAGGATTCCATATAAAAGTAGCATTTGTTTTAGCTTAGATTGATTTCATAAGTGATTAAATTTGTTTCTATTTTTGTTTTTAAAGTCAGACGATTTTTAAAACAAATTCTGGTGGTGTTATGTAACATCCGATGTTATGATGCCACATCCATCTGAACGTCAGATGCTTTGATGTCACACTCGTCTGTACGTGAATTCTGACCGTTAATATATTAGCAAACGATTATTAAGAAAAATGAGGTTAATTATTACTTCTGCCTGAGTTTACTTATAATGACGTTCAAAATGTAGTAAGTGTTGATATGATTATACACAAATTATAATATAATAGTGATTTGGTGTCTGATTGTAACTGAGACACATTTCATTTATCTCTATTTATATAAAGTTAAGTATGTGTATATGTTTATATATTTGTATGTACAGGATTCACTCCTAAACTAATTAACCAATCATTATGAATTTTTGAACACAGCTGTTAGTGGGCTCTATTTAGTTTAATTTTGTTTCACGCAAAGGAAGTAAAAAGGTGGTAGAAGCCGTGAGTGAAAATTCAGATGCCTCCGATTTCTGTGAAATTTTAAGAATAGGTTTTTAAACATCAATTAATAAATATTCTACAAATTTTAATTTTCTTTGGAGTATTTTAAATTCTTGTTAGACGAGCATAATATGGGCAAACCTACCATTTGAAAATTCTAATATTTCAGATTTGCATTGAATTTGATCCGTAGTCATTAGACACTAATTAAGCAACATTCACTGAATTTCATTTTCTTCTGAAAACCCCTTAAACTTAAGTCTTAAATTTGAGACATTTTCTAATAAAAAAAATGTAATGGATTTTGATCAAAATTGGACAAGGATTCTATGCATAAGGTTTATTATCATATCTTGATTTTAATCTTCGTAAGGGGAGATAAGAGTTTGAGGAATTAATTTTACCCATTCTATGACTGGTATTCTTCTACTTAACATTGATACCTATTATTTTCCACTTCTGTATCTTTATCTAACGTCTTTATGGACTCATCTCTTAGAATCAATTATTTAAACCTATATTTTATATTTTACGCCTCGTTCCACATTTGTCACTGTTAATTTAGTAGCATTAGACTGGGCTAATGTTTAGGAGAGATGGAAAAATACTAGGTAATTTAGGCTATCCATAACTATAAACACCTGATTTTCACAAATAAATGCTTGTTGGGTTGTTGACTTTTCTATGTGTAATAAAAGAAAAAAAATGTTTTTTTTCCTTTTCATCACACGCATATTTTGAGACCCGCAAATGTACTGAGAAAAATAGTATATGTTCCAAAATTCGCACATAAAGATTAGTTCATGTAATATTCACAGAGTGTCACTCAAATGTGGAGAAAGTATATTTGGATGATGATGCTATTGAGGTTGTTCAGAAGTTTTGTTACCTTGATGATACCATTGGAGAACAGGGTGGAGCAGGTGCTAGTGTGATTGCAAGAGTTAAAAGTGGATGGAGTAAGTTCAGGGAACTTCTGTAATTACTAACCAGCAAAGCGTTACCACTGTCAATCAAGGAAAGAGTACCATGTGTTAAATAGATAGAAATTATGTGAGAATGATACGAAGGATGGGTAATTTAGGTCTTAAAGACAAGATTGGATCGGATGACATCAGAAGAAGATTAAATCTGGACAGTATAGGGAGGTGTGTGCAGAAATGGAGAATTCGTTGGTTGGGTGATATGAAAATAATGGATGAGATCGCTGAGGTTAGTAGATGTAGAACAGTTAAGGTAGAAGGATCAGTTGGCAAGGACAGGATAAGGAACACATAGTATGAAGTGATAAGGATGGATTTTAGAGAAAAGGGGATAAATACAGACCTGGCCAGAGATAGGTTAGTTTGGAAGTCAATTTCTAAGAGCCGTCTAACAACACATATCAGCATGTAAAAAAAATGTTAGACAGATGATAATGATGAGTCGAAGTTATTTTCACTGGGGCCTTTGCAACAGCGATGGTTAAGTTGTAAACTGTTATTGACTAATACACATACTTTGTTAGTAGATTCTGAAACCGTTTTTATTCTCCTTTTGGTGTTAAACACCCAGCATGTTGGTAACGGAAAAAGAAGCGTGGCACAGATTTATAAAATAAAACTTTCTCTCGATTCCCTGTATTCAAAGCTTTTTTCATATTCAGAATGTTGTCTTCTGACGTATTACTCATCCGAAAATCGCCTGTTTACTTCTCAACTTACCAAATTAAATTCCTTTAACTTCAACTCTTTTGAAAACCGCTATGAGGTTAATTTTGAAAGTTAATATTCTTCATAACATATGTGATACATGCTAAAAATGTCATTAAAATTGAACTATTCGTCTGTGGGACACAATATCATGGGGCTACTTTCCAGAAGATTACAACATAGTCGTTTTGAAATCCAATGTTAACAAATTCTTGTTGAGCCCTCTTATAAAATAATCAAATTATGTCCAATTTCTACCACCATTTCCAATCCCTAAGATGTTTGTCTTCTGTCCACATGACAAACCCATTAACACTTATCCTCAAGTGGCTTTTAGGCCTTGATAAGAAGGACTCATTAGTTTAAAAAATCAACAACACGCTGATGTTATGTTAAAAATATAGACAAAGTACGTTTAGTGAAGTGAATTATGATCGAACAATGGTTAGAGTGTTGGCTGATGGGCTGGGAGACCAGGGTTCAATCCTCGGTTGAGTCATACCAAAGACTCAAAAAATGGTACTTGATGTCCTCTTGCTAAACACTCAGCATTATAAGGTGAGATTGAAGTGTAACTCGGAAAGAAGTAGCACCCTCCCTTACATCACGGTGTAGTAGCTAATGAAAAAGGAGCCTTCAGGTCGCCCTCGACTATGGTCGACCATTATACTTTTATTTTTAGTGACTCGTAATGTTATTGTATTTTACAATACTACAATTCTTTTTACATAACCGCTGATGTTTTAAAACGAAAGTCTATTTTATATATAAAAATACAAACATTTATATATTTTTATTAGTTTATATTAATAGTTTATTTTGTGCATTAAAATGTTAGTGTGGGGAACTGATTCTGGTGGTGTAACGGTTCTGAGCACCGCTAATTGTTTCTCCTTCATTGTGTCTGAAAGGTACCTAAAAGTATTAAGAATTCACCATTGTCGAACTTCTCTCATGGGGTTCCCACAAAATGAAGAATTTAGCCCCCAATATTAATCGGTAATCAATGTTTCTATTTTAAAGGTAAAGTAAGAACTAACTAAATATCTTTTATTGTTTTGTATAATGGACGTTGCTTGTCTTTCATAATTGTCAACTGTAAATAAACGTGTTAAACATACTTTTGGTCTTAGCCTTTCGTTTTAATGATTGCTATGTTTAGAATATATGTTTAAGGCTGTGAATTAAAATAAGGCATATTCTAACATTAGCATATAATATACCAATGACTGTTTGAAGCCACTACCGCATTGTTTATCTTACAAAACGAATTGTGATTATATGTATTACCAGAAAAAATCTATTTATTGAAAACGAATGCCGAATGTTTTATTTTCTGAATTAAAGTTTACTAACAATAAGTTGGCGTTTTATGAACAACTTGTATTTATATTATTTTTTTTTACATTTGAGTGTATGCTTAATCTGTGTGAAGAATTTCTAGTTCAGTTTATGTGCATGCAATAATGATCTCATTAAACCGTGTTGATTATGTAAAGAAAAGAATGAGTAAAAATAAAAGAACAAAATAGAAAGCAAAGTAACTCATAGGTTGTTGACGTGTGATAAAAGAAAAAAAACAGAATATAATATAGTTTCTATATTTTAGTGGATAGCATTGTAGCGAATGTTAATTATTTTTTTACTAAAACATGGTGTAAGTAAGAATAATATCGACTATCTATTTTTACAGGCGGCTATGTATGAAAATATGATCAAAATGAAATATGTAAGAAAAGTTAAATTTTTATCACTCATCGTCTGCCGAATAAATATGACGTCATGAAAAGCAGGGCGTTTTCAAAGAATTCAGAGATTTCCTGAATACTTTCATTTTTGTTTCCATACGAAAATAAATGAAAGAATGTATTATTATTAATATTTATGATTAACAGATACATTTGCTGCTGATAGAAAAGATGGTGTCTATTTTAACTAAGATTTGCTGCAGAAAACAAAGATGGCTTCCACACGAAAAATATTCCTAGTTGAATAAAGTATTTTCTGAAAGAAACAAAAGTGATTTACATTTTTTAGTGTAAAGAAGCAAGGAAAAAGTCATATTTTTCTAAAATGCACAAGAGGATGACATTTATACTAGACAAGTAAAACATGGTGTCACTCATTGAGCTCGGGTTATATTGTTTGACCAGGAAAACATGTGTTTGCAAAGTGTTATGGTGCCGTACCTATAACGAACATTTTAGACTTGTCCATTCTAAGTAGGTGCAGGAAGCATAGGCTTCTCAGCATTTCAGTTTAACCCCAGTCTACACTGACAGATGGCTTTACCATAAATTGTTGTAAACACGAAATAGACTCTTTCACATTTATTCACATCGATAGATAGACATTAACATTTTGGCAATTTTGATACAAATTTATTTATCTTTTAAATATGAGTGTAAAAGAAAATATAGAAGAAATCAATTTGCCTGGGCGATGGTGAGTGTGTGTGGGACTTTGTTTCTAACTTACAATTCAACAATGTTAAAAATCAAGCCAGTTCCGCCAAAGAATAGACCTGAAAAGAAGACAATAGTAATGTATAAACAATTATCCTTCCATAATAACCACAAACAACTATCCTTCCATAATAACCATAAACAACTATTGTTCCATAATAACCATAAGCACCTACCCTACCATCAGCGGCATTTCTGAATTCTATCTATTTGTTAGACAATTGTCCATGAAATTAAACACTATTCCTGAACAGATCTATTTGTTACATTAAAATAAAAAACAATAATTGAATTTAAAAAATAACAAAGTATAGTTACTTAATAAAATACGATGTTACACAGCAATATAAATATTAGTTAATTTTAAAAGTGATACCACATATAGCAGTATATAAAAGATAGGGTGCTGTTATTGTATAAACGTGAATGAATTTGAAATAAGGTGTTTAACCTCACTGTTGGTGCGAGAAATGAGCCCGACTTTTGCATTTATTCATTTAGAATAGATAATTTACAATTTACAGATAAAAATAATTTAGTTTTACAGTAAACGACCACCGAATTCAAAATAATGGTTGATATGAATAAACAATGTATTCTATGATTTATTTTGAAATTATATTATCTACATATATTTTCTTGTATTTCTTTCTTTTGTAGACGTCTTCCAAGAGCACGGAGAAAAGGTTGAGTTGCTGAATGGACATGTCAACCATTACCAGGGTCAGACGCAGGGATGTGACTCTTCCACTTGTGTTGAGCACAGGTCCATACGGGGACAAGATGTTCGCTTTGATATGTAGTGCAACTACCAGTTGTTAGTTCAACATTATACTCTATCCGCCATATTGTTTAATGAATAAATATTGGCACCTGTGATTTATATGATAAAAAAATGATCGCAATATCTTTGAAGTTGATGGATACCATATTCCCATTCATTTATATAATATACGTTTAATATTTATTTAGTTAATTCTTTAAGGAAATGGAATCAATGGCATTGTATGGGTTACTCTCGAACACAAGTATTTTTCTGAAAATACTGATATAATTTAGGTAAAATACATTTAATGCTGCTATACACAGATTATTTCAAATTTTCAGACTATGGCTTATTTAGCTACAGGTGGGGGTTGGAAAGCCAGTGCACTAGAACAAGTGCATTCTGACCTACAAAAATACCTGAGCAGTTCCGTCGGCATTTCTCAGTAGGAGTGTCTCAGGCGATTAGCAATAAGCTAACCTCTTCTCAAAGCGAGAAGGTAAAGCTTGGGAGGGATGAACCTTCCAGGACTGAACAGAACCATACCTCAGCCCGAGAGCAATAAGAACTTGGACTGATTGTTGGGGATGTATCCTCGACTGGAATAAACACCTATTCAAGCTGTGCATAATAATGACTACTTTTCAAAGTGAGTTCAAGTTTTACGTTCATATTACATATGTTATCTCAGCTAGGCTAGACCTGCTGATTGAGCTTTATACCTTTTGGTTTCCACCTGTAACTTTCTTACTTAACTCTTGAAAGCAGAGTAATTGGATAACTATTTGCATTTACTAACAGAAGAAAGAGATACTAATTTTGATCTATCATGAAAAAAAATTATGCGTTATGTGATGTATAATTTTTATGTTCTGCACCATTTTACGTAAATTCTATCGACGCTTCTCGGATGAATATTAGTTGAAAGAAGATCTTGCCAGGGGAGACAATTCACTAAGAATTACCCCATTTTTATTCGCTATTTCTATTATAACTGTTAGTATGAGTAATATTTTCAGAAATCACTATCTGCAATAAATACAGTATTTAAAATAAATGTTTCTTTTTTAAAATGTTGTTTGTAAGAATACATTTCAGTTAAATACGGCAAACTTTTATATTATTTGATTAAAAAGTGAAGTAAATTCGTATGAGTCATCATTTTGTTGACCGACTTGATTCTGTTGTTGCCATTCTGGCAGGAAGGACCACATGAAGGTTACTAACATCCCTAAGTGAAAGTGATACTGTGGAACCGACTGGATTCGAACTTGGTACACCCAGGTAGTCAAGTCATGTTGCTATACACTTAACCACTTCCACCTCTGTTATTTGATTAATGTTATCAGTAATTTGTTATAAAAAAGTGGTCGGGATCAAAGTGTAGTATCTGTTCCGATGGATACTGCACCCTATAGACCGGTGTCGTCTTGTCCTTCAGGCTTGATTCTGCCGTTCTGTGGGTTTGTTCTGCGCAGTTCTAGGAAGTCCACCCTCCTAGGCTTTGCCTCCCCTCTTTGGGGAGGAATAAGTTTATTGCTTACTGCCTGGGGCGCCCCTACCGGGGAATGCCGACGGGATTGCCCAGGCAATTTTTAATGGCCAGAGTGCTCACCTTCTCGGGAGCTGGCTTTTTAAGTCCCACTTTCCCGAATCGACCTTGAGTCACATCTTACCTTGTGGGAGTAAGATAAAACTGGCCTTGTGCCTAACCTCCTGGGGAGATAAATAAAGTAAGTTTCAAAAATGATTGTAAAAAGTGGCTTCCACTGTAAGAAAAATATAAATAATGGTTGACATTGGCTAATCTAAAAATTGTCATGTGATATCAGTGACTTGTTATGTTTTTTAAGAAATATTCGATAATTCTCATTTTCACAAACAAGAAACGAAATGAGGCTTTTTTTGTTGAGATTATTCGATGTCTACAGAATCTAAAATGTCTAAATGTTCGTTTATCAAGAATCATAGCTGATTCCTGATATCACGAAACAATCTTAAAATCATAAAATTACAATTTTGAATATACCTTAATGGCATTGCAAAATCTTATCAGAACTTTTAATAAAAATAGCCAGAAGGCCTGAAAAATATCCGTTTCCGGATATGATTCACAAAAAACTTGTAAAAGTATTCGATAAAATCACCTAAATATTGTAAATAAAATTATTTATAATGTACAGGATGGAAAACAGTCATTCTAATATAGTATCCATCAATTGATGCGAGCCACAAGATATGTTGATTTTTTTTTACTTGAAACATTTCAAAATGGCCGCCGTTGTCCAAAGTAAACCTATTCATTGCATTAACCGCCTTTATTTATGATTGTATGATAATTCGTTTGTGCAGTTCAAGTGACATGTATTCTTGTTAGTAGACTTTTAAAAAAGATACTTTGCCACTACTGTCCTACACTGATTGTTTTTTTTTTTTCCTATGGTGTTTCATGAATTATAATAAGACTTTCACAAGAGGATGAGAAAGCAAATGTCAATACGGCTGTGTATCTTCCCTGAAAATTTTTCTGAGCTTTGGTGGTCTGTTCTCGCCCAACAATGAGACAGGAAAACTTTTTTTTGTATATAAATTATGTTGGGGAACATCTAGAATACTAAAAAAAATATGTATTTCAAATCTTTATTTAATTAAACAAAAAACGAATAATAATAATAATAAATTATAAGAATAATGATAAATCAAAAATAATGATAAATAATGAAAAATGATAAATAATGACAAATGATTAATCAAAAGACTATTGATAAATTATAACGATAATAATGATACTAATGTGAAATAATAATAATAATAATAATAATAATAATAATAATAATAATAATAATAATTACCAATTAAACTCTCATTTTTTAGAATCTGAAAATGTGTATCTTTTTATAAGCTAACTTGTTCAATTTTTAGTTAGGATTCAATTTGCTATGTAAGCTTAACACAAAATGTCCCTGCTGGACTTGATAATTCCCGAATACTTGTTCTCTCTCCGTCTAAGTATTTATTTTTGAAAATAAATTTTCATATTACTATATAAATTGAACACCGAGTTTTCAGATTATAACAATAAATTTTGAAAAAACTTACTTTCTCAATTTCTTAGAGGTGGTGGTTAGGTCCGCTATGTAAGTTTAACATAAGATGAGCTCCTATTTGAAATTTTGAAAATGCGGTTATAAACACTGTTATTTTGGCTAAATACTAGTAACAGAAAATTCAAATAGAGGTACCATATAACGTTAAACTTACAGAATCCCCTGCTAAAAATTGAACGAATAAAGTTTTATATACGTTTTCATGATCTTAGTGCTTAATCGATGTTAATTCGAAGATTCTTTTAAAAAAATCATTGAACTACAAACTATTTAGTGGGAGAGCGTGTTGTAATTGCTTGCCGACATGTTTTTACCCAACAACTGAGTAAATTGATGTAGATATCTTATGAAGTAGACTTATACTAGATCTTCAAACAAGCATGACACATTTTTCTGTGAAAAAAATCTATGTTAGAATAATATTATTTTATTTCACAGCTCATCTATTAAACATATCTTCCAAACATATCCATCATTAGAACAATGAGCTAAGATCAAATACAGTTAGCACATTTATTTACAGTTGACAATTATAAAAAAACGTAACATACATTATACAAAACAATAAAAGATTCGTTCTTACTCTACCTTTAAGATAGGAACGTCGTTTACCGGTGGAATCTCATATATTCATGCTGTGGGAGCCTCGTAGTGAGGTCTGATGACAGTGAATTCATAATACTCTTTGGCCCCTTTCAGGCACAATCAAGGGGAAAAAACTCTATGGTGCCCAGAACCGGTGCACCACCAGAATAGGTTCTTTACATTTATATATATATATATATATATATATATATATAAACATATATATATATGCGTGTGTGTGTGTGTAACAAAAGATGTTAGATTTACATATATATATGAAAAATATATGTAAAAAAGATAGATTTTGTTTCTTTTTGTTGTTTGTTTCTTCTATTTTAATAATTTTTGTTTCATTAATTTTCTCATACAAAAATGAAAGTACAAATTTTTACTTATGATATTTGTTAAATTACCACTGATTTAGTAGTCATTTATGCTGTAGAATTTGAATGTTTTAGGCAATGGATGATTTCCCCATAAAATCAATCAAGTTTTAATGCTAATTTTTTGCTAAACATATTGGGTTTAATTATTCAAAAATCTTCTAATATTCATTAAAATGTTTTTGAATCAAGTATGCTTGCATCTGCAAAGAAAAATGCTTAGCATGCCACTATATCTGCATAACTCAAACATCACACTTTTTCAAATGAAAACAAAACACATTGATTAATTGACTTGCTCTAAAAATAATATTTTTCTGTTAAAAAGTCCATAGCAATATAGATTTACTTCTTTCAGCACACACATAAATAAACACTTAATAATGTTTATCGGTCTGTACGCGCGTTTCATTATTAACACTAGTACATCAGAGTAAAGTATATAATAGTAACAATCGAAATTTATGTTAAAAAAATTTGCGGACTATTTACTAACTACATAAAATTACGGCAACTATGCCTTCCATTTACTGATTTTTATTTTTCAATCTAATAATTTTTTCTGGTGGTAAAGTCGTACGAATCAGTTTGTATTACTTTTATATAAAATTGCTTTCGAAAAAAAAACCTTTTTACTTTATATAAAAGATTACTTATTATTTTGAGACATTTTACTGCATTTCTATTTTAAATAGAAATAAAAAGTATGGGGTATATCTACATTTACATACAGTTAGGTGTGTGTATATGTTGATATATTTCTATGTATAACATTCACTCCTAAACTTATTAATCGTTCACAGTTTCTAGGCATAAGGTTGGATAATGTGAGCTATATTTAGTTTAATTTAGTTTCATTGAAAAGTGGGCAAAGCTATTCGTAGAAAATTCAGATACCTCCGAATTTCGTGAAATTTTTTAACAATAGGTATTATACATCAAGTAATAAATATCCCCTAAATCTCCAGTTTCTTTGACATATTTTAAAGGGGGTTTAGAGTCTATAATATGAATACAATCTCCTATTTGAAGACTTAAATATTTCAGATTCGTATTAAATTTGATCCATAGTCATTAGACAGTAATTAAGTAAGATTCCCTGAATTTAAATTTATTTTAAAGATCCCTTAAGCTTACGTCTTCAATTTTACATATTTTCTAGAATCAATGAATCATGTAATAAATATTGATCAAAATTAGAATAAGGATTCTAGAAATAAGGTTTATAAGCAATATATATTGATTTTAATCTTCGTAAGAGGACATAAACATGTTGCAAAACCATTCTCTTTGAGGAATTAATTTTACCCGCCCTGGGACGGGTATTATTCTAGTAATATATAAAAATGAAAGGTATAAATATAGTTATTTGTTTTTCAATTAAATCAGCAGCATACTTTTTTTCATAAGAAATACATATACATTTTTATAAGAAGTATTTCAAGTCCAAGTATAAGTCAATTTGAAAATATGTGTTTTGTTATGGACAAGGTTAGCACGACACTGTATCTGACTACATTTAAACACTACATTATTCCAAACGCATGTCAGGCCAAACTTGTTCCGTTCAGCTGTCTGCATACTTTGAGTATGAAATCTACACTTGATTCCCAAATTCTTGCAGCTATAACAATTCTTTGAATTAAAAAACAGGATTTTGGTGAAGGTACACAATGCCTTGTCTTATAGAAACTGTTCTGTAATTTTGTTAACATTAGCATCACAATTCCAAACGACTCCATCTGAATAAAAAAAAAAAACGTATAAATAAATAAAAAGTAAACTCGAAAAGAAAAGAGCGAAAACTGTCTTCAGGTGAAGCAGCCACCATGTGCCTACTTTGAGGGAAGGATTTCAACACTTTTCACTTCAAATCATGTTTTCTTTAAATCTATAAAAATGATCTTTTTTCAACGCATATAACAATTTCCAAACATAAATTGATATGTTGCACTTTTGTATTTTTACTCATGAAAAAATAAAACCCGAAACATCTTTTTTTCAAGTTGCACTTGTATATGCAGAAAAAAGTGAGTAACATAAGAATATATATTTATATATATCTTTCAAAATGTAGAATGTATATAAGTGTGTATGTACTTCCATATTTATTTTAGAATTGTATTTATTCATATAATTTATGTTATATCGCTATCTCTATATAAATTACGTGTGGCTCCATATGTATCTCACTATATACCCATACTTATATATAATGTGTCTGTGTATACACATGCGTGACTATAATATCACTATATCATTTTGACTTGAAACATATATATATATATATATATATATATATATATATATATATATATATATATATATATAAGCTGTTCCTCTTTGAAAATGTTGGGTATTATGAATAAGTAATTTTTGAACCTCGGACAACGCGCAAATATTTTTTTAATAAAATATTTACGCATTGTCTTTGTCTCAAAACTTACTTATATATATATATATATATATATATATATATATATATATATATATATATATATATATATATATGTGTGTGTGTGTGTGTGTGTGTGTTTGTAATAATTTAACAATTCCATTTTTACCTGGACCTGTAAGAAAGTGGTGAAGTGATTTCTTTTGTGCTGAAGAGGTAATAATTATTAAAGATTCCTGAAACATATGTACACATAAATATTTGCTGATGTTGAATTTTTAGAGAATTATTACATAATATTGATTGTCATAAATTTTGTATTCGACTGAGTTATAATATATATATATATATATATATATATATATATATATATATATGAAATATGAGACTAAAAGTATACTTTTAGAGAACTGAACCTATAGTGAAATGATTAAAGCTCAATATACGGGATAGAGCAATTATGAAGATAAATGAAGGAAGAGAGATAAAGATGTGCGAAAGGAAAAAACTATTTCATCTTCGGTTGTTTATTTTTTATTTCCTTAAGCCAGGCTTTTCAAAGATTAAAATCTTATCATCAGATGGATTACATAGATGGATAAGTTGGCAGGGGAATAGCCAAAATTTAAATTTGAAAAATGTAAAGAAACAATATGAAGTAATGGAAAATAAATGTGCGTGCGTTAAAAGGTTATCAAAATATAGAGTCTGTCCAGTTGGGAATCGTACAGATTTCGTGGAGACTGCGTCAGAAATAGTCAAAACGTTATAAACCCAACAGAATGATGTTCAGTTCAACCGTAGATAAAAAAAAGCTTATTAGAATGTAAGTTGGAGCCTGGCTTAAGGAAAGAAAAAATAAACATGTTTTTTATCGAGTACACCTTGCATTGAACAACCGAAAATAAAATAGATTCGTCATTCGCACATCTTTATCTCTCTTCCCTCATTTATCACTTATATATATATATATGTATATATATATATATATATATATATATATATATTATAACTCAGTCGAATACAACATTTATGACAATAAATATTGTGTAATCATGCTCCAAATATATATATATATATATATATATATATATATATATATATATATATATATATATATATATCATATTTTGGTTGTGTATTCAAAATTCAACTAAGACACATTTTCATACGCTTAGCTCAATAGACTTTCCAGTTTTCAGATTCAAGAATACTTGCTAAGCATGTTGTGAGTATGTCTAAGACATAAATAAATAGTCTCAAATTATTGAAACTGAGGAGTGAAGTTATACTTACTTGTTAGTACAAAATTTAGTTCTTGTTATCCAACTTTGCAATCGACTAAAATATAAATCTGGTCATGAACCACACAATCTTTTCATATATTTATTTAATTTTTTTAATTAAAAACAAAGATATTTTATTTTGTATTATTATATTTAAATCAATTACATACCAACTTTCAGTATTCAATAATGATTGATTTAACCTGACGTTTTCAGCCTGATACTCATGTGAGATTCTTTGCATCTTAACATGTCGTTCACTTTCACGTATTACTTGGGATCGTAAATGTCCATAGTGCCATGTTATACACGAGTGAATACTGGACGCCCACCAGCTCAGTCTGTGTGAGGATGCAGAAGAATGACATGGCTATGGTTCGGTGGATATGTGGTGTGTGTCTTGGTGACAGTGTTAGTTCTGACTTTCTTCTATTGAAGCTGAAGGTGCCCAGACTGAAGTCAGCTCTTTGTTGCAACCGTCGACGGTGGTATGGCCATGTTGAACAAAGCTCTGGTTGAATAACAGATGTACACACATCCCATTTGAGGGTAAGCGAGGAAAAGGCAGGCCGAGAAAGACTTGTAATGACTCAGTCAAAGATGACCTCAAGCAATGCACATCGAAACCAATGGAGAAATTCACTTTGTGTCGCCATGGCCAACGTGCAACCCACATCTGATGTGGAAGAGACGAACGAAAAAGAAGAAAAAGAAGAAGAAGAAGCAGAATTCATCACTTTATTGAGATAAAAGCAATTCATTATATTACTTTCCACCTCTTCTCTTTGAAGATATCTTCTTTTATATCTATTCTAAATATCTGATGATAGTTGCACCTTAAAACTGCAGTGTGTTCCAGCTTACTTGAATTCAAACCAAACTGTTTCATGTGTATCTTTAGTTGGTCTTTGTAGCATGTTATCCTGACCTCCTGCCAAACGTGTAAGGTTAGACTAGAACTCTGCAATGCATTCATACCTGCTTCCGTCACCAGACACACAGCCGGACCATTGTTCTTAATTCTGGTGACAAATCTCGTCAAAACAGTGGCAGATATCTACACAAAGAAATAATTTAGAGTATCGTTGTTAGTGCTCATATCCCAGCAGCATTTTTTCACAGTAAGAGAGTTAAATCTAGTGGCAAGGGAAAACATAAGACGACCAGTTCTCTTTGACAGTATCAGCACATTGAAAAATCACCACCATATGTGCCGCCAAGTACCTTATTATTTTAGGTTCATAGACCCTTTGTCAGATCTTGTGTTAATTTTGTTGGATAACTAGCAACCCTCTTCACCAAAAGCCTAGTGGAAGAACTTCGTTTAGTCGCATACATATTACTACGGGAAGGCACACATATTTAAATATGAAATATATGATATTCATGTATGTATATCTGTAGTTATTCATATGTATAAGTTTCCATGGAATTATTTTGATATATGTATATATGTGTGGGAGTGTGGACCGTAGCTTATCTAAAGTGATGAGTTTTGTTGTGTCTTAAAAATTGTGACAAGATCCACGCTGACAATTAAATTGTTATTAAAAATGTTAAAATTTTAAAACAGAGAAAAAAAACATGAATGTTATGTTTCTGAATTTTGGAGATAAGGATTGATAATTTTTATTATTTGGATTATTCGGTCTACTGTTCTCATCTTGAGTGTTATTCTCACAACGTTTCGGCCAATGTAACCTCCGACCTTCTTCAGGTGCATCTTGTCGAACTCGGGAATCTTTCTGTCGAACTTGGGAATCTGTACGGAATTTTGAATGGAACCCCGAATAATCCAAATAATACAAACATGAATGTTGTTAAACATGAATGTTGTTAAACATGAATGTTGTTAAACATAAATGTTGTTAAACATAAATGTTGTTGAACATTGTTTAACGAACACAAGATATTTATATATATACAAAATTACAAGTTATTTTATGTGAGTGATTGATCATTGGAAATGTTCAGTTCTAAAGTTCAGCTATAAATATTACAAGTATTGAAAGTAATAGTGAGTGCGTATCCACATGCGACAGTGTCTGTGTGTGTGTGACTATGTGTGTGTATGAGTTGAGAATTGATAAGTCGTCCTTTGCTCCCTTGGGGATAAGGGAAGGTTGGTGTCATATAGATATTAGCGCTGTGCTGTTTTTTTTTTCACAACTGATTTTCTCCATAAAAAATCTGACCTTAAATAATTTGTCACCAGCTCTAGATGTATGATTTAATTTGGGCGCAAAAAGTCATTTCGATTGCACGAGGTGCGGTGGACGTAGTTATCAGCATAGTCACATGACCGCTATTTTTGCTTTTTGGTAAATATTTCTCTAGGAGCCGGTTTTGTATGAAAAATACAATTTATTTTTTAGATGTGATTTTTGGGTGTGGCTTGTGTATTTTCGACAACGCCGTTGGTCAATTAATATTTTAGGATCGGGATAAATGTCAATCATATATATATATATATATATATATATATAGAGAGAGAGAGAGAGAGAAATATATATATATATATATATATATATATATATATATATATATATGTATTTCAAACACATATAAGCATGCAATCTTAATATATTATTGTGTCTTGAAATACTGACATACATATTTAAACAAACACGTATATACATTTATTAAATATAAAATGTATAATATATTTATGCATATGCATGCATTTGATCTCTGTGAATATATAAACATCTTGATATATATATATATATATATATATATATATATATATATATATATATATATACTTCCTTATTGGATCTTTCTTTATTAAAATGACTGAAGACTTTCAGGGTTTACTTAAAATGTTTTTGTTTGTGAATTTTTATTTGTAAAGCTTATTCAGGTATTTGTTTGCACACATTCTAAAATTAGTTTTGAATGATGCCAAACCTCTTGTTCGCAGCTAATAAAGTATATCCTTCAAACCCAAACAGAATTAAACATTCTTTTAAAAAAAGTCTTTGTCTTAATATTTGTATTTGATTTCTTTTATTTGATTAATTGATAACATCTTTTTAAAAAATTTTGTTGATTCTTCTTGTGATGTAAAGCACCCAAAGCCAATGAGATAGAGGTAAAGTAAAAGATCGAGCAATCTCCATAGATAACAGATTTTACCACAAAAATACAAACACAATCACACTATAATAAAAGCAATCAACAATAAAATTGCAATATCAACGATCAATAATAATGTTATAGTATGAGGGGTCCTGTATTCTGAAAACGTGTAAAGTTAGCTAATATGGATTATGAACTGGGTGAAAGAAATAGGATGGAGTGCAAAATAGGTGCATATATAATTTGAGACAAACAAAAATGTTCCCACGGTTATTCATTCTGAGAATCATAACACACTGGATGTGAGTTGGCCGAGATGAAACACTCGGATCAAAAAAGGTCTTGTGGGCAAACTCTGTCCTCATACACGGGAGACAAAAACGCTCGAAGGCAAGACTTTTGAGAGAGATTCTATTAACTGAGCTCTGCAATGCGTAGAGTCCAGGTGACATCGCCAGATATGGGCTAAGACGCAGAGAAAGATCCCAAGGGCGGGACAAGAATATAGCCGATTGCATCAGTCACATTCCACAAACAATATGGAAGTAAAGGAGAGTGTGAATGAAAGAACTGACGAGTGCAAATTCCTCCGATTGAAGTGTGAAATAAAAGGATAGAATCTCTCTCAAAAGTCTTGCCTTCGAGCGTTTTTGTCTCCCGTGTATGAGGACAGAGTTTGCCCACAAGACAGATACTCCACTACGATCACGAGCCAGCAACGGAGATGGGTGTGCAAGCAAACCCACGACAAACAGTGAGGCAGAAATCTGTAAGGTAACTTTTAATAGCGATTTAAAACGTAAGAACGATTTGAAACATGTTAAGGACATTATAAGTTTAAAGCCAGTTTAAAGGCTTAGGAACTATTGTTAAAATGTGGAGATAAAACTCTGTTAATCATTCTGCATTTAAATGAACGCTAAATTTTCTGAGAGGCCCGGCCGACGTTTCTAACTTTCGCAGTGAGTTTCGTGTTGTTTCGATTTCTGGTGGTGCCGCGAGAAACGTTGACCCCGGGCCTTCGCCATTACGAATTATAAAAATATATAGAATAAGAAGTGTAAAGTAAAAAAATCACCATAATGTTACAATAACAGTATAATTTTAGCAATAAACAATAGCAGTATAATGTACGCAATCAACAATTACAATGTAAGCAATCAACAAAACAGTATAATTTTAGCAATAAACAATAACAATGTTATCGATCGATAATAACAGTGTAATGTTAATCAATAATAACAGTATGTTATTATGTTAGCAATCAAGAATAACAGTGTAATGTAAGCAATAAACAATAACAGCGTTATCGATCAATAATAACTGTGTAATGTTAGAAATCAACAATAACAGTATGTTATTATTGAGCAATCAACAATAACAGTATAATGTTAGCCAGTGGCGTAGCTAGACCTTTTGCCGCCCGGGGCGGTAGTAAAATTTGCCGCCCCCCCCCCCCGGCATTTGGGTGCCCGGAAAATTCGTCCATGGAAAATTCGTCCATGGATAATTCGTCCATGGAAAATTTTTTGCTAGGTAGGAAAACTGGTCCATTATTATTAAGTTAACATTATTCTTAATTTTCATACCTTGCGAAAATTAGTTCTACGGTATCTAATTTTCCTAAATTCAATTAAATTAAAATTAAAATATGAAAACTGATTTTTAATATTTTTTATTCATTTGAGATTTTATCTGTTTTCCTTTTGTTTTAAGTAGATGGTGGGGGTTGCCCGGGGTGATTTTGTCCGATCCCCCAGCT
Organism: Sepiola atlantica; assembly: GCA_963556195.1. NCBI lineage: Eukaryota > Metazoa > Mollusca > Cephalopoda > Sepiida > Sepiolidae > Sepiola > Sepiola atlantica. The sequence continues at coordinate 70,110,427 of OY744526.1, forward strand.
AGCAATTGTAAAGTTTACAAGGAGTTATAAAAAGTATGCTACAAAAACAAACGTTTGGACAGTAATAAAATTAATGAATTCAAACTTTCGCATCTAATGTTATTTCCTCTTTGATGTCGGTGTATATACACCCAAATATCCAACTTTCTTTTCGCACCTATTCGATAAAAATTTATATGAAAGTTCCCCTTTAAGTATGAAATCTTTCTGAGGTCATTTTGTTTTTTTGGTGCTTGGCCGAAGCCTAGGCTTGGCCCTATCCTGTTAGGTCAGCCGGTCACTGAGTATATCTCCAGAAATAATTAATGCTTGCATTTTTTAAACTTAGTGATTGAAATGAATTAAAGCAATTTATTCTCAATTAATGGAAATTTTGTTCAAGAATTAAAACCAGCCATATATATATATATATATATATATATATATATATATATATATATATATATATATATATATACATATATATGTATGTATATATGCGTATTTATATATGTGTATGTGTGTGTATATATGTATATATGTATATATGCACGTATGTATGTATATATGTATATGTATGTATAAATATATGTGTATATGCACATATATATGTATATATGCACATATATAGTTATAAAATAAATACGTATTTATTATAATGCTCCCATAATGTTGAGCATTATGAGAGCCGAAAATGGCAAACGGCCGTAAGCGAATATAGCAATGGTCTTGTTTAAAATTAGATCTTGTGTACAATTAGAGCTGAGGTCGGTTTGGCAACGACTGCCGATTGTTCCCATTTACTTGCCTCTCCACGAGGGCAGAGTTAGACACAAGGCCGGTTTTTAATGTGAGGAAAATCCAGCTCCACAAAAAGGGGCACTCTGGATAGGAACAAAAATAAAAATTCTCAGTCATGAACGATTTCCCCATACTGACCGACGACAGAAAAGGAGAAGTGTATCATTAGAGCTATTAGAGTTGCTAGCTGTGAGCGCTCTTTCTCAAAACTGAAGCTCATAAAAAACTACCTTAGATCAGCAATGAGCCAGACAAGACTTACAGACTTGGCAATCCTCTCAATAGAGAGGGAACTTGTCGAGGAAGTGAATTTTGATAGAGTCATTGATAACTTTGCCGAAAAAAAGGCGCGAAAAATCTGTTTGTAAATTTTCAACCGACTTGATGCCTTGCGACAGTTCTCTCACAAAAAATAAATTTATAGCCTTATTTGCCATTCATAAATACATTTGTTTAAAATATATTAAAACTATTTTTAAAAGAGTTGAAACGTTATTAACAACAACAAATTTCTGAAAACCGAGCGATTACACACACGGATTTAAAAAAGCACCGATACAAGACGTTTTTTCTCTTCGGAGGGCTCGCCCTCTTAATAATAACATTATGAAGACAAAGAAAAGAAAACTACATCGGACTATTCTCTCCTTGATACATCCATGTTATTTGGCGAAAATTCGGACTTTAACAACAACGACAAAAAAGTAAATAAAAATGATTTTATCATTTCATAACATTTTCAGGTTTTCAAATGTTCTCATTTAAATTTATTATTATATAAAATTATAGTATAAAATTTCATATTTTTTGTTAACTTTTGTTTTTTTAAATTTTTTTCTCTACTTTCTATTTTTACCCTCTCAAAATGCCGCCCCCTCAGGTGTGCCGCCCGGGGCGGCCCGCCCCCTCGCCCCCCCCTAGCTACGCCAGTGATGTTAGCAATCAACAATAACAATGTAAGCGATCAATAATAACAGTGCAATGTTAGTAATCAACAATAACAGTATAATGTTAGTAATCAACAATAAAAGTATAATGTTAGTAATCAACAATAACAGTATAATGTTAGCAATCAACAATAACAATTTTAGCGATAATTAATAACAGTATAATGTTAGCAATCAACAATAACAATTTTACTGATCAATAATAACAGTGCAATGTTAATAATCAACAATAACCGTATAATGTTAGTAATCAACAATAACAGTGTTAGCGATCAATAATAACAGTGCAATATTAGTAATCAACAATAACAGTATAATGTTAGTAATAAACAATAATAGTGTTAGCGATCAATAATAACAGTGCAATGTTAATAATCAACAATAACCGTATAATGTTAGTAATCAACAATAACAGTGTTAGCGATCAATAATAACAATGCAATGTCAGTAATCAACAATAACAGTGCAATGTTAGTAATCAACAATAACAGTATAATGTTAGCAATCAACAATAACAATGTTAACGATCAATAATAATGTTACATAGTCACCACTCCTGCCTGGACCGCGGCAGTTCTCTTAAACTACTTAAACAATTGGTTACTGTCCCAAAAACGCATTTGTTACATAGTCCTTGGAAAGGGGCGCAGCACCAAAGGGGGATTTGTTACATAAAGCTTGTGAATTAAATCTTCTCGTAACCGAAAACAATACGAAAGTTTACGAAAAGATTATGAAGCGGTTTCAATCCTTTTTAACACTTTCTGTAAGGCAATTTCAAGCGACATTTTTAACAGGCACTTTTAATACACATTTCCTTAGGGCGATTTTAAGCCTTCAAACTGTCAACCTATTTTCAACAATCTCGTTAAAACATCTGCTCTTTAAACATTTCAAATTACGCATTTTAAACATAGTTCTCTTTTAAATTCTTTTCTCATTAAATATTGTTCATTAACCATTCCACATTAAACATTAACCACTTTAAACATTGTTCGTTAAGCATATCGAATAAAGCATGGTGCACTTTTCCTTCCTGTTTTTTTAGTTGTTTTCGTTTTACAGATTAGGACCCAAAATGTTATACACAAAGAAAGTTACCTTACGTTTTCTTTCGTCGCCTGGTCGTGATCGCCGTTGGTGCCGTCGATTTCGTGTGTCTCTTTGGCTGTGATCGGTATCTGTGGATACTAACTTTATGACAGGCAGAAGACTAACGCGGAGACGATTTTCCTCAGAGAGATTCAAGTTTTTTATTCGATGTGAGGGTTAGCTTCCATGCATTCCGTGGTCCTCATTCATTCATTTTTCCTGCTGGGGAAATGCGACGGGAATTGCTACTGGATCTCCCAGAGATCCAGCCATTACGACGAGCGATTACATTCTCAACCGTCTGGGCCGCTTCTAACCCAATTCAGGACCCACAGAGAAAGTCCACCGTGCAGTTCGCTGCCAAACTAGTAACTGATCTTAAAACCTAAATTTCTCACGAAAGAAGGAGTGACGTCACAGATGTACATGTGGGACAGTCATGCAAAACATTTTCGTTCACTCATGTTTTCTGACCTTTTCTGACCCGATGTTGTCTGTGCCGGCGTCGACTTTTGAAACCTTGTTATAGTCTTCCAAAACATGATTTGACTCACAGCGGTTCCATTCGGTACGTGTCAGCGTGACCTGCACCGAGCTCGACAGAGTTCACTTCTTCTCATAATAAACACTAGTGGACCTACACACTTTTAGGCATACGGGGCCCCTCATAATATAACAATAATAGTGCAATGTTAGTAATCAACAATAACAGTATAATGTTAGCAATCAACAATAACAATGTTAGCGATCAATAATAACAGTGCAATGTTAGTAATCAATAATAACAGTGAAATGTTAGTAATCAACAATAACAGTATAATGTTAGCAATCAACAATAACAATGTTAGCGATCAATAATAACAGTGCAATGTTAGTAATCAATAATAACAGTGCAATGTTAGTAATCAATAATAACAGTGCAATGTTGGTAATCAATAATAACAGTGCAATGTTAGTAATCAACAATAACAGTATAATGTTAGCAATCAACAATAACAATGTTAGCGATCAATAATAACAGTGCAATGTTAGTAATCAACAATAACAGTATAATGTTAGCATACCTAACAATTGAGAAACATCCGTTTCTGTGCTTGATTCAAGCTTTATGAGCAAACCACTTATTTTTATGGAAAAATGTCTCATCTTTACTCTTGGCTTTAGATGCTTTATCAGTGAGATGAGACATTTAAACGTGCCAGTATAAAAAATGGTCCTAAGAATCCTGTATGAAAACAAGGAAAAGAAAATCACATTTCAGAGTTATAACTCTCGGATATTTGATAAAGTAATTTAATATTTATTTCTCCATATGTATTAACATTTGATGGAGTTTAACAAATGTTCCCAAAACAAACAAATAGCATGGCTATGAGAGTATTTTTACAAGATTTTTTTTTCAATTGAGATGATATAAATAAAGAATTTCTCCAAAGGATGATGCTTATGTGTCTTCAACCATTCTTTGATATTTATCAAGATCTGGTGTCATAACTCTCTTGAAAGACATGCTTTGTGTCATCTATATATCAATAAAGAGTATCCATGCATCTGTCTGTCCGATAATAACTCTAGAAAATTAGAATATTTAGACCAGTAAAACATGTCTGATATTAATTCAGCATCTGTGAAGCAAGATTTTGCAGAGCTAATTATATCTAAGAACTTTGTATTAGCGAAGATATTTTCAAATTAAAAAAATGTGTAATAATGTAGCAGTAGCAATCGTGAAAGACAAACTGTTGCAGACGAAGATTAAAAATAAATTACCAAATGCGAGAGTCGTCTGGTTGTAAGTTCACCACTTTTAGAGACTCCAACATGTGTATGCCAAAATGGGTGTTTTATGCAGTTGACCCATTTTCATGAGAGAGTAAGCAAGTATATAAACGCCAGAAGGGTGAATATTAACGGCGTTCCTTTTTCTCTTGACTTTCTCGGAGACATTTTGACTGTGAGAATACTTAATTCCAACACGAGTGTGACCAGCCAATTTGAACAAAAATATTTACACAGAAATAAACAATATGATATGGCAACATTATTTCAGCATTATCAAAGTTATGGAAGACAAAAATATTTTAGATGTCTTAATTCTTAATTTGCATATTTTTGTTGCTATTTTAAATGTAATAATTTGGAAATTTATTTATGTAAATAAATAAATAGTAAATAAATTATAGTGTAAAGAATTATTCTTGAATTAGCCTATTGATGTCTATTATCTATGGTTGAAATTGCACTGAAATCGGTGATATCTGAATTTTCACAAATAGCTTCAAGCTTTGCATAAAACTAAAATTAAATATAACCCAACATAACTCATGACTTAATAAGTCCAGGGCCTTACTAATAAAACAACTTTTGGTAAAAATTCGACTTTATTCATCAACATAGTCTCTAACAATTCAATGCCTTTTTTGAAGAATGATTTATTATTGGCCTCAAAATAGGCTTCAGTTTCCGAGATCACTTTTTCATTGGAGCCACATCTGTTTCTTTGGGGTTGTTCTTAGGTTTGTAAACAGCCAGTAGTTGCTGGGTGCCAGATTTGGAGAATAGGGTGGATGTGGAAGCAATTTAAAGTGCAATTCATGTAAACAAAATAATATGGCACCGTCATTTTGGCATTTTGAAAGTTAACGTAGACAAAAAAAAAGATGTTTTACTTCTGAATTTGTATTCATCGTGGAGAATCATTTTTAATGCACGTGAAATATGTTTATTTAAATAAATAAATGTTAAAGAAATTAAATTGCAAAGATTTTATCCTGAATTATTTCATTGCTGGAATTGCTTATATTTTTCCTGCTCAGCTTTCTTACGTTAACAATTAGATCATCTGTTATTCGTCACTGGTATTATTTTTTTTTAATAATATATGGAAGTTAAGCGACATTGAGTCTGGTCAGTACCAGATGGGTGACCATTTGGGAATACCTGCAAAGCTTTTGTTATGTAAACAATTAGATCATTTGTTATTCATTGTTGGTATTATTTTTTTTATAATATACAGAAGTTAAGCAACGTTGAGCCTAGTCGATACCAGATAAGTGATCATTTGGGAATATCAGGCATGTGGGAAGACAGCAACACCTCCTTGCAAAAAAAAAAGACTGCAAAAACTAACGTCATCATCATGTTCACTGACTGAGATATACATGCAACTGAGGACTGTTTATGAATTTGATATTCCCTAGAATTTTTATTTTTCAGAGGAAGCTGATTCACCTATCCAAGGTGAATACCACACAAGGTACCAGGTACCAGGTACCAACGCTGGGTAAACTTATTAGTTAAGTTATGAAATATATCATATTTTGTATCTATTTATACATATTTCACAAGCATTTATTTATGAAAATGAATGACCTATAATCTTGTGCGTCGTTTCTCCAGCTCTCCTGGACATTATCCCAGTCAACTAATACTAAGCCAAGCAGTAACAATGGCATATGCGTATACTTCCATAGTCATATCCTGGTTCACTCATTCATTGATGCACTGTTTTTTATCCTCATACCTTCTGCTGTTTTTTTTACACAGGTTTTGTCTTTGTTTTTATTCTTCTAACACATTTACAAATGCCGGTCTTAGCATCACCCATTAAAAATAATATGTTTATATACTATTCATATACCCCATTGTCTTTGCTGGTTAAGCATTATGAGACTGGGATAGTGTTCAGAAGAGATGGAGAAAAATGATAGAATAGTTAGGTCATTCATAAGTGCTTGTTGGGCTGTTGTATGTTTAACACATTTTTATGAAGATGAAATGATTTTAGATTTCAAATGAGTTCAATTGTCATCTTATATATGAAGTAAAGTGAATTTTCCCCTATTTAATTGATCATTATAGCTCAGTAAACAAAATCTGCATACGCAAATTTGCTTCATCGGCCATTTAAGCCAATTCTTAATGCATGTTTATTTTATATTTACAGAATACTACAATTAATATTTATAACTAAGTAAAACATCAATTTAAATATTTATATGGAGTTCACACGTGTTAGTATGAGTTTCATGTTCTTTTTATTTTCTTGGCAAACACCGGAGAACAGGTCCCGCTCGTACAACATAAAATTTTAATGTTATTTTGTTTGGAGGTTAATGTTTTATGTAATTTAACTATGGCAAGTATAAGTAAAAATGTTCCTCTGATTACAATCCGCTTTGTAATAATTAATTATTAAATATATCATTTCTTAGGATACACTTTACCTAATGTAGAATGGATTAATCTGCTAATCAGAAGATTTGAACAGACTTTAAGAATCATATCATAATAAGATTTTGATTTGTAAAAGACATTAATTGACTACAAGGTTCAGATAAAAGATACATGCAATGGAGGTTCGATACTTCAGGTTGTGTGGCTGATATTTCAGAATATTCAGAAATTTGAACATTCAACTTTTGAAAATTTTATTTTATTGACCAAATTTGTTCAAACTTTCAAGCATAATAAATTCAAATATTTTATTCTTTTATATTTTGACTTAAAGAAAAATCACTTTTGTAAAATAAAAACAAAATGCTTTTAAAAACAAATTAAAATATTCACGTTTTAAAAAATTGTGTTAAATGTGTTAAAAATACCACAACACTAAACTCATTTCTTTATGAAAATGAGATTTTTATAATTACAGATGAACCGAATGACCTACGTCTTTTCGGCTCCTCTCCTGAACACGAAGCCATTCTCATAATACTAAACCAGTAGGGACAATAGGAGTATAGGCATAGAATATAAAGTTCAAAATAAACAATTGTGCAACATTTAAATTCTTTTAAAAATATTTCAGTTAAAAATCCCTTTGAGAAATATATTAAATAAATACTAGACCAATGATAATATATATATATATATATATATATATATATATATATATATATATATATATATATTATATAATATAATAATTTTAGGAGAGTAGAATGTGAACTTTCGTTTTTTTCGGCAGCCTCGTAACTATCGGTTCCCTGATTTTGTCCTTTAGTCCTCATTCCATGAGCGATGTTTCTGACAAAGGGGACAGAATTGCCGTTTCTGGGTTGGACTCTATCCACCTAATACTTATCATTGGCTAGTTTTTGACTTTGAAGCAGACTTTTTTTTAGCTCCTTACATCAAGTGGTTTCATACCTTGTCTGTAGCGATTTCCATAAATATATATATATATATATATATATATATATATATATATATATATATATATATATATATATAATACTGACCAAACGTGGTCTAGTTTATTATAAAAATTGTGCTTTCTAAGCATTTCTGGCTTTTAAATTCTTAGCAAATCCTCATGTATTAAACAATTGCAAGTTTTTAATAATTTTAAACTTCATAATCATTTTATAAATAGAGACTAAACCAACAAAATTAATTAAATTTAACTTTTAACATCTCTTTTTAAAAATAGTAAAGAACAAATAGCAGAGTCAAAATAAAAGTAAAAACAGAATGAAAGTCAAAAACTGCCGGACAACGCCGAATAGTTACAGCTAGTTTCTGAATCCTTTGAGATAACCTCTTCAGGCTGGTAGTCAATCCTAATTCATTGTGTATCTCCTGGAAATGAAATCTTCATAGTAACAACACCAAGATAACTGAGAAGTGTGGCACTAGCTGGTTTTATTTACTCCTCCCCAGGAGTTAGGCACAAGGCCAGTTTTATCTTACTCCCACAAGTAAGATGTGACCCAAGATCGGGTCGAGAAAGTGGGGTTTGAAAAGCCAGCGTTCGAGAGGTGAGCACTGGCCATTAAAAAATTGCCTGGGCAGCCCCGTCGGCATTCCCCGGTAGGGGCGCCTCAGACAGTAAGCAATAAACTTACTCCTCCCCAAAGAGGGGAGGCAAAGCCTGGGAGGGTGGACCTCCTAGAACTGCACAGGACAGGCGTGCAGTATCCATCGGAACAGATACTACACTTTGATCTTAGCCAAATACCTGGTTACTAACATCACTGGTTGCTTATTTGTATTTGCTGTTACTCTGTTCCACTGATCAGAAATGACAGAGAAAAAGAGTCTGAATCAAAACAAAATTAAACAGTATACATTTTTTTTCCACCCGGAAAACTCCCAATAACCAACTGTATACAAGAACTCTACTTACTAAAATGGAAGACGTGATAGAGAAGATGAGATGAAAGATTTAAAATGAGACCAAGGACCCGAGATTGACGGTAAAAAAACTATTTTGGTCTAAAATCTAGCAAATACCCAGAGAAAGTGCAGGACTTAGACAATTTTGAGAAAGACATACGCAACATAATTCTCAACCTGGAATTCATAAACAGGCCAAATAAGTTCCAGAACATGTTAACCACTGACATGAAGAAGCTAAAAAGAACCAACGAAACACTAGTCTTCTCTGACAAGACCGAAAAACATATATAGTATGACTAAAGAGAGAAAAGCACTTCTGACTCCAAACTCCATCACTGAAAAGTACCAAATAGCAAAGAAAGACACAGGAATATTAACAGAAAACCAACTGAAATAGTCACAAAATTAGGCATCGAATACAGAGCTTATCATCAGGCAAAGAGAAAAGCATTTATTATTTTAAAGGACAATAAAGATAATTTCGCAAACAGGCCAACGTGCAGACCCATAAACCTAGCAAAATGTGAGATAGGTATGGCAATAATTAGGAAAATAGTAAAAAAAATAAAAATAAATCTTTGGGGAAATACAAATTCAGTACTGAACTGGTTCCCGGAGATACCAGAAGCACACAGATGCAAATTTACACAACTTGACATAGTAGACTATCACTAAGGAAACACTAGATAAAACATTAAATTTTGCATCAGCATACACAGAGATTAGTGAACTAAATTAAAAGACAATTATGCACGCGAGACAAACTCTTCTATTCTTCGAAGACAAAGCCTGGGTAAAAAGATCGAACCCCTAAGACCCAATTGATGTAACTATGGGGCATACAACAGTGCATACGTCTGCAATTTAATCGGCTTGTTCCTACTGGTGACACTCAAAAGGAAATTCTCTGACCATTTTTCGGTCTAAACAGGGATGACGACCTGTGCCTTTCACGCAACTGCAATGGGAACACTTTAGATAGGCTTCGAAAAGAATTAACAAAAACATTTCAACACTAGGGTTCAAAATCACTATAAATATCAATCTGAGCAATGTTGATTTCCTAGACATCACCATAGACCTAGTAAGTAAAACACACAGACCTTTCCACAAACCAAATAAAACTCTTAAATACATAAACAAAGGATCTTGCAACCCCAACAATTTTCAAAAATATGATCACTAACATCCATAAAAAGGATCTCAGATCTTTCATCCAATCTTGTGATTTTTAAACAAGCAGCACACAATTACAACGAAGCACTCTGCATTAGTGGATTTACACACAATATCTCATATCAATGCACACATAACCAAGAACCCCAAAACAAACACAATTGAAAACGGAACATTATCTGGTTCTCGCCTCCTTTCTCCCTAAACACCAAGACAAGCGTAGGACATATTTTACTTACACTACTAGATAAAAACTTTCTTCCACAACAAAAACTACACAATTTGTTTAATAGAAACACGATTAAAATAAGTTAACTATTATGAGTTTCTTATAATGATATTTATAACCATTATCTTTATTAATAATTTATTATTATTTATTAATTTATCCTTAATTTAGTTTTCTTTACTTGATTTATGAAATATTAATTAAAAATTTTAATTATTACATAATTACATTAATTTATTTTATCATTAATACTTAGTGTAATTTATTATAATGATTTAAAAAAAATCCTAATTTTCTTAGTTAATATAATATAAATAAAAGTACAAAACCAGTTTTGAATTTTATTACGATTATGGAGTTGTCCTCCTTAGACCACCTTTAAATCTGGCTGAATTTACGTTTTACATAACCCGAGGGTTAATTTGAATATGTATTTTTTGTTGACCTTTGAGACATATAGAGAATCACATTTCTTTCCCTGTTGGGCGGAGGTCAACATGACATTAGTATCGTACCGACATATTTTTTTCAAAGAACAGTAGAAAAAAATCGCCCATGACTAAAAACCGACATCATTTGCAAGTAGAAATACCCAATTGATAAAAATGATGAAAATTAAAAGAAACTCGAAATATCATGAGACGATTAACATAACGAACAGCCATCTTCTGGGAAGACATACATAAACAGAGGCTGAAGAGTGTTCCAATAAGGAGGGCCTTATAGGTCCCCTTTGTTATGGTTTGAAATCGACGGTACCGCTGTTATGATTATCTGTTGTAATACAAAATTTAATATATATATATATATATATATATATATATATATATATATATATATATATATGTATATATATATATAGCGATTTAGGCGATTCGCAGCCAAAATGGCGGACAATGAATCGTCTGCTAATTTCTGATGTTTTTCCGACCTCACAAATGTGTAAGTAAACCCAAATAAATTGTTTGGGACTAATTTTCCAACAGTATTTACTTTAAAATAATTTTAGGTAAATTTGAAATTAGTCCCAAACAATTTATTTGGGTTTAATTACTCATTTGTGAATTTCGAAATTAGCAGACTGTTCAGTGTCCGCCATTTTGGCTACGAATTGCCTAAATCGCCATATATATATATATATATATATATATATATATATATATATATATATATATATATATTGTTTTGAAATATTTTCGTAAGATAAATAAAATATTGGCCTTTGGAATGTAACAAAATCTTGTTTATATATATATATAGAGAGAGAGAGTCCATCATATATATATATATATATATATATATATATATATATATATATATATATAATAGAGAATGGTAGTTTGCTTGGAATAGTAGTAGTATGTTTTAAAAGGCTGTGGGCAATGCAAATTTCGGGTAAGATGTAAGCTGGAAGGAACAAAAATAATAAATCGAATACGAAATGTGGCTTACTATTTTATGTAAGACTTTAAGGAAAAATAAATAGCAAGTTACATTTCGTATTCGATTTATTATTTTTGTTCCTTCCAGCTTACATCTCACCCGGAATTTGCATTGCCCACAGCCTTTTAAAAATATACTACTAATATATATATATATATATATATATATATATATATATATAAATATATATAGGCATCCATAGAAAACCGGGTCGTCTTTTCAAGACTCATCAGTGTAGCGAGACACAACGGTTTTTAAATTTCCTCTGTGTTCTTAAAACCAAGCGGAATCTTTATTAACAGATTTTCTTTTCAAGAATTACCCATTTGTTGAACACAATATCACAAGACCGCTTTTCTGCTGACTACAACAGAGTCGTTTTCAAGTCCAATGTCAACAATCATTTGTCGAGACGTTCTATTAAGTAATCAAAGTCTGTCTATTCAACTCATCGTTTCCAATCCTCTTAAAGTATTGCTCAGCATTTAACTGACAATCTCATTAACCCTTATCCGCAAGTGGCTTTTGGCCTGTGTAAGTGGAGACTCATTAGGTTACCTCCTACCCCCCAAAAACAATAACGGGACGCCTTGAAAACTAGTCCACCACATCTGCTACTGATAGTGGAAGAAATTATATCATATTAAATGAAAGAATTCATTTGTTTACATTTTTATTTTTACGATACTTGTAACTGAAGGTATTAAATTCGTTTTATTAAAAAATCTTACTTTACGCTAAGTCGAAACCATCATTTCCTCCACCATATATGTATGTGTGTGTTTTATTTATAGCTATACTATACAATGGTTATGGGTTCGATACCAACGATTTTAAGGAAAGCATCGCTATTTTGCTGAGATTGCAAAAATATGAGTACTCCCTATAATCGAATCATAAAATGGGAAAGTGTTCTATACTTGCAAATGGGGTATAATAGACAAGGTTGTTATCCGAGTAGAAAGAACAACCAACACGATAATATAATGAACAAAGAAATGTTTATTGCAATCGAGAGTACAATAATGGATAGACAGACAGGAGTAAGACATTACTAATGTCCGAAACGAGTTTGTCTACCAATGTGATGCTCGATCGATATAGAGTAAAACAACATAGGAAAAAGGGAGTGTGAGTGTATGATATTCTATTACAACACCTCACCCTCATGAAATTTTGCTTAATATCTTTTCTTATTTCACTTTTTTTCTCTTTCGTTGGTTTCCCATAAGTCTTGGTCATGTTTGTCAATGTAGAATGAAATCTTCCCAAGGTTTTCTACCTTGAAAAACATGATCAGTACTTACTGTTTAAATCATCAAAAATATGGGATGGAGGAATTCCTTTTGTAATGTTTGCAGCTTGCGACTCGGTGCAAGAATCCTTGGGATTTAGCCTGTTCGAATTATTCTTTGGAGATTCAGTGCGAGGTTCATTACAATTGTTGAAGGAGAAGTGGTTGAAAGACGATCCACGAAGCCGTCACTTGCTAGAATACGTATCTCGAGTTAAAACGAGGCTGATAGAAGCGAACAAATTGGTTCAGATATTTCTTCCAGTCTAACAGCTGATAAACACCCTTACCAGCGCTCATGCACTCGGCACATGTATTTTACGGTATGTTAGACATTTCCCTCAACTTACACAAACGCACACTGGTACACAGCTTTCTCAGACTTTATTGTACACATTCTCATGGACACAATCTCAAAGAGAACCTTGTCTGGTTTGTGAGGAATAAATGTTTTTTGCATATATTATCGTTTCCGTGTTGTTTCTTTGTTTCATTTGTAACTGCTTGTATTTGAACATATACAAGAAAGCGACGCTGCTCAGGATCAACCAAAACAACGAAGATGTAGGGTTTAATGATTATTATTATTATTATTATTATTTGTAAATAATGCCCCCAACCCTTTTGTAGACAGTATTTTCCGAATATTATTATTATTAAAGACTCCCATTGTTGTTAAGCCAAAAGAAAAATGAACGTTTTATATTTATTACTGAAAAATATTCCGCTACAGAGAAAACATGTATTCGTAAAATTTTACTTTTAGCCCCACGCGTCGGGGATAAAAACGAAGAAGTAGAATTTTATGAATATTATTATATTTAAGTAATAGCCCCTCCTTGTTTTTGAATAAGAAAAGAAAACGCTTTATATTTAGTAGGGCAGAATATTATTACGTTTGCAGAAAAAAAAACGTGTACCGGTTAAATTCTGCCGTAAGCATCACACATCAGGAGATGAATAAAAGAAAGTAAAGAATTAAATAATTATTATAGACTGCATTTTATAGATAATATTATTGTGAAATATCCCCACCCCCCGCCCAAAGATCGGAAAAAGCGTTTCGTATTTGTTAAATGAAAATAAACATATTTAAATCTCTAATGGCGGCCGTGAATTATTCTTCATGGAGAAATATAGTTGTATATAAAATCTAAGTCACATACTACTTCGTCCATAAAAAAAGGAAAGAAGCTGCTGGAGTAGAAGGCTCTTCGGCATTTGGGGACCTCCACAGTGAATGAATGGGACCTAACTGTTTGTCGGGTCTTTCTAGTGTATTTGCGCCGAGAGGGCACTAGAGCAGCTAGTTCATCGGAGCACAATCCATCGAAGTATTTGTAAAACAAGCACAAGGATGCAACAATGCGGCGATGGAACAGAAGCTGCAGCTTGGTGGATAGTGAGGGACTTATCAAGTTGGCAACTCTTTTTTGGACCTTGTCTAAGAGGGAGAGACTAGTGGATGATGCACCAGCCCAGATGTGACAACAATACTCCATGCATGGGCAGATGGTGACTTTGTAGTGATACAGGATAATGTCAGGTGTGAGGAGTTTACTAGCATGGTAGAGGGAGCCCGCCTTCTTTGCAGCAGCCTTGGCAATGTCTTCAATGTATTTGTTCCAATTTATGTTACCTGTGAAGGTTAGGTTGAGTAGTTTGAATGTTGAACTCTCAGGTAGGGTGTTATTTGCCATGGCAATCAGTGGTTGGAGAGGTTTCTTGTAGTTATTGAAGGAAAGGAGCTTTGTCTTTATGGCATTAAAAGTTACCAACTATTTCTGTCTCCAATCCACTACAGCTTGGAGGTCATTTTCTAAGAATTCAGCCATTGCCTCGGATATGTACACGCCCGTTTTACCCACACGACGAGAGTACAGCGTGGTGACGTCAGCAAATATACCTATCTCAGACTCGATGTCATCAGGGAGGTCGTTTATGAAAATCAGGAACAAATAAAGGTCCAAGGATGGATTCCTGGGGTACACCTGCATTTATGTCATGTTGCTTAGATGAACGGCCATCGATGACAACCTGGATTTTTCTTTTGATTAGGAATGGTCTAATTATATTAAATATTCGTCCAGTAATACCATATGAGTGAATTTTTAGGAGGAGCCGCTTATGCCATACCTTGTCAAAGGCCTTGGATATATCAAGTACTATTGCCCTAGCTTCACCTGCCTTGTCCAGTGTATGATATATGCGTTCAGAGATGACCGTTAGGATATCTGCAGTAGATTGTGCTTGTCTAAATCCATACTGGCGGTCAGCAAAAAGTTTAGCATTAACTAGGTGCTGGACTATCGCTAGATTGATTAAGGATTCAAAGATTTTAGCAAAGATCGAGAGTAGACTGATTGAGCGATAGTTCTGAGGATCTGTTCTATCTCTAGAATTCTTGAAGACTGGTACCACAGAGGCAATTTTCCAGCTATCAGGGAAGCAATATTCAGCAAAGCATTTGTTGTA
This sequence comes from Sepiola atlantica, assembly GCA_963556195.1. Classification (NCBI taxonomy): domain Eukaryota; kingdom Metazoa; phylum Mollusca; class Cephalopoda; order Sepiida; family Sepiolidae; genus Sepiola; species Sepiola atlantica. The sequence continues at coordinate 70,125,986 of OY744526.1, forward strand.
GAGTTTGGAGAAGACAGGGGTCAGTTCTGCAGAGCATTTCTTTATTACTATTACCGGTATAAGATCAGACTCACAACCTTTGGAGGTGTCGAGGTTTTTTATGATGACCCTGACCTGAGATGGGGTGATGCCCAGGTTTTCAAGTGTGGCTTCAGTCCGCAATGGGAATTTAGGGAGGGGGTGGTTTGCTGAGTCCAAAGTGGAGTTTAAGGCGAAACGCTTATCAGTTGCCCTGCAAACAACATCATTGTGATTTGATATATATATATATATATATATATATATATATATATATATATATATAAACATCATGGCATAGTTACAAATTTGAACGCTCTGAAAGTAGTTACAGTAGTCTTCAGAATAGCATCAGGGTTAACTGGGATTTGATGGTAGGCCTTTACCAGATCTAACTTTTTTTACAGCCGTGCAAAGATGAAGCGAAATCTTCAATATGAGGGATGGAATAGCGATCGGGAACAGTAGTTGTGTTCAACCGACGAAAATCACCGGTAGGACGTCAATATTTAAAACAATTTGGAACCATACGCAAAGTAGATGCTCAATGAATATATAAGAGACGAATAATACCTAGCTGCAGCATGTGATTAAATTTATACCTCACCGCTTTCAATTTCCCTGGAGAGCGACGACGACGACGACGACGACGTGAAAACAAACACAGCAGCAGTCGCGATAAAATGCACTGTAGAATTAACAGGTCTATCAATTTCAAAATTCAAAATTCAATTGGTTAAATCCGGAAAAGAATTTTGTAACGAATGATAAGGGTCTTTAGCAGAAGCTATAAAGAATACAAGACTAGCTTTCCTACCAGGTAATGATAGATGAGTATTTGAATCTATCAGTGGTGTCTATGTATATACATCAGTAAGTTAAAATGGTGGAGAAAATCAGCACCTAAGATGAAGTTGGGGATATCTGCGATCATGAAGATACACCTGCAATATCTGCTTAATTGCAAGTCGAACAATCGAGCAACTTGACCAAACGGTTTACGGCCTAGAGTACAACCGTTAAGGCAGGAGGTTTCTCTTTAAAGAACTTAAAGAGTCAAATACTACATGTAACGCCCGTGTTAACTAGTAAGTGACACTGAGAAACGAAATCCTTTACGTAGAATGAGGGGAGGAAGTGTCATGCTCATTTCTCACGTTCCCCGATTCTAGGTTTAATGCAATGGCGGGTCCAATCACCGAAGCAACTCTGGTGCATACAAAATTTGTGGGAACCAGTATTATAATGAGCCGGTGAAGGTGACCGACGACAATGCTGTTGCATAGGTGATTCCACTCTGGATAACCTCAATGCCTTCACCTCCTTGGTCAGCTGCTCGATAGCCCTTTGCATGGCTGCATATGCGGGGTTAGGGGCTGACAATGTCTATCGACGAAATCTCTGCCACAGCACTAGAATTCGTCACTGGAGGGGTTCTCCCTCTATATACAATAACCTTTTCCGTTAACTGTTCAATTATCCCCGTCTTCATCATAGGGACAAGTATGACTTGGACGTTGGACGGTAACCGAGATACAAATAATTGTCTCAATAGGCCACTGTCGGCTTGCGTGTCCCCCTACAAGATCCTTTGTACGACGAAGGAGCTGGCTGGGCAACCAATCCCCGAGCAGCTTATCATTCACGAGTATTTGAAAACTACGCTACGCCGGCAATGACGTACGTCGAAAAATCTTGCTCTTCACGCTCTCATATAAGGCTCCTGGCTGTGGATCCGGTAGTCGTTAGGGATTTCGGTAATGCACTTAGCAATAGATTAAGTTGCTTCGACTCTGAAGCAGTACCGTGAGCGGCAAAATACGTGTCTATTTGTGCTAAACATACACGGATGTTACTGGCGAAAGCTGGGATCGAACTGCTACTCATGTTTGCTAGGAACAAATGTAATTCCAATGAGCAGTCGCCAAAAATCACGTATGAACAAGATAATGAGTTTATTAAGAGAAGAAATTGGAAGCGTAAATAAAAGACATGAATTTCAAAAGAAGCAGATTCTCGACACAGGGGAAAGAGATAAGGAAAAGAATTTGGGAATTATTGGTAAAATATCGTCTTCACTTTTTTTGACGACACTCTGAAGAAAAAAATGAAATCATCACTTGGCGAGACATTGACATTTTGAATGAGATTAAAGCAACGTGAAAAGCTACTTCTGTGACCAGTGACGAACAGAACATAAGGAAATAGTGGGCCGCAAAATCATTCAAATACCATGTTATGAAGCACCCTCCCCCCAAAAAAATTGTTTAAAAAATTACCCTCTATCCTGAGGAAGAAAAATATTTATTTTGGCGCAATTGTTTTTAGGCGCCAAAACTCCAAACCGCCATCTTGAATCGGTGCAAACATAACTGAAAGACAAATATGACGTGATTAAATTCTGGATACGAGGTGGAATTAATAAAAATGGCTCGGACATATTTAGTTTGAAAGAAGTAATTTTAGAGTTAACACTGAACGTAAAGTATGCTAAATTTTATTCATATATTTACTTGGTACATGTCCGAGGATCAAATTCTCCGATAAAATATGCTATACAGCGAAATCCATGCCAGAAAAAATATAAAGTTAATGGAGTACTGGTACAGCTTTTGAACCAGACAAAACCAACTTGTGCCAACGCGGAATTACGTAAACAACCGGAAAAAACCGAATGAAAACGAACCGGCGTCAAAACCAAAACGAGGCTGTATTACAACAGCAAAAAATAATGTAACAACATTTAAAGCAAGAAAAACACTCATCGCATGTTTATTTTTACGAAATAATATTTATTTTTGACGAAAATAAATTAATGAAACAACTATTTCTTTTTAGTAGGAGAAAGTTAACATTATTTTTTTTTTCGGTTTGGTCCAGCTTTTGAATCAAACAAAAACCGAAATGTTTTATTTTTAACCTTACCCTAACCCAACTCTAAACCAACCCTAACCTAATCCTAAACTATTTTATTGTATTTGGAAACAGTTACTTGTTGACTATTTATTTTTGTTTTTTTTACCCCTTTTTTCTCTTTTAAGAAATTCTTGACCTCAATTTATAATTTAATCAATTTACTTGTCGTCTGCTTTTCTTCTCTTCTGTTTGGATAAGCGTTTCAGCATCTTCTGGGTGTTTACGTAAACAGTCGGAAAGCCGAATGAAAAGTCTGTTTTGTCTGGTTCAAAAGCTGTACCAGTACCGAAAATGCATCTACTTGCATCTCTTGTTGCATGGCATTCTTCTTTATTTTAGTAATTCCAGGATGAAACAAAAAACATCTATCTGCACGTTAATTTTTTTTCATATATATTTTTTGTTTATAAGTACGTAGCGTATTTATGAAACTCAAACTGTCGAGTGAGAAGGAATTAAAATTAAAGTTTTTGTTGAAATTCAAAGTTTGCGTGTTTTTTTTTATCACGTCGGCGTAATCAATTTGTAGAGTTGGAGTGAGTGATGCTTATTGGCGCTATTTTATAGTAGGGTTGCTGCGTCTGTATTCGTATGACTGATCTTGTTTGAAAAGAAGGAAAACGGTCACCAAGTTTTCGGCTTAAAGACAAACAATTTCTCTGCATTTTAAATCAAATTTATGCAATAGTTTGTAAACACAGAATATGACCCGGAAAAGGTTAGGAACACAAGAATATAAGACAGGTTTGTTCAGAAAGGGAATTGAGTCTATCTCGTCTCACAACACCATTGCCAGAGACGAAAAGAGAGGTATATGGCTTGTCTCGGCGACGTCGCCAAAGGAACTGTTCATAAACGGGCGCTAAATGGTTTAGGTGGAAATGGAAAAAGGACGCGCATGCGCGGAGTGTTCTAATCGTCCGACATATTACTATGTGAGTGAGAAAACGCCTGTGTTTTCTTACCGAACCACATACTAATCACTCAGCGAGTGATAAGATGCAAGTGCAAAAGAAAATAGATCTTAATTATGTAACTGCTACATATTCTTGCCAATGACGTAGTGAAAAAATACAGAAAAATCAGCTAGTCCGAATCAAATATCGATATGTCAGACCGATGCTATTTTGTGTCTTACTTTGAAAGGCGAATGTATGCAGTCTCACGACTGACTTTCGCAATTAGAATTGGTGAACTGAAAAGCCAGTATCGTTGTTACCACAACTATTAACTTAATGTAAATGTCTGTTAGGAAAGAAATTGCGGGGATTTTACGACCACCTGATTTGTCGTGAAAATATATAGACGAACAAATAAAGTAACACAAAAAAGATTTATACACAAATGAACTGGTTAGTATAAACAATTAAACATAGGAACAATGTTGCTAAAGAAATTGTGTTTAGCGGTTTTTGTCACGTTGAAATAGAAAAGACAAATGTTCGTCAAAGTTCGAAATTGTATATTTTTTTTACTTATCTGCGTATTAGTTCAAGACAGGTTTTCCATGGAGACAACCAGACGCCCTGCAATTACAGATACCCTCTGCTTCTACTCTCAATGCCCAACGTGCCTGCTGACGCTTCTTCAAAGTTCGCGCCTTAATCTTGGCCATATGTGACGCTCTACTGATTGACCTCTCAAGCAACGGGAGATAACCTCTATATTTTCTATTAAATAAAGCAAATCTTTGTATCTTATGTTATAAGTAATAGTGTTAAACTTCTAAAATAACTAATGCGAACATTAGTATCTTGTTTGCAAAATGACGACATTCCGTTCATATTGCTAGTTTTATTATTGCTAAAGACTACTCCTTGTTTGTTAATAAGAAAAAAGAACGTTTTATGTTTATTATGGAAAAATATTCCGTTCACAGAGAAAATGTGTATCGGTAAATTTTACTTTTAGCCCCACGTGTCGGGGGAAAAATGAAATAATATCATTATTTAAAAATAATTTCCCCTTTTTATACAGTATTTTATGAATATTATCATTGTTAAATAATTCTCCATGCCTTGTATGGTAATGATAAAAAAAACGGGTTTAGGGCAGAATATTATTACGCTTACGGAAAAAAACGTGTACTTGTCAAATTCTACCGTAAACTGAACGCATCGGGAGATGAATACAAGAAAGTAAAGAATTAAATAATTATTATAGATTGTATTTTATGAATAGTATTATTGTGAAATACACCCGACCGCCTAAAAATCGAAACAAAAAAACGTTTCGTATTTGTTAAATGAAAACAAACAAATAACAATCTCTGTATTTCAAGAGGGCGGCCCTGAATCGTTCTTCATTAAGAAATTGCACGGCCCCTTATATCATAACGAATACATAATTCAAAATAGTTTACCCCTTGTAGCATCTAGTAGAGACAAGTGGAAATTAGAAAGAAACGTATGTTACCTGGTATTGCGGTAAGAAGGAAATAGCTTAACGTTTAAGTTAAACACATGTAATTGGTTATCAGATAACTGAAGTATTGAGATAAATTGATGAAAGTTTATTTTCAGTATAGGACTTCAACTCATACTTCTGTAATGAAAAATGTATTCGCTTTAACATTATTAATACCGAGCCGAAGCGTTATTAGTAGAAATACGAATAAAAATAAATTATATTCTTGTCAATACATAGTGTAGAAAACCCCCCGAAAAAGTAGGCTAGCCAACATCTAAATATGTTAGACGGATTGCTATTTGGGCCTGACTTTGAAAATTAAGCTAGATGAATTTATATGTTAGATGTTAGAAGTGCACAATTCGTATTTTCTATTTTTGCGTGAACAAGACTATTTTCTGTTCAAAAAGTGTACTTGAATCAAAACATTAGGACAATAAAATAGAGAGTAAGATATACATATATATATATATATATATATATATATATATATATATATATATATATATATATATATGTACACGTGTTTCTGGCTCACAGTCGTCATCAGCATGGCTAACTTAGACAGAGATCGAACCGTCGATATTGATGTCTATAGTCCAGCATTCTACCACTGGACCAAGATGCTCTGTCTAGAAATATGTACGATTTTGATCACCTAAGTATTTAATGTATTTTTATGTAATTATTTTTATTGGTGATTGTAGCGTTCGTTGTTATTTTACTTACTATTATTTCGATTGTCTAACTTCCTAAGTTATTAAGATGCAGAAAATTGCATTATTAGTCGCCCTTAACTTCATAGGACGTATTTTTCGTTAATATATATATTCTTATTTATTTTATACGTACATAAAAGTAATCCATGGACACGTGTTTCTGGCTCACAGCCGTCATCAGCATGGCTAACTTAGACAGAGATCGAACGCTACAATCATCAATAAAAAATAATTACAAAAAGTACATTAAATATTTAGGTGATAAAAATCGTACATCTTTCTAGACAGAGCGTCTTGGTCCAGTGGTAGAACGCTGGGTTATAGACATCAATATCGAAGGTTCGAAACACGTGTCCATGGATTACTTTTATGTACGTATAAAATAAATTAAAAAATATATATATTAACGAAAAATACGTCCTATGAAGTTAAGGGCGACTAATAATGCAATTTTCTGCATCTTAATCACTTAGGAAGTGAGACAATCGAAATAATAGTAAGCAAAATAACAACGAACGCTACAATCACCAATAAAATAATTACATAAAAATACATTATATATATATATATATATATATATATATATATATATATATAAATACCTTAATATTAGCAGCATAAATAAAATAAATTGTAATTCTGTTTTATTTCTTAGAATATATTTGATGTCTCTCTTACTCCAATCTCTCTGTGTCTCTACATCTATCTCCGTCTTTCTGTCTGTCTGTCTGTCTGTCTGTCTGTCTGTCTCTCTCTCTCTCTCTCTCTCTCTTAATATATATATATTTAATTTTGAAAAACCAAAACATGCAATTTTAAATGATAAAATCATTTTTTTTTCGAAGACATTCTATGCATATAACTTTCTCAGAAGCGAGACTTTCTTTTTTTCCTTTCATTTTGTTGGTATTAACCCCGAGTGGTCAAATCAACCATAGAGTAAGAAAGATACATCAAGTGGTTAGAGACGATAGTTTAAAGTGAAGGAAGTTTGTTTAAAGGAAATTAAATTTCCGACAAACATGAACTGGTTATTATATGGAACGAGCTGATAAGCAAGAAACGAAACTAATTAAATATATTGACACAGAAACATGTTTAAAGAGATCATAGGCTCCGATAAATCGATTTCTGATCATTCCGTATTTCAACTTATTCCATACACACACACATTTATATCTATCGATCTATCTATCTATCTATCTATCTATATAAAACTGAATGTCTGTATGTTTGTATGTTTGTGTGTGTGTGCCTTATAGAAAAAAATGTTAGAGAATATAGATACAATATAAAAGTGTATTCTTATGTAAAATTCACAGAGTAAGTTGATGGGCGTATTCCCGAATCTATAAACCCACCCATTAGGGGTCCATGGGGCAGATTTCATCAGGGGGTCCTTTTCAGTTATTTGTAATTTGAAATTGCTGAGTCATATTGTAATTTAAATACATAATAATTTGAAATAACTTTTAATTTTATTTAATGTTTCTTAGCGTCAATTCTATTTACATGGGTGGAGGGGAGGGAAATTCCCAAGGTTGTCCACTAGCCGCCAATCTGTACGTACACAAATACATGTACATTTTATAATATCTTATATAAGAAAAGTATTCAGTGTTGTCCTGCAAATAATACATCAAGTTCATAAAACAATTTACGGTTCGGTCCCCCTTTTTTGGTTCGGTCCCTCTCTTTAGGTTCGGTCCCTCTCTTTAGGTTCGGTCCCTCTCTTTAGGTTCGGTCCCCCTAATTCGGTTCGATCCCCCTCTTTCGGTTCGGTCCCTCTCTTTGGGTTCGGTCCCCTTATTCGATTCGGTCCCCCTCTTTTGGTTCGGTCCCTCTCTTTGGGTTCGGTCCCTCTAATTCGGTTCGATCCCCCTCTTTCGGTTCGGTCCCTCTCTTTGGGTTCGGTCCCCCTAATTCGATTCGGTCCCCCTCTTTCAGTTCGGTCCCCCTCTTTGGGTTCGGTTCCTCTCTTTGGGTTCGGTTCCCCTAATTCGGTTTGGTCCCCTTAATTCGGGTCAGCCCCCCTAATTCGGTTCGGTCCCATTAATTCGATTCGGTCCCCCTCTTTCTTTTCATCCCCTCCTTCTCTCTCTCTCGTTCCCTCCTTCTCTCTCCCTATCTTTCGGTTCTCCCTGTCTTTCGGTTCTCTCTCTCCCCCCTCTCTCTCTCCTTCCCCCTCTCTCTCTCCTGTTCTCTCTCTCGTTCCCCCTCTCTCTTTACTGTCCCCTCCTTCTCTCTTCCTAGCTATCTTTCTGTTTCTCTGTCTCTTTCTCTTTTTCTCTCTCTCTCTCTCTAATAAACCCTTTCTCTGGATTGGCTCTATTTTCTAGAGGATGCATTATTCCTATAAGGGATACTTTATGTCTATTTAATAATGATCTATTTATTTCGCTTATATGCTGATTATATTTGACAACTGATGGATAAATGTGAAAGCAACATGTTGGGAAGTTCATGCGTCCTTTCTCTAGTTGTGAAACTGTGTGTCCTGATTATGACAGTGGGCTGCTGATAGAATCTACATAATGTAGTATGATCACAATGTCTGGATCTGCTTGTAGCGTGTCTCTGTGCGAATCATAAGCATAGGTTCTTTTCATATCACTATGCTAAATGCATCACAACAAGTTAAACATGTGACTGCTTCATCAGAGTACAGCGGCGTGCAAGTGAAGTATTAGTAGCAAAGGAGGGAGGGAGGGAGGGAGGGAGAGAGAAGGAGAAACTCTCGCTGCTGTTTAAGTGGAAATAATACCTCAAGTTCATAAAACAATTTATGGTTTTTAATGAAATTTATTTGTTAGAGGATAGCTAAGGAAAAACGAAAACTCACGTTTAAAAACACAATTTAGGTTTTTAAAACAAGGTTAGAGAATATATATAACATATAAAAGTGTATTCTTATGTAAAATTCACAGAGTAAGATGATGAGAGTATTCCCGAATTTATAAATCCACCCTTAGGGGTCCATGGGGCATATATATGACCCAGGCATAGTACTTGTGCAGTACATGACCCGGGGCATGGCACTTGTGCAGTATATGACCCGGGCATGGTACTTGTGCAGTATATGACCCGGGGCATGGCACTTGTGCAGTATATAAACCGGGGCATGGCACTTGTGCATTATATGACCCAGGCATGATACTTGTGCAGTATATGACCCGGGCATGGTACTTGTGCAGTATATAAACCGGGTACTAGTACTTGTGCATTATATGACCCAGGCATGGTACTTGTACAGTATATGAACCAGGCATGGTACTTGTGCAGTATATGACCCAGGCATGGTACTTGTGCAGTATATGACCCGGGGCATGGCACTTGTGCATTATATGACTCGGGGCATGGCACTTGTGCATTATATGACCTGCGGCGTGGTACTTGTGCAGTATATGCCGCGGGGTAGGGCACTTGTCCAGTATATGACCCAGGCATGGTACTTGTGCAGTATATGACCCGGGCATGGTACTTGTGCAGTATATGAACCGGGGACTGGTACTTGTACATTATATGACCCAGGTATGGTACTTGTGCACTATATGACCCGGGGCATGGCACTTGTGCAGTATATTATCCGGGGACTGGTACTTGTGCATTATATGACCCAGGCATGGCACTTGTTTTTTTTTTGTTTTTTTACTTCAAATTTTTTTTATTTCGACATTTTTTTTTCTCTTCTGATTATTATGCTCATCAAAAGGAGGGTGAATGTCTATGTTTGTATGTTTTTTATCGCCCCGGGCAACGCCGGATAGCCCTGCTAGTACACATATATATATATATCATGTATCCAAGTAAAATGCTATAAGGGGACATACTATTTTATGTCTCGATTTTAAGTATTTACTTCAACAGTGCTCAATACGTGAGTATAGCTAGATAGTAAGCTGTGAAAATATATTTATAGCAATTAAGCTATACAGAGGCTTCTGCATTTCATCCCGTAGAGAATCGTCAGACTATAATACATGGAATTTGTGTTACCGAGTGTTTTTATATATACACGTGGTGTTTAGTCTAGCTATCTAACTAATCAGATTCTTTGCTATTCCTTCCCGAGGATTAATGTTTCCATTGGTAGAGCTTCTTACAAACAAAAAGTTCGGCTGATTTTACTTCCTATTCTTTTGTTCTGTTTGTATAGTGGTGAGTCATTACTGTTTTCTTGTTGTGTCAAATTAATAGGTGACCTTACTTTAACACGTGTGTGCTTGTATTTCTATGTTTAGGCATTAGATTAGTTTATTTATTTTTTGTTATGTTTTGCTTTCCTAAAGTAAATTTTATTCAGTGTAAGCAGTTGTTTGCTATTTCACTTCTAGAGTTTAATAGATTTTGGGGGCTCTTTAAAGTTTAGAATTTCAAATTTCTTAGTAAGACATAATCTACATGGGTCTTCTATATTTTTACATGTATTGGCCTGTTGTACTATTTTCCATTCGATTATTGGCGAGCGTCTGCTTTCTTTGAGCTCACAGTAATGGGTGCATAGTGCTGTTTTTATTTGGCATATTTTGTTATTAAATGTGCCTAACCAAAAGCATTGTTTATAAAGCCACAAGATTTGCCAAAGAAAGCCCGCATGAGACAATATGTACTATGTGGGTATGACCTCCCCAGATTTTAAAACCAAATATTACAACCACAACAGCACATTTAATAATAACAAAACGCTGAAGAAAAAAGGATTTCAGGTTACCCTGACACCGATATCAACAAGAACCAGCAGTTGCCGCAAGTTATCGAGAAAGCTCGCCATCTGCAGACAGTTTAGTTTCACATGCACCAACGTAATGTTTGAATTACACGTCAATATCTAAATGGGAGTGGATCTAAATGGAAGAAAAAAGAAAAGGGTGTGTGAATTTTTTTTTTGGGTGGGGGGATCCTTCCAAGCTAAATACAATTTGGGGGGAGGACGAGGAAAAAAAATAAGAATGAGGAGTGGACATCTTGGAGTAAAGTACTCATTCACTTTGCTAACTAAGAGGCCAGACCAGGAACCGCATGTGCCATGATCATGTAGGGTAAACGTACTCATACTTGAGTTCTTTTCGTACACACAAGCTCTGTACTTTTATCAACCATTTTTCGAATTCTGTCACATCTGATCTTGATCTTAAGCTAGTGCTTGAAGAATTCAATTAGATCCTTATCAGAGAAAGATTCAACCCTTAATGTTGTCGATTACATAGGGTGCATTTAGCGACAGAATAAGTATTGGGATTGATACAAGCCATCACCTTGTCTAAATACACCGAGAACTGTTCAAGTTTGCAGCATCTGGCATTTCTTATTCCTGTTTTGCAGTGAGGACACTCGGACGAGTCCCTGATTCAAGAAATGGTTTGTATGATATTGGGGGGTAAAACATTCCAGGCCAATTGCCAAGTCAGAAAGAACTCAGAGTTGTTGAGATGACTTGTATCTGGTGCCCAACTCAATTCAGAACAGATCTCCTCCATTGACCACATGAGCTGCTCGATGAATGGATCAAAAGCTGCACCCCTAAACTAATCCCCTGTGGAATTCCTTTCTAGAAGACCGAGAAAAGTCACTGAACTGAGGAAGCTTTTTCAGCATGACTGAACGCCCTTGCTTGCCGTAGATTGTCTACAGACAAAAACAACTAGAGGCTGATTGATCAAGACACCTTTATATTTTACCAGAGTCCCTTTATCCGGTCTGAGTGTCGGACCACTCCACGTTCAGTGGTCTTGCCAGGAACTGAAGTTCGCAACAGCTTAGCTCTGAAACTACCCATTGACATAGCCATGCCGCATTGAATAGGGTATTACTATAGGGCTGCTGGTTGTTGTCGTTCTTATTGTTAAACGAGTCAAACTTCTGTAAAGAGCCTATGAAGAACATTCTTCAGGATTGTTAGATTTGCATGAAGTCTTCCTCGTTGGTCACAGTTATTTGTTAACATTCAAGATTGCAAATTTTTACCCCCGATACAAGAGCAGCATATTTTAGCGGTTGCATGTGAAGTTGGGAAAGGTTTGGCCCAACACACATGAGTAACGTTGTCACACTCACTCTACCTGACACGTCTTTGATACATGCAGAAGCAGAGACAACCAAAGGACGATAGATCCTGATGTCAACTTCTAGATCTTACCAGAACACTATTAGCCGGTTAGCGACTCTAATATCACTTGGAGGCAAATCCGTTTGCCATGGGTGACCTGCTAGGAACTGGAATTCTATACGACATATCACTGAGACTACCACGTTGCCACCGCACCTACCATGGTGAGATAGAGTTGGTCTTTGAGGGAGGGGGATGTTGTTGATTTTGTTATGCTTATTTCAGATTTTTAAGCTGTGTTTTTTTATTGCCACTTGCATGTTGTCTGTTCAGCAATATGTACCGATTTAAGATTTATTTACTATTTATGTAGGGTGTGCTGTTTCTGGGAAATTATTGTAAGGTGGCTTGAACCAAATAGTGTTTCGGTTTCTGTTATATCTGTTCGTGTTTGTATTTTTTTATATATTAATCTATCCTTAAGTCTGCTATTTTGTGGGGCTGTTTGGTATTCTATTTTGCGCTGGTTAGATATGTTTATATTGCTAGAGTTGAAGAATATTCTGTGTTTTACTTTTTGCTAATTTGTTTGAATATTGTATGTTGGTTGTTTTAGTATCTGTTTATGTATATAGGCGTGTTGTTGTTTTTGTATGGTTTGTAAGTTTCATTGTTTAGGTTGAAAGTGAAGTCTAGAAAATTTACCTCGTTTTGGCTAATATCTATTTCTATTTAAAAGCCAATGTGTTTTAGTACTTGAATATGTGTTTCCTTTTGTTGTCTGCTAGGTGTATCTGTGTATGTATAGTTTTGCTTGCGTTTATTGATAGTTTTCTCTACGTTTATGTATATTTATTTAATTTACTAAATACTAATCTGTTGACCAAGTTCATGAGTTCGTTTTCAAACTTCACTGATTTATTTTGTATTGGAGGGAATTTGTTTGATTTGAAACCGAAATTGTTTTTTGGTGTTGTTATTAGAGTCCTGTGGCAGTAGTATCTTCCATTTGATTCGCTTGATGAATGTTTTTGAGTGAACATCTTCCCTCAGAAATCACTCTGAAAACTTATAATAACATTCTATAGAATCTTTAGAAATATATCTTTCTAAGATTAAATCTGCTGGTGATGAGATGTCTTTATTTACACTTTAGAAATTGTAATATTTTATTAAATGGATTTTCTCAGAAACGTATGTACAGGAAACATACTTGTCAGAATATTTTTTCCGGAATGTATTAAGAGGTGAACATTAAGTGAACATTCGGTCTACTTTCGGCAGCGTCCTCACATTCCACGAGCGATGTTTCTGACAACGGTGGAATAATTTCTGTTTTCTGGGTCGGAATCTATCCATCTAACACTTATTGTTGGCTAGTTTTGACCTTGAAGTAGTATTTTTATTTAGCTCCTTGCATTGAGGGCTTCATGCCTTGTCTGGAGCGATTTCCATAAAAAATATTGAGCTATATATATATATATATATATATATATATATATATATATATATATATATATATATATATATATATATATATATCTTTTTCACGGAACTTTTCTTTTCATTCACTACGTTTTTTTAACAAAAATTCTTTTTAATAATATTTTTCATGTTTTTCAAATATTTGAACTTTGGTTTTTTCGAAAGCCAACTTATCCATCTGTATTTCTCCTTTGATGATAAGATTTCGATCTTTGAAAAGCCTTGGCTTAAGGAAAGAATGATAAACACTAGTTTATTACTGAATACACCTTGTATTGAACATTTGAAATAAATTTGGACAATCGTCGCATATTTATCACTCTTATTTCTTCTATCTCTCTCTCTCTCTCTCTCTCTATATATATATATATATATAGAGAGAGAGAGAGAGAGAGATAGAGAGAGAGTTATATATATATATATATATATATATATATATATATATATAGATAGATAGATAGATAGATAGATATAAAATATATGCTAAACAACTTGGATCTTCAATAAAACAGAATTATAATTTGTATTATTAAAATTGGTTATATTAAGGCTCCTATTTTTAGTCATATCCCAAATCTATTCCTTACTCTGCTTAAAAAGTAGACTAAACTAAGATATATAAATATCTATATTGCTACAAGGCAGAGTTGTAACTGTTCGACCATAACAAATTCAATAAGTTAATAATGGGGTGCCAAATATTTGTGGTTCTGCATCAGACTAAACTTAGTAAGTCATCTAAGTTTGATAATAACCTAAGGCCCGAAATGGAGACTCTATTTTAAACTGCTGATTTAAATATAACTTATGACTGAAACATTTTTTTTTAAAAATGCGTCTTATCTAATCAGTTTATGTTTATATATTTGTATCTACACTCTTAAACTAATTAACTAATTATTTTGACTTTGGAACACAGCTGCTAGGCGTAATGGATCCTAATGTGGGTGTTAGTTAGTTTAATTTAGTTTTATGCAAACGGGGGAAGAGGGGTTGGAAGACCTTTGTGAAAATTCAAATGCCACTGATTTTTGTAAAATTTTAACAATAGATATAAGACATCAATTAATAAATATTCCCTAAATTTCAGTTCGTTTAGAATATTTTGAAGGTTTTTTAGTGAGCATAATATGGGCACACATTTTTATTTGAAAATTAAAATATTTCATATTAATATTAAATTTTATCCATCGTAATTAGACACCAATTAAGCAAGATTCCCTGAATTTCAATTTTTTCTAGACATTTTCTATGATCATAATCATGTAATGGATTTTGATAAAGATTGGAATAAGGATTCTCGACATAAGGTTTAGTATCATTATATGTTGATTTTAATCTTCGTTAGGGGACATAAATTGGTACAAAACTGTTCTGTTCGGAGAATTAATTCTACCCATCCTGGGACGGGTATTCTTCGAGTGTGTCGATGTTTATATGATATAGAAATGCAAACATAAGAGTTCTGATTTATCTGTATCAATTTATCTATATTTCATCTACATCATTTTTTTACCGACATATCAACCCATTTAGAGTTATTTAATATCGAATCCAATCATTTTAATAATTTTGTAAATTAACTCTTTTTTTCTTCAAGTTCTTAATGCTATCTTCAAATAGTTATTCATGGGGTTTGCTTTTATTAGTTATTCACGGTAAAAGTTATGTGTATACCATGTTATTCTCAGGAGATATTTTATTTAATCCATAGATTTTATTTAATCCATAGATTTTATTTAATCCATAAATGGGGCCCTCACAAGTACTACCACTTTGAGCCAGAACGAACCTCCAAATTCCCCCAAACTACCGAAATGTAGACCTCACCACCGGATGCGGTTTAATGTCCTTCCCAGGACATCATAATTCTTTTATTGATATTCTTAATATGCTAATATAGTGTAGTTCCCAGATACCCATGGGATACATTACCATATTCCGTATGTCTGAAAATTGTAACATCTATATGACACGCTCCATGGTGACTACAATCTGTTCTGGCCTGGCAATACAGGAACAAACATGACTTAAATATAGATATCATTTCTAATGTTATTCGCTGTCATCAAAAGAAAGATAGATTCATGACAAAGCTGAAGATAAATAATCAGTGGGCAAAGATAAGATTTGAAATAATGCATTTCTATTGATTTACTGAAGAGCAGAGCAACCAAGCCTTGCTTCGTTTGATGCTGAATTATTACAAGAAAATGATTAACTTTTCACAAGTTGTGTCTGTGAATATCCCATGAGTTCAGATATCATCGTAATATATGTAGACAATGACAATGACATTATATATATATATATATATATATATATATATATGATAATTTTATTTACACAGACATGTACAAAATCTGCGACACTGGCATGTCGATGTTATCGATCAACAGTTACTATAAACTGAGATCTCATCAGGTAGAGTTAGAATCCGATCTTAACCTCAGATCAAATTTGGTTCTCTCCAAATTTGATCTGAGGTTAAGATCGGATTCTAACTCTGCCTGATGAGATCTCAGTTTATAGTAACTGTTGATCGATAACATCGACATGCCAGTGTCGCAGATTTTGTACATGTCTGTGTAAATAAAATTATCATATATAAAGCTCTATTTTGATATTGAGCACTTTTTATAAACCCAGTTAAAATTCTCTGGATTACCACCCTGTGGATATTTTTCACCTGGATTATTACCATTATTATATATATATATATATATATATATATATATATATATATATATATATATATATATACTTTAATTTACCCCAGACAAGACATATTGCGACTGAGATGTAAGGGGTTACTATGGATTAGAGATCAGAGTTTTAGAGGAAATCCTAAGTGAGGAGCTATGCAGCGAGATATTTGTTTACATTACATTTAAATTTCTGCATGTCGGTAAAGTCAGGGCAACAGGGAGCAGGGAGCGAGTTTCAAGGGCTGGTAGCTCGAGGAAAGAAACTATTAGAGTAGAAAGCTCTCCGTCACCTGGGGGCCTCCACAGTGAATGAATGGGATTTAACCGAGTGTCAGGTTGGTCGAGTGGATTTACATCGAATGGGAGACCAGAGCATCAAGTTAATCAGAAAACATTCCATTGCGGTACTTGTAAAACAAGCACATGGATGCAACATTGCAGCGATTGAACAGGGGCTGGAGCTTAGTAAATAGTGAGAGACCTATTAGATTAGAGACTCTTTTTCGGGCCCTGTATAACAGGATAGATTAGTAGATTATCTATCTATCTATCTATCTATCTATATATATATATATATATATATATATATATATATATATCTATATATATATATATATATA
>OY744526.1:70150406-70337906 GCA_963556195.1 Sepiola atlantica
GGGAACTTAGTACAATTGTGAATTGTTACAAGGTTAAAGGGGAAGCACTAGATAGAAGTAATTACAGAGACTTAAAGTTGAGCAATTGCAGTTATTAGTGGGGTGCATAGTGAGTGCTGGTTGTTGGCCAGATTTAATTTTGTTGTTGTTAGATGTGATGATGGTTTGTGCTATATTGGGCATTGTGGAGTAGGAGATTTTAATACAGTTCTTATTGAAAATAGTGCTGTATTTATGTGAATGCTTGAAAGAGTTATCTAACATTTTGATAAAATCCTTAGCTATATTAGTTTTTACATTGCAATTGTAGGGTGGTTAAACCAAATACTATTCTTTCTTCTAGATTTTTTATTTTCATTTTTACTGCGTTCTTGAGGGCTAGCAAGTTTATCAATATTGATAGTTTTAGTGGGTCTATTTATACATGTCTTGGGTTTCTTGGGTGGCGTGGTGTTGGTTCGTTGTCTATCCTGTGTTGCCATTTTGTAAGTAATTACATTTATTTTCATAGCAGAACTTCTTGAGATTCCATTTGAAATTGAATTAATGATTGATTTCAGGTCCTGAAAGTGATTTATAGAATAATTGAGCAGCAAATCAGAAGTCAGATAAACATAGGTGGAATGCAGTTTGGTTTTATGTTTAGGCAAAGTAACACTGTGCTATATTTATTCTGAAACCAATGCAAGAGAAGTACATTGGTAAGAAGAAGAACCTGTATTTTGATTTTGTGAATCTGGAGAAAGCTTTTGACGGAGTTCCAAGAGAGGTTGTGGGTGGGTTTTATGTAAGCTAGGGGTAATTGAGTGGTTGGTGAAGGCTTTCTAATTTGTATTGTCATATTTTCTAACATACTCAATAGTTTTGTCGATGGTAATATTATTATAATTATTAATAATATTAGGGTGATACTTTACATAAAAACTTCTGTTTTTTACGGTATTAGTAAAAATGTCTGGTGTTACTGGGATGCTGAAAACAGATACTACACTTTCAATTATTTATTTGCAGAAAATATAAAAAATTTACATTCAAAAAAAATTAGACACAAGGCCATCAAAAGTGTGGGGGCTGGGTGTCGTTGGTCATCCTTGGTCTAAAGTGACAAAAATGTCTATCCTACTCTTAACTAGAATTATTTCAGTAATCACAATACCACATTTACTCAAGATATCTCCAAATTGGTTTGAATTTTTTTATTTGAATAAATATGGTTATATATAAAGACATTCATTGGAGTATAATAGGGAGTTGGAGAAAGAAAATCAAAAACAGTTTAGTAATACGCTCCATCCACACCTCTCAAAAAAGGAGGAGGTAATGCCTGGGAAGATGGTATTATGACAACAGAACAGATACTTCACTACCTCCACACCTCTCAAAAAGGAGGAGGTAATGCCTGGGAGGTTGGTATAACGACAACAGAACAGATACTACACTACATCCACACCTCTCAAAAAGGAGGAGGTAATGCCTGGGAGGTTGGTATTATGACAACAGAACAGATACTACACTACCTCCACACCTCTCAAAAAGGAGGAGGTAATGCCTGGGAGGTTGGTATAACGACAACAGAACAGATACTACACTACATCCACACCTCTCAAAAAGGAGGAGGTAATGCCTGGGAGGTTGGTATAACGACAACAGAACAGATACTACACTACCAACACACCTCTCAAAAAGGAGGAGGTAATGCCTGGGAGGTTGGTATAACGACAACAGAACAGATACTACACTACCTCCACACCTCTCAAAAAGGAGGAGGTAATGTCTGGGAGGATGGTATCATGACAGCAGAACAGATACTACACTACCAACACACCTCTCAAAAAAGGAGGAGGTAATGCCTGGGAGGATGGTATCATGACAGCAGAGCAGATACTACACTACACTATGACTCTGAATTGAGCATTTAAAGATAGTACATTTATCTGAAATAGTATATACTATACTATTTCATAATAAGTACAATAGTCTTAAATAGTTTAGTTTTGGCTTCAGACAGACAGACAGACGGACGGACAGACTTTCATCTCTTCAAATCCTTTGAAAATGATTCTAATTGTATAATCGTTTACATTTACTGGAATATTAGAGTGTTGAGTATTTGTTAAAAGTTTAATAAGTACTATTTTATTTATCTTTTTAAATGTTGCACTGTAAGAATTATGTACCAAGGGCCATTATGCAAGAGGCTCTGTCAACACTTTGTCGCTGGTGAGAAAGACAGAAATGTGTACGACATGTCTATTATCGGTTGTAAGTGAGAGATTTGAACTCTGACATTTAGTAATAACTTATTTTGTTCTTCCTTAAAAATAAGCTAATCATATTCAGTACAGGTCAAATTCAATCAGATAGAATGCTGAATAATATATTTTTCTGTCACTTGCACATTTTCTGCTTTCTTTCTACTTGATGTATGTTTTTATTAATGTTTTTCAATTGCAGTATTACATCTTACAATATGTTGCAAACAAATATACAAGGCCAAAACAGGAAAGTGGAGTCAGTTGAGCCATTTTTTACTCATGCTATCATCTCAGCAAAGAAAAATGATACAGTCATAAAAGAAGGCAACATCTACCCAAAGAAAATTATACAAATACATTTACGTCAAAGACAATGATAACATGACTTCTTATGCAAAATTGATCTTGTGACTCAACATGCCTCAGTTTAGGAATAAGTTGATCCAAGCCAATAGGTAAGTGAGCCACCTAGGGATAAATTGACCTGATCTCAGCATAATTTAAATCCCAGCATAATTTTAAATAATATTAGAGGTAGGTTTAAACAATATTTACCAAATCAAATATATACAATTTAATCAGAAAGTTTTACCTCATAATAATAAAGCAATCTCAGAATAATTGGACCTGAATGTGCTTGCCGTGCAGTGTAGCTGAAAGGTAAACATATGCACCAGTATGTTGTACATGGATATACAGTAGCATAGTTATTAATGTAATCAAAATTTAATTCTGTTAGCTGTTAATCACTTTAAAAAATTGTTAAAGAACTCTCCAATGTAGCCCCTCCCCCAACACTATTTACGTGCCTCTCCACGAGGAAAATAGTTAGACATAAGGTCAGTTTTTAATGTAGGGGATATCCATCCATCCAAAAAGTGGCCTTCTAGATGTGACAAAAATAGAAGTTGTCTTAGTCAAAATAGTTTTTATCTCCTCTGACTGAGAACAGAACAGATACTACATTTTGAAGTATTTTTTTTGCAAAAAAATATAAAATATACATTTTGAATAAAAGGCCATCAAAAGTGTGGGGAAAAATGGTCGTTGGTCATTTTGTTTAAAAGTGATAAAAATGATAAAAATGACTATCCTACTCTTTGCTAGAACATTCTCAATCACCACGATAACACATTTACTCCAGGGGCAATCCTACTTAAAATATCCCCAAATTTAATCGAAATTTTAAAAGTTTAATTTTTCATAAATATGAATTGTAAGTGGGGAGTTGGAAAACAACAAAAAAAAAAGGTTTGTAAGACCCTCCCTCTTTACTTTTTAAATAAAAGACCGCCCAAAAGCGAAAACAAGCAGGTCAATATCTAAATGGGCGTGGGATCTAAATGGAAGAAAAAAGAAAAGGGTGTGTGAAATTTTTTTTTTCATGGAGAGGGGTTCTTCCAAGCTAAATACAATTTGGGGGAGGATGAGGGAAAAAGTAAGAGTGAGGAGTGGGCATCTTGGAATAAAAACGGTCACGGTACTCATTCACTTCGCTAACTAAGAGGTCAGACCAGGAACCGCATGTGCCATGATCAGGTAGGGTAAACGTACTCATACTTGAGTTCTTTTCGTACACACAAGCTCTGTACTTTTATCAACCATTTTTCGAATTCTGTCATATCTGATCTTGATTTTTAGCTAGTGCTTGAAGAATTCAATTAGATCCTTATCAGAGAAAGATTCAGCCCTTAAGGTTCCTCTCATGTTGTCGATTACATAGGGTGCATTTAGCGACATGATAAGTATTGGGATTGATACAAGCCATCACCTTGTCTAAATACACCGAGAACTGTTCAAGTCTGCCATTTTTTATTCCTGTTTTGCAGTGAGGACACTCGGACGTGTCCCTGATTCAAGAAATGGTTTGTATGACATTGGTGCGTAATGTGTTCCAGCCCATTTGACAGGTCAGAAAAAACTCAGAGTTGTTGAGGTGACTTGTATCTGGCGCCCAACTCAATTCGGAACAGATTTCCTCCACATGAACTGCTTGACGAATGGATCAAAAGCTGCACCCTTAAACCAATCCCCTGTGGAATTCCCTTCTAGAAGACCGAGAAAAGTCACTGAACTGAGGAAGCTGTTTCAGCATGGCTCGGCATCTCTGAAGAACTGCGATTCACCCTTCAGCCTGGAATGGCCCTCAACCGAGAGATCGAGAACGAGGTCAGGAAAGTGCTCTCGACTGTGGGATTCCATGCAGATTCCTCTGTCAAAGTTCAACTAAGGAAAGCTAGTGTGTTGATGACACATCAACTTGAGCATTTCCAAGCCTCCATCACATAGACGTTAAATACAAACCTGTCTGCGAACCCAATATTCTTTTCATCCCAGAGAAGTCAGGACAGAAGGCGCCAGAGGACCTTTAGGTGGGTCACAGGCAGAGGAAGTAAAGCCAGTCGGTAAAGGATAGAAAGTAAAGACGTAAGTGGCGCACACCTTGGTTCTACCCTTTGAGGAGAGATTCCTTTGAAGTCAAGTCTTAACCGATGCTTTGACCTTTGATGCTACCTCCAAACATTTCCTCTCCAGCTGGAGACCCAGTCTGAACAACACACTGAGTATTCGAATCAGACCATCAGTCCTTTCCCTTTACATGCACCACTGCCGTCGGCGAGTGATACAGAATGACGATCCATTTTCATAAGTCAGCTTTAAAACCGTCAGTATCTAAAACAGATGCCAAGAAGGGATGGTCGACCCTGTGGAAAGATTAGGGCTGATCCTACTTGATCAGTGCGGCTTCTGTGTCGTCTTCTATCCCCTCTAGGATCGTACAAATCAGATACAAGTTGTTATGAATAGATATCATCTTCACAGTGGGTACTCAAGTTCGATCAAATCTCTGATAACTTCTTGCAACTAGTTTGATATGATTTGGGCCAAAAACTTTAACTTTGCAGAGTTATGGGCCTGTAATCGCCTAGTTCTTCTCCACATGCCTGTCCTTTTTCTTAAGCAATGTGATCACTCCCTTGGTAACTTGATCTGGAATAGAGCCCTGATCAAATCAATGGTTTAACATAGCGTCAGAAGCAGTACAAATATGTCCAACAGCCACAAAAACAATGTGTAGAGCAGACCATGGAGTCTCGTTGATCTGTTATAGCTGACCTGCTTCACAGCAGCCAAAACCTCACACTTCATTACCTTGCCTTTGCAACCAGCTGCTCTAGCTGCATCGAGGTGAGGAGAGTCAGCCAAATAGTTGCTAAACACCTGGACTGGCAGTTTGGTAAGGGAGGCATCAAGGACGTTGGTGAAGTCCTCAATGTCTTTTCCCCCTATCTGATGGAAGTCCGCAAGGAGTTTCAAGTTCTTTCTTTGACGGTGGGACATAGCCATACCGACAGACAGGGGTGTCAATTTTACAAATGTCCTTCTCTGACTTAAAGGGGAGGGGTTTTTCCTTTCTTTTCTGAGAAGGAGGCATGAACTGGCTCGTTTTCGTCCCTTGCTGAATCTGTTCTTGTCTAGAGGAGCAGGGTAGTGTCTGTGAGTGTCTGTTTTGGTATTTGCAGTGTGGGGGCAGGTGTTGTTGTAGATGCTAGTGTGAGAGCCGGTGTGTGGAAGCAGGTGTTTGTTTTACTGTTATTCTGGGAGTAGATATTGGCTATGTGGAGTAGGTTTTGGTGGTGTAGGGAATGGTGTTTGCTCCATGGGAGGTTGTGTAATCGTTTCCTCACCCTTGCTCCTTATTCCCTTCTTTTCTTTTTTATTTCTTTTTCGAAGCTGAGGGAGCAAGTTCATATGGGCTTCCTCTTCGTTGCTCCTTTCTCCTTGGAGTTTCTCGTTTTTTTGTGTCATCTGTCATTTTTGCAGTGTGGAGCTATTCTGTTGTTTCTGCTGTTGCTGCTGTGGTTGTTCTTGTTATTGTTGAAGATCGTACCTCAGGATCACTGGTTTGCATGAAGTCTTCATTGTTGGTCGTAGCTATTCATTAACCTGCAGGATTGCAGGTTTTACCCCCGACACCGAGAGCAGCTCAGTGGTTGTATGTGAAGTTGAGTAAAGTTAGGCCCAGAATGCACAAAGGAATGGCGCAGAAGCAATATTGCGACTTTCACTCAATTGACACCTCTTTGCTTACCATATGCAGGGGCAGAGACGACCAGAAAACAATGGATCCTGATGCCGACTCCTCCTGGATTTTCACCAAAGCCCTGTTAGCCGGTAGCTCTGACACTATTACGTTTCTACCGCCCCCACCACGATGAGGAAGTGTTGAAATTTGGGGGAGGGGGGTACTTCTGTTGATGTGATTGAGTGAGTGGTGAGATCATAGCGAAAGCAATTGCATTCTTCCACCCTCTGCTCACCAATGACCTCCATCCCTATTCTTCTCTTTCCAGAGATTCTGCTGTCCTTGGGGCTGAAACTGGATCAGAAGTTAGAAATAGAGCTGGAGCTGTTATCAGAACAGGAATTGGGGCTGCAGATGGCACTGGTTGACTGGGGACTGTAATTTTTCAGGCAGTTTTTGGCCATGTCCTCGCTTCTGGTAAAACCAGCAGTGCGGACGACAGCCTTCCACAACGACCGCCATATTCCAGCTTCTTTGCGTCAGCACTACTAGCATTGCATTGAAGCTTATAGTTCGCCTGGTAGATTTCACTTTTCGACTTTACTGTGTCCATTTACTCCACATGCAAGAACTTGCTGAAGTATGCTCTGAGGTAGTTTCTGCACAATTCAGTCGGGGGGCATTATAAAGACATATGCAGGTTCTTCTTCTGCCATGGTATTCAGGCTGCAGCTTGACTCTCCACTCTTCAATTCCTTTAGGGAAAGGCGTTCAACCTCCTCTTTTGTAGGAGAAAGAAGTCCCTTTGGCTGATGTAGGTTGACTTTTTAACACTTTGATCCTAGCCTGAAGGCCAACTCCCCACCGTAGTCATATTGAAGACTATAGTCCATTTTAACGATGTTGATTCAGGCATACACCATGTTAATAAAAAATAGGATTATAAATTGACTTAGCTATTAAGATTATTTCATTTAAACACTGGAGATCAAAGAAAATATATGACAGTGGTTATTGATTTTTGTTTAACAATAAAGTAAGAAGATTGTTGAATAAACTTTTGGAAGCACCAAATATCTGGTCGTAAGAGATAAGAATTAAATTCTGATATAAAAAAGAATTACCGATTAACAGAAAAAATCATAGAAAACTTCAACGATACGTAAATATTAATCAGCAAAGATTAATGAAATACCTCAACTGTATATGAAATAAATTCTCTGTAAAATGGAACAAGTAAATGTGGCATAAAATTGCAAAGAAAATCATTTTATATTATTTGGATTATTTGGGCTACTGTTCTCATCTTGGATGTTATTTTCACAAGGTTTCAGCCGATTTACCCTCCAACTTTCTTCAGGTGTGTCTGTAGCAGTTTTCTGCACACTGCCGCCATATTGTTTGAATATCGATGACTTCTTAACTGCCCACTGATAGGTTCAAGCAATCTACTTCCTCATTGGCTTGACCAATCAGTGGCCTTCTCTTGGGCGAAGCTCGGATGGCTGGCATAGCTATATAAACACTTGAGCGCCATCCGCCTCTCTCTTTTTCTTCTGCGGCACGAGAAGCCTCATCTCTCGCTTTCCTTCTTTGGCACTGTCAAACACACGTCCTCCTCTCTGGGGACTCAACAGACATTTTTTCGGGGCTTTGGCCCTGGGTTCGACTTCGACAAGAAGACAAAATGGCTACTGTCTCATACACGTGGACTTGATATAACACACACACACAACTGTTTACATGTGAACTGACTTTCACACCGGTGTACAGACACATATACTTGTATATTCACATGGACGCGTCCTGACACTGTAGCCGGTGTACAAACATTCAATATTATGAACAATTCTCAAATCCCCACTGGGGAATTATAATAATGGGAAATTCCTTTACTTTTGTCTTCGTCCATACATACGCTTTTCCTTTTGTTCACGTTCTAACGACGAAGACTCAATAAAGTTGTTTTATGTATTAGAAACTCCAGAATCTTTATTTCAAACTCGGAAATCTAATCTAAGAGAGTAGCTTGCTTTAAAAACAAATTTCAACAGAGTACCTCTTAATTTGCCACCGACAAAAATCGCTATTTCAATTGTCTTCAACAAAAGCCTCTTTTAGAATTGCAAAAGGGTTATAGAAAACACAAAAGATTTCTATTCCCAATCTGTTAAATCTAGAGTGGCTGAACAGAGGCTTGGTTCCCATGAGTTTTGGCGAATAACACACAGGGTTTTGAACAGATGTAAGATATCTATTACAGCCACCATTAGTGGACCAGATGTTTTCTCCTCGGCATCTGACAACCAAAGCCAAACGTTTTGCAAAGAACTTTGCATGAAATTCCAATCTTTCGATCAGGGCCTCGTACCGCCAGAATTTCCCTTTATGACTCTAAGTGACATACATATATCGGTCCAGGATGTTACCAAACTTATCGAGAACCTGGATGCCAGCAAGGCAACTGGTCCTTACAACATCCCAGTCATAGTTCTAATGAAGCTGCAACCAGAACTAGCTTCTATTCTTACAAAGCTGTTCAATAGTTTCTTAAAAGAGAAATGTTTCCCAAAACCTTGGAAAACTTCGTCAGTCTATCCAGTATTTTAAAATACTGGAGATCGGTCTTCTGCATCTCAGTACAGACCAATCAGTCTCTTGTGCATCATCAGTAAACGCTTGAATCAATGATAAATGGAGTTTGTCAATCACCTCAGCAAAAACAATCTACTTAGTGACAAGCAATATCAATTTCGTCCAATATGATCAACAGTTGACATGCTGACTGTAATGTCACACAGGATAAGTGAATCTATCGACAGGAGTTTTGTTTCTAGAGCGATAGCTCTTGATATATCACAGACCTCTGATAAGTTTTGGCACAGAAGTTTGCTTCACAAGCTTGGTAGCTATGAAATATCTGGAAATGTCTTCTCAGCCATCAAATCTTTTCTCTCTGATAAATTTATAAAAGTAGTCGTTGATGGGCATAAGTCAGAAGCATCAATGCCAAACTGGACCCAACCCTCTTCCTGATCTTCAGCAATGATCTTCCAAATCATATTATGAGATCATTCATTGACATCTATGCAGACAACACAACCATCTATGGCAGCACTTCGAAGAGCATCGGTGATCAAACTCTTGCTGATTCTCTCTCTTCTGACCTGGAGCATGTGCTGAAATGGGGAAAAAGTGTCTGGTTACTTTAATACCTCTAAAACCAAGTTTCTTTTCTTTTCATCACCAATGCTCGGATCCTCGTTTTCCTCAAGTTGAAATGAATGGCTCTATTCTTGAAGAATCCCCTTGCTTTGATACGCTCCTAAGAATAACCTTCACTCCAGATCTGAAATGGAAGACTTACATCAAATCCATTGCTAAGGTTGCAGAAAAAATGGTCAAATCTTTTTACTGCGGCAGAAAGTACCTTACTCCTGTCAGAATCTTCTACCTGTACAAGAGCCAGATACGTCCTAAGAATCATTACTGTTGCCATATCTAGGGGAAGGTGCCACTTACAGCATCCTATCCTACCTTGACAGAATACAGAATGGCTTCAGAATCTGGTAGGGGATGATCTCTTCTCTTTCCTGCAGCCTCTTTATCACAGAAGAAACGTTGCCAGCCTTTCTCTACTCTATCGTTTTCATTGTAGGTGCTCGACTGAGCTCAAATCTCTGGTCCCTCCCTATAAAATATTCATAGTGTTATGGTGCCGTACCTACCTACGGAGAACTAATGGACTCGTCCACCTTATAAATACGGGAAGCACGTGACACTTGTTCTCTTCTTCCCAGGCAAACCGGCAATGGCGGTTGAGAGCACATCTCCTTGTATCTCTTTCTTTCTATTATATAATATATACCTTTGTTCATTTAAACCATGTGTTCCTGTGTCATCATTCGGCCTTACCCAGGTCCACAACACACAGCAAGAACTCTTTTAGCATCAAGCACTGTAAAGAATTTTTCTTTCTTCCTCTGTGCAACTAAAACGAAATTTTATTTCTCTTGGGCTTTAAGATCACAACACTTATAAATCTTGCTCATATCACAGTAGCCCCTTACGCTTCAGTGGCAATATGTTTTGTTTGGTGTGAACAAAAGTATATATATATATATATATATATATATATATATATATATATATATATATATTTGTATACTTAGGCAGCATTTCTTCATTGATGCATGTTTGATTAAACAACAGAGGCAATTTCTGTTTGTTTCTTTTTTGATCCATCTTTTCATGTTGACGAACTAATGATCTAATATTCTGTTCGAGTGTGAACAGGAACTCGCCAAAGCTACTAACGTTTTCGATTCCTATGAGTCTTTATCAGGCACGTAAGGAGTTATGCAAACTAAAAGTTGTGAATTTATTGAGAAACTCGATTAATTTTTTATTTATTTATAATATAATAAAGGCATTTCAGTATACCTTCTCCCCCCCCCCCTTATATCGAGCTTGATTAGAGGTAGGTTTGTTTGCTCGAATGAGTAAAGCTTCAATTATGGGGAGGTGCAGGTTGCAATTTGAGACGACGAAGAGTTATGCAAACAAAAACTGACGAATTTATTGAGAAACTCGATTAAAACTTAAAATTTTTTTTTTATATATTAGCAGTTTTGGCAAGTTCCTGTTCACACTGAAACAGAACATTAGATCATTAATTCGTCAACAAGAAAAATGGATAAAAAAAGAAGCAAACAGGAATTGTCCCTGTTGTTTAATCAAACATGCATATATATATATATATATATATATATATATATATATATATATATATATATATGTGTGTGTGTGTGTTAATTTGTTTTTAGTATAAGTTATTCGATTAGTTAATTATTAAAAGCAAGAACACGTTTGTAAACAAAGGTTTAACATCTCTATAGTTCTAAATACTGTATGAAAACATAATTTATTCAACATTTTTTATTATCGTGTAATAAGATAGATATTCATTAAAGCCTAATGTGCATAGTGAACAAGTAATACATCTTCAGAATAAGAAGAAATCAATGCTGAAACCATTTTCTGTCATAAATTATAAATATGTTACTTTAAATCATTTATAAAGATTCTAAATAAGAGTGCAAGTGTTATATAAGCCATATTTTGGCGGTTCACTCAAGTGTAAAAGAATTGATGATCTATTGATTTCAAACATCTGATCTTTATCTGATAATGAAGAAGAAGAAGAAGAAGAAGAAGAAAAAGAAGAAAGACATTCATCATCCATTGTGAAAAATGATGCATTAACAGAAAGTATTGGGAAATTTCCAATCTGAAAATTTGATGCATAAATAGAATTTGTAAAACTTTCTCTTTTCTTTGTTTCATCATCATCATCATCATCATCATGTAGAAAATTGTTTTTTCTTCATGTTGTTAGCAACAGATGCAGTAAAAATAAAAGCCACCATTGTAATAATATTCTTAGCCAGAATACGTATTTTCTGAAAGAACCAAAGCGAAATACATTTTTTAGTGTAAAGAACGTGGTTGAAGAATAAAAAATAAAAATTGGCTAGTCAAAATTAATATTGATTTGTTAGTCAGCTTCAGAGCTATCGATCACAATATTCGAGAACTACACTGACTGAATTATATATATATATATATATATATATATATATATATATATATATATATATAAAAATGAATAAATGCGAAAGTTTCTTCCATCTATGTTAACTATATTAACATCAAAACACGTTAGGATTATTTAATTCTAATGATATCAGAATATATTGAAATATCCTATACATAGGCATCTCCTACTCACTCAAACAAATCTCGATTTTGCTTATTTGCATATTTATATATTTTTAAGTTTTTAATAAATTAATATTCTGCAATATACCTTTCTATTTTGTATTGTCAATTTTTTTTCTACATACGCAATCGTTTTTATTGATAGTACTATTATTATAAAAAAAGAAACACACACGCGTCTTCTATAACCGACCATTTGATTAAAACCCCGTCGTGTGCAACGAACTTCAGCATTAACTTATTTACCATCTTGAGTTGTGCTCACTCAATTTTCTATCTTAAAATCTTTGAGACTATCATGTACGTCTTAAACGGCCCTCCCTTTGTAAATAGAAGGAGTGTCTATTGGGGTTGAGTGTGATTAGTCTCTAAGGCACATCCTACATTGTAAATAACATAACGCTCTTTTTGTTTTAAATATATAATTTCACTGTTTTGTTTTACATTTTCCCCTTTTAAAATCCTACGATACAGTTCTCGTTAAGTGTGGGCGAAATCGGTCGACAAGCATCTTCTTTCAAATTTCCTCTCGTATCTTTTAATCATGAAAGATAAAACATGTCTTCCTTTCGTAATTGCCCTAATAAAATTATGTATCCTCCAAAAAGTCATGACGTACATAAAAGTAATCCATGGACACGTGTTTCTGGCTCACAGCCGTCATCAGCATGGCTAACTTAGACAGAGATCGAACCTTTGATATTGATATCTATAGTCCAACGTTCTACCACTGGACCAAGACGCTCCGTCTAGAAATATGTATGATTTTTATGACCTAAATATTTAATGTATTTTTATGTAATAATTTTTATTGGTGATTGTAGCGTTCGTTGTTATTTTGCTTACTATTATTTCGATTGTCTCACTTTCCTAAGTGATTAAGATGCAGAAAATTGCATTATTAGTCGCCGTTAACTTCATAGGACGTATTTTTTTCCACTGCATCTAACTGTCTAAGTTAGCCATGCTGATGACGGCTGTGAGCCAGAAACACGTGTCCGTATAAAATAAATAAAATATATATATCAACGGAAAAAATACGTCCTATGAAGTTAAGGGCGACTAATAATGCAATTTTCTGCATCTTAATCACTTAGGAAAGTGAGACAATCGAAATAATAGTAAGCAAAATAACAACGAACACTACAATCACCAATAAAAATAATTACATAAAAATACATTATATATATATATATATATATATATATATATATATATATATATATATATATATATATATATATATATAAGAACTATGGACTGTGTATTTGTATTTAATAGTTTCCTCATTCAATCATCATCACCACCATCATCTGTATGCTGCCATTTTTTGGAGTTTATAGACTTTTTTATTGATTTTCTCTATGTCCCCTTCAGGTTTAAGGAAACCTTCCTATATTTAGATGTTTAAGTGGCAAACAGAATGACCGCATCAGAAACGTTCTCTTTAAACATGGTGAAATCAAGCAGAGAATGCCCTCGGAAAACAATCGTTGCAATGTAGTAAAACCATCAAAAGCATCAGATGGTCCAAGAAATGATTTACATGTTCATGTCTTTTCTTTAAATTATAGATAAAGAATTTTACCTTTTCGCATTTATTACTATAAGCTTCTCACTATTTTAAGTGAAATTATTCTTAACAGTTTTTTAGTTGAACTTCTTTTGATTACTTGATTCAACATTATTTTATTTTTTGATTTCTATGAATTAAAGTTCAAGTGATTTTAAAACCAATAGAGTCATCCTTCACTCATGAGACTTCATAATTCATTAATGTTGTCGATATAAGAAAATAGAAAAAAAAAGTAGTTTTATTCTTCGTGATGAAAAGGCCATTGATCAATGTTAGTACTCCTATAGTATTCCTCATCATTCGGCTGGCAATCATTCACGTCTCATTAACCTTTATCCTCGAATGACTCTTGGCCTTGATAAGAAGTGACCCCTATAATAAAAAAGGTCGTATTTCTTTTTATCATTATAATTTTTAGCCAAGTATTCCAGTCTAGCAGACATTGACAAAATTCCCAGATGCCCGATATGGTGTTCATGTTAATCTTTAAGTTAATTTTTTTTTGTTTTCATTAAAAATAAAAGAACTGCATCATTCATCCACAAAGTAAAAGTGAATCTTATTATATAATTAATAATTATTTATAACACCTGATAAAATTTTGGTTTGATTTTATGCATGTAATAAAAGAAAACGTTCTTGATATTGTGAACCCCAAATGAGAAAGAGTCTTTTTCACTTTTTCATCTTTGATC
The DNA here is from genome assembly GCA_963556195.1 of Sepiola atlantica. Classification (NCBI taxonomy): domain Eukaryota; kingdom Metazoa; phylum Mollusca; class Cephalopoda; order Sepiida; family Sepiolidae; genus Sepiola; species Sepiola atlantica. The sequence continues at coordinate 70,164,741 of OY744526.1, forward strand.
CGGTTTCATTTTATTCTCTTCTTTCTCAATAAATCTGTGTTATTCTGTGCTTTTTTGTCATGTCTTTTTGTTATCATGAAAGAAGTTAAACAAAGAAATGATTGATAAAATTAGATAGATTCAAATTTCAACTCGTTGCCAGGTTTTCTCAAATAGGTTTTAGTTATTCACTTATTTATCTACTTAGCCACGGTCTGTTCTTATAAGCTGAGTTTGATTTTTTGTAGCATAACAGGGGTGTTCTTTAATCCACATGGTGCGTTCAATTCATCGGAATAATCAGCTGGTTTCATTTTACTTCAGTCGAAGTTCTCAGAAATAAAGGGCGCCCCTGCTTGGGGCTAACACTTTATCTCTATATGAGATACATAGATATCTGAGTGTTCAACTAAAGTTTTTCTTTACCTCTCAAACGTTGAGTTAGTAAAGAAATAAAGAACATTAATTTTCGTCTCCTCCCCAATTGACCAGTTAACTATGGTAATGTATATCTTTCTTGTGGTCTCTTGGTCTAACCGGATTTAAGCTGGTGGAGTATTCAGCTAAGTGCTTTTATTTGAAGTAACATCACTAGTAGAATGTGCACCATTCCCTGTATAAGCTAGTGTATCGCTGTGTTAAGGGGATCTTATTTGGGCTTCGAATACTATGTTATTTTGAATATTTGGTCAGGGTTTACTTTTAGAGTGAAGTATCCTCATGTCAGGTTGTCCTGACAAACCCTTGTACAGAGAGACCGAAGACACTCGAAAATAGTGTCTTTGTGTGTTGATTTGACAGTCAAAGTTTTCATTTTTCTTTCTCACTTGATTAAAGAGAATAGAAAGTTGACCTTGGGTTTACTTTCAGCAACCTCATAACTATCGCTTTCCCTATTTTGTCCTTTAGTCCTCACATTCCTTGAGCGATGTTTCTGAGAAAGGTGGAAGAATTGCTGTTTTTTGGGTCGAAATCTATCCATCTAACACTTATCGTTGGCTAGTTTTTGACTTTAAAGTAGTATTTCTTTAGCTCCTTAGATCAAGTGGTTTCATGCTTTGTCTGGAGCCATTTCCATTAAAAACATGCAATTATGCACACCATAAGAGAGTAAAACTCTTACAACAGTGTTGTTCAATGGCACATGTTTGGTAAACTCGTTAAGGGTTCTACTTTTTAAAAGAGATCTTTTCAGACGGCCTGTTTTAGAGAAACATTTTTAGGAATACAGTTTTAAGGTATGCACGTGTGTGAGAGAGCAGGATAAATGTTATATGGTAAACGCACATGAAATAATGAGTACAAAAGCACAAGTTCATAAAAGATTTAAGAAATACTTGTTTTTTTTTTACAAGATGATCACTATTTTACTAGGCCATAACTAACCCCATATTTTTATTAGGCTATAACAAACCCCATATTTTACTACACTATAACTAACCACATATTTTACTAGACTATAACTAACCACATATTTTACTAGACTATAACAAACCACATATTTTACTAGACTATAACTAACCACATATTTTATTAGACTATAACTAACCCCATATTTTACTAGACTATAACTAACCCCATATTTTACTAGACTATCACTAACCCCATATTTTACTAGACTATAACTAACCCCATATTTTACTAGACTATAACTAGACACATATTTTACTAGACTATAACTAACCACATATTCTACTAGACTATAACTAATCACATATTCTACTATACTATAACTAACCACATATTCTACTAGACTATAACTAACCACATATTTTACTAGACTATAACGAACCCCATATTCTACTAGACTATAACTAACCACATATTTTACTAGACTATAACTAACCACATATTCTACTAGACTATAACTAACCACATATTCTACCAGACTATAACTAACCACGTATTCTACTAGACTATAACTAACCCCATATTTCACTAGACTATAACTAACCCCATATTTTACTAGACTATAACTAACTACATATTCTACAAGACTATAACTAACCACACATTCTACAACACTATAAACAAACCACATATTCTACTAGACTATAACTAACCATATTTAACTAAATTATAATTAATTCCATATTTTACTAGACTATAACTGACCCCATATTTTACTAGACTATAACTAACCACATATTCTACTAGACTATAACAAATCCTATATTTTACTAGACTATAACTAACCACATATTCTACTAGACTATAACTAACCACATATTCTACTAGACTATAACTAACCACATATTCTACTAAACTATAACTAACCACATATTTTACTAGACTATAACTAACTATCAGTCCATTTGGCATGATAGTAAGAGTCATACAGTGTAGTAGATAATGAAAATGAGCCTTCAGGTCGCCGTCTATTATAGTCGACCACTTTACTTTTAATAACTTACTCTCATATTTAACTAGACTAAAACTAACCACATATTTTACTAGACTATAATTAACCACATATTTTACTAGACTATAACTAACTACATATTTTACTAGACTTATAACTAACACCATATTTTACTACACTATAACTAACCACATATTTTACTAGACTATAACTAACCACATATTTTACTAGACTATTACTAACCACATATTTCACTAGACTATAATTAACCACATATTTTACTAGACTATAACTAACCACATATTTTACTAGACTATAACTAACCCCATATTCTACTAGACTATAACAAACCCCATATTTTACTAGAATATAACTAACCCCATATTTTACTAGACTATAACTAACCACATATTTTACTAGAATAAAACTAACCACATATTTTACTAGACTATAACTAACCACATATTTTACTAGACTATAGCTAACCCCATATTTTACTAGACTATAACTAACCACATATACTACTAGACTATAACTAACTACATATTCTACTAGACTATAACTAACCACATATTGTACTAGACTATAACAAACCACATATTTTACTAGACTATAACTTACCACATATCCTACTAGACTATAACTAACTACATATTTTACTGGACTATAACTAACCACATATTTTACCAGACTGTAACTAACAACATATTCTACTAGACTATAACTAACCACATATTCTTCTTGTCTATAACTAACCACATATTTTACTAGACTATAACTAACCACATATTTTACTAGACTTTTACTAACCCCATATTTTACTGGACTATAACTAACCACATATTTTACCAGACTGTAACTAACAACATATTCTACTAGACTATAACTAACCACATATTCTTCTTGTCTATAACTAACCACATATTTTACTAGACTATAACTAACCACATATTTTACTAGACTATAACTAACCACATATTTTACTAGACTTTAACTAACCCCATATTTTACTAGACTATAACTAACCCCATATTTAACTAGACTATAACGAACCACATATTTTACTAGACAATAACTAACCACAGATTTTACTAGACTATAACTAACCACATATTTTACTAGACTATAACTAACCACATATTCTACTAGACTATAACTAACCACATATTTTACTAGACTATTACTAACCACCTATTTTACTAGACTATAACTAACCACATATTTTACTAGACTATAATTAACCACATATTTTACTAGATTTATAACTAACCACATATTTTACTAGACTATAACTAACCACATATTTTACTAGACTATCACTAACCACATATTTTACTAGACTATAACTAACCACATATTTCACTAGACTATAACTAACCACATATTTTACTAGACTATAACTAACCACATATTTTACTAGACTATAACTAACCCTCATATTTAACTAGACTATAACTAACCACATATTCTACAAGACTATAACTAACCACATATTTTACTAGACTATAACTAACAACATATACCACTAGACTATAACTAACAACATATTCTACTAGACTATAACTAACCACATATTTTACTAGACTATAACTAACCCTCATATTTAACTAGACTATAACTAACCACATATTCTACAAGACTATAACTAACCACATATTTTACTAGAATATAACTAACCACATATTCTACTAGACTATAACTAACCACATATTTTAGTTGGCTATAACTAACCACATATTTTACTAGACTATAACTAACCACATATTTTACTAGACTATAACTAAGCACATATTCTACTAGACTATAACTAACTACATATTTTACTAGACTATAACTAACCACATATTTTACTAGACTGTAACTAACTACATATTCTACTAGACTATAACTAACCACATATTATACTTGGCTATAACTAACCACATATTTTACTAGAATATAACTAACCACATATTTACTAGACTATAACAAACCACATATTTTACTAGACTATTACTAACCACATATTTTACTAGACTATAACTAACCACATATTTTACTAGACTATAACTAACCACATATTCTACTAGACTATAACTAACCACATATTTTACTAGACTATTACTAACCACATATTTTACTAGACTATAACTAACTACATATTTTACTAGACTATACCTAACCACATATTTTACTAGACTATAACTAACCACATATTTTACTAGACTGTAACTTACTACATATTCTACTAGACTATAACTAACTACATATTCTACTTGGCTATAACTAACAACATATTTTACTAGACTATAACTAACCACATATTTTACTAGACTATAACAAACCACATATTTTACTAGACTTTTACTAACCCCATATTTTACTAGACTATAACTAACCACATATTTTACTAGACTATTACTAACCACATATTTTACTAGACTATAACTAACCACATATTTTACTAGACTATAACTAACCACATATTTTACTAGACTATAACTAACCACATATTCTACTAGACTATAACTAACCACATATTTTACTAGACTATTACTAACCACATATTTTACTAGACTATAACTAACCACATATTTTACTAGACTATAACTAACCACATATTTTACTAGACTATAACTAACCACATATTTTACTAGACTATAACTAACCACATATTCTACTAGACTATAATTAACCACATATTTTACTAGACTATTACTAACCACATATTTTACTAGACTATTACTAACCACATATTTTACTAGACTATAACTAACCACATATTTTACTAGACTATAACTAACCACATATTTTACTAGATTTATAACTAACCACATATTTTACTAGACTATAACTAACCACATATTTTACTAGACTATCACTAACCACATATTCTACTAGACTATAACTAACCACATATTCTACTAGACTATAACTAACCACATATTCTACTAGACTATAACTAACCACATATTTTACTAGACTATAACTAACCACATATTCTACTAGACTATAACTAACCACATATTTTACTAGGTGTAATAAAAATTGGACGCCGAATATAACTTAAGGATAAGCTTTATTTAACCATTTGTTTCTTACTGAGACAAATACTGTTTTAACATTCACTCTTAATATACTCGAATGTAGAACATTCCATTATTAATCAAAGGGGTGAGACGGGCATCAATTATATTTGATATTACACTAGACTATAACTAACTACATATTTAGATAATTCTCAGGTTTTGATTATTGAAAAAATTCCACCATGCGTGTCTAATTTATTTGTGTCAATACAAGTGACAAGTTAGACAATGTATTCACTTTCAATTCCATTTTTATTCCTAAAATCAGAAAAAAGCCGACCTAAAATATATCTAGTTTGCTGATTATTTTACTTGTCACAGCAAAATATTGAAAAAAAAAGGTCTATGTAAGTACATTATTCATATATATAAATCACAATGTATATCTTCCTATAATTTATGACTAACACTTCTTACACTATGCACAGTATATCTCTATATAAGATAACCACCGGCAAATAATAAATACCAGAGACAGAATTGTTGACCAATATTAAAATAGTCTATCGATAATTATGATAAATTATAACAAATAAATAAATATTATCATAGGTGTTATTTATTGTGTTTACCTGTAAGCAAAATCAATCATATTCGTTCTATTTTAGATATTAAAAAATTCACAATATCGAGCGCTTTATTGGAAAAAAAGAAAAGAATATTGAACAATATATGTATATATATATATATATATATATATATATATATATATATATATATATATATATATATAACATTATGGGAGTAATTGCTCTAATTTGGGTTTTTTAGCACCCAAAAGTTTATATGTATATATATATATATATATGTATTAATTTTCAAAGTTTAATGTTACCAATAATACTTACATTACCGATTTTTATCCTTTGATAAAAATAATTTTTCTTTGAAAATCCATGCATTAAGGATAATGAGATACCTTCTTGTTTTGAACTTCTGATGATTTAATAAATATTGTAATTGTACAACTTTTATTTTCATCATTCATTTTTATGAAGTATACATATATATATATATATATATATATATATATATATATATATATATATATACAAACACATACTGATAGGACTTGAATGCCTACTGGGAGGACTTGAATGCCTACTAGACACCACCCTCGGGTGGCTTCGGTCTCTCTGTACAGGGGTTTGTCAGATACCCTGACATGAGGATACTTCCCATTTGAAGTAAACCCTGACCAAATATAAAAAACATGGTGTGCTGTCTCCTCAAGTCATCTAGGACGTCCCCTGATTTGTGGAGATGATGAGGAAATGATAGAAAAATATGAATAAAAACAAAAGTAAATACTGGCAGGCCGGCACCCAGGATGAAAAGGGCCCATTGGCCTGTTCATACACCAGGCGGGAAGATGTAAGCAATGATGTAAACCTTCCTGCCTCTGAAAATGGTGCTCCAGCCATGACAGAGGCCAACCAGGGTCAGCCATCAGGCCTTGAGACAAAAAGTCATGGCCTCCTATCTCCTTCATATGTAGCAACAACAAAAAAAGGAACATAAGAGGCTTAAAAGCACAAAAAAGGTGCTATTATTTTGCTACCACTACTCAAAGTTTGAAAAGTGGAGCAAAACATCCAATGAAATCCTGTCCGAAAAGATAAATTCTGAAGAGAAAAAAAACACACCGGTTGCCCACCTACGATCGCTTGTTTCCCAGATTGGCATATATATATAACAGAAGATGAGAGCACCTCATAAAAAATGCACCGATAAGGGAGGCAGAAAAAACTACCTTCCCCCCAGGGAAGAAGAAACTAGACGGAGGCAAGAATCTAGATGAGAGAGGGAAGAAAAGTGGACATCATTATGGGCTATGAAATATGCTCAGGCCTAATATACCAAACAAAAAAAGAGGACAGAGACCTGGAGGGAAATATTCTTCCACTTCTGTCCAGGCAAGAGAAATGTTCCACCCCCTAAAAATAACCTTCCAACGGTAAAGCAGCATGAGCGTGTTACTTGAGGCTGAGCTGGAGTATATGACATCAGAAATAGCTGCCCTCATGAGAACCAAAAAATGGCCACTTGAAAGCCCCATCAAAATCCCCACAATTCCCATCATCGTTCAAAACACAACATCACAGGTACAGCCAGAACCACATTACCATTCACTCATGGATCAAGCCGTCAAACAGTCTAGGTCCATGATAACCCACCATACAGCCACTTCAACACCACTATCAGCTGTCTATTTACAATTACAAGATAGCCCCTCATTGGACCTAAGTTCTTCCTCACCACACTCACTGAGACCACTGTTAACACCTGAATCTCCACTAGTACCTCAGAAATTACCGGAACCAGATGATGAACAATTGGCCTTGGTAGAAGAATTTGGTAATACCATTGAGGAAGTCCAAATGATGAGGCTGGAGGAAAGACCTCAACTGCCCCAAATCCAAGCCTCAAAAGCTACCAAGGCAGTAATACAAAACATAAACATTGCTCTCCAAAGACTTGTTCCATCCAACATATCCCTCACGGATCTGAATGAAGTAACATATGCTGCAGGGCTCTATATTATCAGGAAAACACTCTTTCAATTACAAAAGTAATGGGAGTCCAGAGCACAAGACGCAACACCACATTGGAACCTGAAGCTCCAGAAACAACTGAACCTTTGCAGAAAGGAAGTATCTCAGATCAAACAATCCCTTGCTTCCCCTACAGTGTGGGGGCGGCTGAAGAACACCATCTGCAGACTCAGTTTTAAATACAAAAAAATGTAGAAGAAATTGAAAACGTTGCAAGGGAACTTGAAGGCAGCATTCCAGCACTTGCCAAAATAATTCAAGAAAAGGATAGCAAGCACAGGACGAAAGTTGAGAACAGACAGTTCAAAAAAGAATACAATACTATTTTACGGACATTTCGAGGGAAAAGAAAATATCGGTTGAATCGAGAGGCCAAGTGGATCTTAGCTCGAAGTAATAAAAGCAAACCAGAAATGACAGAGCCAAAGATAACGTCTGGAATGATAAAACGAAAGTTAGATCAATTTCAGAATCACAAAAAAACTGGCATAGACAATATACCCCATTTCTGGCTGAAGAAACTAACAGCACTTCATAGCCATTATAGTAGCTGCTTCACCAGACTGTTAAGGGGTGAGGAGGCTACACCAGTATGGCTAGTAAAAGGTGATACAACCCTCATACCCAAAACGAGTAAGACAAAAAACCTACTAAATACAAACCGATCTGCTGCCTCACTATAACCTACAAACTCTACTGGTTGCAGACAGCATCTACGAACACCTCTCTTCTGGAGCATACCTTGAAAAAGAACAAGCAGGGTGCAGAAGGAGGTGTTTAGGCACCATCAATAAGACAAACATTGAGGACTGTAGGAAGAGAGAGAGAAACCTTAGCATCGCGTGGATCGATTACCAAAAGACATACGATAGTGTGCCTGACACATGGCTTCTGTGCTGTCTTGAGCTATATAAGACTCATCCGGTCATCAAGAAAACCATGGCAGTACATATAAATATGTGGCAAACAACCATGTCATTAAGCCACACTAATGGAACAATAACAATCCCTGACGTCAAGATCCAAAGAGGAATATTCCAAAGAGATAGCTTATCTCCTTTACTCTTTTGCCTGGCGATTGATCCACTAAGCAAATTACTAAACAAAAGCTGGAGTGCCTACAATCTGAGCAAGGGCCGCCAAAAAGACCCAAACAAAAGAGTCAACCACCTGCTCTTCATGGATGACCTCAAGCTGTATGCTTCTTCAGATGCTTACTTAAGCCGACTCCTGCAGGTTGTCCATACCTTCTCCAAAGATATTGGAATGAAGTTCGGCCTGGACATATGTGACAAGTGCTCCCTCAGAGCTGGGAAGAAGATCCAGACGGACAATATACAGCTTAATGAAGATACTGACATCAAAGACCTTGAAGAACAGGAACAATACAAATACCTTGGCATAGAGGAAAACGATTCAATTCAACATGCCCAGATGAGAGAAAATATTGGCAGACAATATATACGCCGTGTTAGAAAAATTCGCAAAACACAGCTTACAAACAAAAACAGAGTAACTGCCATTAACCAATTAGCTATTACAGTGATAATGTACAGCTTTGGAATTATTGATTGGACACAAAAGGAGATTAATAGACTAGACACTAAAACGAGAAAAATTTTGACACTGTACAGAGTAATGTACAGGAACCAGTATCTACCAAGGTTGTATCTGCCCAGAGGAGCATGAGATATGGGTCTCTCAGAAATTGACCATCAACATCGAGCCACTATTGTGAGCACCGGCTAATATCTGATGAGCTCCCAGAACCCAAACCTTATGATGGTATGCCAACACCAAGAAACCAGAGCAAGCAGAACAACCTCTATCACAAAACTGGCCAAACATTTTGGACAGGACTCTCTTACAAATGAGGCAGAAACGGACAACAAGCCTGCCACGGAAATAGCTCGGAAGAGCCGCCAGAAATACACCAAAACCTTCCATTGTAGAAAACTGGAAGAATGGGCCAACTAACAACGTGCTAAGTATTTCCTAGATGAACTATCCCAGGAATATATAGATAAGGAAGGCTCTATAGACTGGCTGAAAAGAGGATCTCTTCATTATGATCAGGAGAGAATGATAATGGCTGCCCAAGATGAAGGCTTGATGACCAATGTCTTTAAAAAGATGAGTGATCTCAGCAACAATAACAAGTGCAGGTTCTGCCACATATAAGTGGGGAGTGTGAGCCACCTGACATCCAGTTGTAAGGCTCTGCTGGGGGATGGCTACTATACAATGCGACACAATGGAGTGTGCAAATATCTTCACTAGACTATATGTAAAAAATTAAATATTCAGTGTAGCAGCAAGTCCTAGGAGTATATACCAGAAAGAACACTTGGAAATAAGTTATACACCATCCATTATGACTATGCAATCCCTACAGCTACATATCTAGAAAACGGAGCAGTTAAACCTGACATAGTGATATGGGACAAAAGGGAGAAAGTAGCAACCCTAGTTGAAGTCAGTGGCCCTTATGATGATGGCTTAAACAGAGCTGAAAGGGAAAAGATTACGAAATACCAAGTCTTATGTACGACATCAAAAGAAAGTGGAATTGTAGGAAGATTTCCATCATTTCAGTAATTATAGGAGCAACCGTATTAATGAAAAAGAATTTCAAAAACTACCGGGCGAATATACCCGGTGAACCAAATGCAAGAGAGATACAAACAATTGCACTTAAAGGGACGGTTGAAATCTTAAAAAGATCTCTCGGCTGGAGTGTCTGAAATAGCGGATGAATGTCTGGCATCCGGTAGGATACCCCATCCTCAGCAAAAACAAAAAGATAAGAAAATTAAAAAAAAAATAGTGGAATTGAACAGTTTCACACTAGATGAATCATCATCATCCTCCTCATCATCCGATTTTGTTATTTAAGGTGCTACAAGTGTCGCCCCCCCCCCCCGAGGTAAACAACACCAGGTGACATCTCACACATGCTCTCCAAAGGGTTGATATTAGTCATGTTGGGGGTATTTACATTGAAGGGGTACAAGTGCAGTAAATTCATCGGAGTACATTCTGTAGAAGTACTTGTAAAACAAGCAGAGGGATGCAACACTGTGGCGATGGGACAGAGGCTGGAGATTGGTAGACAGTGTGGGACCTATTAAGTTAGTGACTCTTTTTATACCCTATCCAAGAGGGAGAGACTAGTGGTTGGTGCACCAGCCCAGATGTAGCAACAATACTTCATGCATGGGCGAATGGTGGCTTTATAGAAATATAGGATACTGGCAGGTGTGGAAGTTTTCTAGCCCAGTAGAGGTAACCCACTGTTTTGCAGCAGACTTGGCAATATCTTCTATGTATTTATTTCAATTCATTTTGTCTGTGAATGTTAGGTTGACTCTCAGGTAGGCTGCTATCAGCCATGGCAATCTGTGGTTGGAAAGGTTTCTTATAATTGTTAAAGGAAAGGAGCGTTGTCTTGGTAGCATTAAATGTAATTGGCCCAATTCTACTACAGACTCAAAGTCATTTTCTAAGCATTTAACTATTACCTTGGTTTGATTTGCTTACATGTCTAGAACAGTATGTCGTGTCATCAGCAAATATATCCATCTCGAATGCGATTATATAAGGGAGTTCGTTTAGGTAGGTTTGGTAGTTTTGTTTTACGGCATATCAACCCTTTTTGGGTTATTTAATGCCGAATCTGGTCTTGTTTTCTTCTCTTTTTTGTTTCTTTCTCCTTTTAATATCTGTTTCTATTTAACCCATAGTTGGGACCCTAACAGGTACTACCACTCCGGGTCAGGGTTGACCTGGGAGCAATGGTAATTAAGAGGAGGCTCCACATTCCCCAAAGTCCGTAAGCCGGATTTCACCATCGGATGTAGTTTAAGGTCATATCCAGGACCGGGAGTAGGGTAGGAAAAATAAAAAAGGGGAGGGAGAAAGGGAGAGGGGCTGTTGTTTTTGTTTTTGGTTTTGTAGAACATAATTAAGTTTTACAAACAAAAAAACAAAAAACGTCAATGTAGGTGAATTTCGTCTCAGGGAGCCACAGGGCAGCCTGATCTGGTATCACCAGGGGAGTTCGTTTATGAAAAGCAGGAATAATAAAGGTCCAATTAGCAATGTGATGTTGTTTAGATGTACAGCCATCGAGAATGATCTGAATCTTTCTTTAAGCTAAGAATGGTTTGATTATATTAAATATTCGTCCAGTATAGATGGCGCCACTAATACAAATTCAATATGATTTTTTATAAAGAACTAACATTAAATTGGCAGTTAGCTGCGTGGATAGCAGCAGGTGAAAGCCGTCCAAAGCAACCAAAGATGCAAACATCAGCAGGCAAGGTTTAGGCCTCCGTATTTTGGGATGCGCATGTTATTTTGTTCATCGATTACATTTAGAAAGGAAGAACTATCAATCGTGAATATTATATAGCATTATTGATGCGTTTGATGGATAAAATCGCTAAAAACGGCTACAAATGAAGAAGAAAAATGTTATCTTCCACCAAGACAATGTACCAGGTCACAAGTCGATCGCAACGATTGCAAAACTACATAAATTGCACTGAAAATCGCTTCTGCACCCACCCTATTCTCCAGACTTGGCCGCCAGTGACTATTAGCTGTTTTCAGACCATAAAAGTATGCTTTAGGGAAATAGATTTTGCTTCAATGAAGAAGTAATATCGGAAATCGAAGTGTATTTTCAGGCCATGGAAAAATTGTTCTACAAAAAAGGCATCAGATTAATATAGAAGCGTTGGAATCAGTGTATCCCCCCTAGAAGGAGGCTCTATTGATGAATAAAGTCGAATTTTGTCTAAACGCTGTTGTTTTATTAATTAGGCTGGGGACCTATTGAGTGATGTGTTAGAACAATCAAATATCAACTTGTAGCTCAATATCTAGTGAGATACAGCTGAGTACGTTATATATATATATATATATATATATATATATATATATATATATATATATATATATATATATGTACATACATACATACATACATACAATTTTGTTACACCGGCCGTTCTTATGCAGGAGAAACTACACCGGTTGTCACTATAAATAGTGCGAGTCACCAGAGACACAGAGAAGACAAAGCACAGTCTTGTAACTGTCTAGCCAAGTGCTAGTCACTTTCTTACTTTGTTAATACACTTGTTAAACCAATCCTCGACTTGACTTCCTTTATTTATTATTTACTGTTGGACAACTTCACAACAAATTTAAATCATTTTCAAATCACGTTCTAAATATATAAATATATATATATATACATATTTATATGTATATATATATTGTGTGTATTTAGGTAGCATTTTTACTTACTTACTATGAGAAATTTAAGACCCAAAATGTTATAGTAAAAAAAAACAACTCTTCCCCAACCCTTAAAACATTAGAAAGAACCAATGTTATTCATAAGTTTAAATGCCCTTTGGGAGAATGTAACTCCCATAATAATAATAATAATAACGTTAATAACTACATTTGTTTTACAACCACTACCCTATCCCGCCGCCTCAACATGCATCTTGTAAACTCTAGCTCAATTTACCAACATCTACAAAAACATAACTGACCCCTCCGATTTAAGACAAATTCTAGTTAATAACACTAAAATAATACATTCGAAAACCAATTTAAAAAATACTCGAAGCTATCTTCATACAAAGCCTAACAATCTACAATTAATAACATTACATATGAAACCAGTAACAACATTTAAAAATGTTTAACGCAGTACAATTTTATCCTGTGACACTAATTTTGGCGTTGTGGAATTTAAATTGTTAATGTCTTGCCTAGAACTGTGATAAAACGTTCTCTTGGCGTTAAACTGACTACACGTGCCCGTTTCGCAGCTGACTTTTGAAATTTTCACCTGATGACAATTTGGCGAGGAATCGAAAAACTTTCGTGATACATATGGAACATACATTAATTCTTTTTGATTTTAACACAAAAAAGATCATTAGAAAAAGTAAAAAAATAAAAAAAGTATACGGGAGAAGAAGAATTTTGTTAATTTTTAACAATGTTTGCTTAAATATATATATATATATATATATATATATATATATATATATATATATATATATATATATATACAGGGTGATTCATAAGTCACTTAGCTATTTATTTTTGAAATTCTAAAGTTTGAAAATACGGTAATACAAAACAGAAAGTTTATTCAACACATTCATTTATGGGAGTTTAAAATTACAGCAAATTCTCAAAATTTCCACCTTCGTTCTGCATGCATAGCTCCATTCTTTTTTGCAAGGAATTGACGACTCTTTGTAGCATATTTGATTGATTATAATGTTGTGCAAAGGAGGCTTTCTGTTCACATCACGTTTCCATTGCCTTTCAACAAGTGTGGGAGATTCATCAAATTTGGCCATATAAATAACAATAAAAATTTGCTCTTCAATTGTAAATGACATTTTAAATAGCTAAGTGAAGTGACTTATGAATCACCCTATATATATATATATATATATATATATATATATATATATATATATATATATATAACATGATTTGTTTTCTTTATTCATGTAAAACGTAAAGGATTCATTTTGTTTGTATTTTGAAATTACATTTGTAAACTTTTTGTTTTATATTGTTTTGAAATTATAGTTGTTAGCAGATTTCGTATTAATTTTTATTTCTATACAAATAAATATTTTAAAACCATTTAATGGATTGAGGTAGGAGAAATCTTCTAGTATGGTATAGTGCAGATGGACTAATAGTATCCAGGGATGGTGTCAAGAGGTTTGGTGATTGAGAAATTTGGGAAATGTGAGAACAGAAGTAAACAGACCGGCAGATAGAAAGTGACGTACATATTTTGTGAAGATGACGACATATACAATGGTAATTGCTACAAGCCAGCACACTTTACATAGGATATCTTTGTGAAAAATCCTCATATATACTGTTGTCATTACCCACCTACGTACTTGCCTACCTACTTCACTACCTACCTATGTTACTGTTATGGTGCCGTACGTATATGACGAACAGTTGGACTCGTCCATTCCTAATAAAATACTGGAAGCATTTAGGCTTCTTGTATTTGGAATTAACTCCAGTCTACACTGACAGTCAGGACTTATATACCACTTCTCTTGTTCTATGTACATATCTTTTCTTCAATATATATTGTTCACCTAACTCCGTGTCCCATGTCTTCATTTCGGCCCTAAACAGGGTCACAACAAATTGGCGACGAGGTATTCGCACTTATACGGGAAACCACAACGAAAAACTATCAACGAGATAGTCAAAGTTACACAGGAAAAAGCAACAAAGGATTTTCCTTGAACCTTCGACAAAAGGACCCCCAAAAACGGTGACGTTGGATTTAAATTTAAACGCTACAATAAGCGACAAATTGAATTAACGAAAACCTTTTTAAAAAAAAGAACAAAGCTTGGAGAAATTGATTACAAACTTGTCTAGTTCTGAAAACTGGCTTACCGGTGGGAAAAAACGAGAAAAAAGAAACACGTGAAAACCAACTTATTATTTCTCTTAAATTGAAGAAAGGTCAGTGTTTTTTGTCTACATTGCTATTCCGACTCTGTTATAATACTTAACAATAAGGGAATACATGATTTTTTTCTCTCTCCAAAAGAGAGAAAGTTACTTCTCTCGAAAGAAAAAAAAATTGAAACCGTACTTTTTTACAGGGAGGTGTCGTTGTTTTACCACATATAGCGCCTGGTATTCCTAAATAATGACCAACCTAGTACTTACCAAGCTCGACATTGCTTAACTTCAATGATCTAATGAGAACCAGTGTGTCAACATGATTATGTCGTATATATTTATCGATAGAGGACAATTCAATATCAAGGTTCTAAGTCTTTTCCTAGCTAGATGTTACCGTGACAGATAAACTCTGACCTCGTATGATAAAACCTCAAACATTGCATCCTCTCATATCTTCGTTTTTGATTGCTCGTAAATTACTATTGAGCAAAAGGATTTTACTCTACCTTAGCACAAGTATTAACATTTATGTTTAACCTCCTGCTTTGTGTTCTTTGACTCATTTCTACTTTAGAATTACAATGGTCATTCCTTTTAGAGACACGTGGTTAACCCCAGTAATAAACATAGAACATGCTTTATTGAATCACTACCTGTTTCAGCAACAATGACAAATAAAACTGTTACATTTTGGGGAACAATTAAATCCAGCATTAAAAAAATAAGCTTTTTATATCATATTGGTTGTGTTTAAAACGAATTGTGGGCATCTTTTACGAGACTCAGCAGAGTAAAAACGCAAAAAAAACAAATATACAACAAATAAAAGTAACTGTAAGCTGTAAAAGTTAGTTTCAAACTTGCATGTGCTATTTGTTTGTATTTTAAACCCGTTTGAAGTGCTATTTATTAGAAATCAATAGTTTTGTTACCATAACTTGGGAAAAAAAACATGGCCGATTTGGGGGGGGGGTTACTAACAAATGCACTAGGAGCGGCCATATTGTTTTTGTGAAAACGGTGGGAAAAAAAAACAAGAATTTTTTTTTTTTACATCTAATGAAAACCCATTTATAATAGGTAAAAATAAAAACAAATTACATAGGTAAGTAGAAAAATATCTATTCTCGTCGTAGGTCAACTTCACTTGTTGCAAATTAATGTTTTTAAACCCTTTCTCGTTCTTTTTTTTGGACCCCGTTCGCGCCTCTGCTGAGCGTCGTAACATATACCCCGAATTGTTAACACAATTTGTTTTAATTTTCCTTATTTTATTTTTGATTCTAATAAATATTTAATTATTAGTAAATGAATAAAAAATTAATGTATAGATAATTTATAGAAGGCTTTTAACAATACGAATAAAGCAGGACTGAAAATAAGACGAGATGAAGGTAAAAATGAAAATTAGTTTGTTTCTTGTTTTATTTAAACTTATTATTTATCTACATTTTTAATATCTTTTTTAATTTTGTAATAAATCTTATTTACCTTCAATTTCACTTTGATCACTGTAGATGTGATGGTGGACGTAATATATCATAATATTTCGGAAAACACCTTCAGCTGTTCATTCAATTCGGATTTTATATTGTACAAAATGGCAGCTATAACGGTCAGGCTCGCAGTGAAAACACTCTGCAGGGTCATTTGAGTTTCATTATTGTTACTTTAATTTTACTTTTTATTGCGCATTTACATTTTTTCCTATATTAAGATAAAAAAAAATGTATTTATCAAACATAAAGTGTATTTATAAAAATAATTCAATGTCTCTTTATCAAAGTTATACATAGGCGAGAAACACACGTAGAATCGCAAGATCTTGTCTGATAGTTTTATTAATACAAACATAAGGTTATTAATAATAAGAAATGTTGTCCTTGTTTTCGAAAGCATTGTTTACATGGTAATATTAATTATTAAAAATAATAATGAGCAATTAGAACGCCATACAATGCATTGTATGGCGTTCTAATTGCTCATTATTAATTTTAATAACTAATATTACCATAAGGTTATTAATTTTACATTGAAAAAAGGTTTTAAAAAATCAAAGATTTATGTTGATTATGCACAAAGTAATATTTTACTTTAGTGAAATCGTTGCAATTTTTTATTTCTTTTTCCCACCGCCATCTTTTAGCATTAAAAACTCTGCTCTACTAAGTTTTCTATTATATTGTTCCCTCATATTTTATGTCTGCCATTTTTTAACTCCTCATTATTTGTCCTCTGTCTATTTTATTTGGCATTGACAAGTCGATTATGCAGGAAGCTTTGTTTTCTACCCCACGCCCCTCTGTTTTGTTTTATACTAGAGCTAATATCAATGTCAGAGGTTAACAGATTGGCATCATCTGCATCGCTATCTAGGGAGGGGGGAATCCCAGACGTTTGATAGCTTTCATGCCAGTCATATGTTCAATAATACTCCAACTTCTCCTGACAACCGTGCTGCAAGTGGTTGGTAACTGGAATATCTTTGGACATAAATAGGAAGTATAAAGTTGGTCAGTGAAACGATAATTAAGACAAAAATGGAAGTATAAAATGTTCATAATGTTCTGGCTATCAGATCTTCTTATTGCAGCTATAATAACGTATTCATGTTGAATTTGTGTTTAAAAATACAATTGTAAAGGGAAAGACACTATCAAAAGAAAGAATGACAAAGTCAATACATACGAAAGTAATTAAGTTTTATTGACAACAACTTTGTTAAGACAACAAAAGATAAATAGTTGATAGAATACAAAAGTTCAGAGAATCTTAGAACGTTCCAAGCGAAGAAAGTTGTTTTGTCAGTAAGGAGAATTTGAGTAGACATGTTCATCTTGTCGTGCATTTACATGCGACAGTGTGCGTAAATAGAATAGGCATTATACATGTGCATGTATATTAGCTTGCCTATTTTGTTAGTGAGGAAGTGCATGCATGAACTGTTTACATAAGTTCGGTTAGAAGTGTGTATATGCTGTTGCTATGTTAGTAGTTTATGTGTGTCGCTCGTTGCGTCTGTCAAGGGAATTCAACCCCAAATGGTCTAGGTAGGATGTGTCGTCTCTTAAAGAAAACAGGAAAGAGCAAGAAAACTGTGTGTTTGAGTTTTTATGGCATGCATGAATTTTCAACAGTGGATGACTAAAGCAGGAAGCACATTAATACAAAAAGACAGCAAGAAGGAAACGACCATGAACAACTACAGACCAATAACCAGTCTACCAACCATGTGGAAAATTATAACAACACAAAAGAGTGAACAGATCAACCACTCACTTAATAATTATGGATTACTCCCCAAGGAAAAGAAAGCAGTGACAAGAGGGACACATAACTTGTTAGGAGGTAAAACACAGAAAAAAAGAATAAAGCAATGTCATGGATCGAATAACTCTAACCCGAACGCCCACAATTTTCTTACATGGATAATTGAATACTGAAGGATGTACAAAATATCTGACTAAAGTATTAACTTATTGAGAAAACAATGGAAACATGAAGACTGTGGCTGACAGCTGGAGGACAACACCTGACAGAAATAAGATTACAGATAGGTATTGTCCAAGTAAATTCTTTATTACCACTACTTTTTTGTATCATAGCTATTGTGTCACTCAACAACATATCCCGGAGGTTCAGTGCCGGATACAAATTCACAGACACAAAAGAAAAAATATACCACCTTATGTATATAAACGACCTAAAACTATTTGCAAAAACACAAAAAGAACTTGAGAACTCGAAAATCTAATAAATATAACAACAATCCAGGATATTCAAATGGAATTCGGAATATAAAGCTGTGCACTACTATAGATGAAAAAGGGAAAACGTGAAATAGCAAATAGTATAGAACTACCCAATTGAAATGCGATAGGAGCGCTTGGCAACACGATACTTATAAATATTTGGAAGTTCTGAAAGCAGCCATCAAATCAACAGAGGCGAAAGAAAAGATTAGAAGAAAATACCTGAGAAGAACAGGAAAACTCCTTGAAAACAAATTATATAGTAGAAACATGATAAAAAGAATACATACCTGAGTAGTATCCATAGTAAGATATTCTGGACCCTTCATTAGCTGGACAAAAAAAGAACTCATGTACCTGGAAGAAAGAACTAGGAAACTAATGATCATGACAATGCACTACGCACGAACGATGATACTGATCGATTCTATGTAAAAAATGAGAGGAGGGGAAAGAGGACAGATAAGTATAGAAGATCATGTATATGCTACAGTAAAAGAACTAGAAAAATATATGACCCAAAGTACAAAAAGGCTGATTACCACTGCAAAAATCACCACCAAAATGAACAATACTCAGTAAAACTAGAAACAAAAAAGGAGAAAAGCAAAAGGTGAAAAGAAAAGAAGCTACATGAACGATTTATAAAACTGACCAAAGTAGAGTCAAACGAAAATACATGGACAGAGCCATGAAAAGGACAAATGAACAGAGAAACCTAATCGCTATTGACAGCTGCACAAAACAATGCAACCAGAACAAACTATATAAAAGCCCAAAATAGACAAGACCCAAGGAAACAGTAAATGTAGATAAATCACATAATAAGTGAATGCAGCAAACTAGCCCAAAAAGAATACATAAACGGACACAACTGATTCGGGAAGGCAGTTCACTCGAAACTATGCAAACATTTGCACTTTGAACATGCTGACTAATGGTACAGACACAAACCGGAGCACATAGTAAAAAATGGAAATCATAAAATCCGATGTGACATGGAAGTACAAACATATAAACTCATTCAAGTCACAATTATAATCAAGAAGGAAAAAACCTGCCAAATCGTAGATTTCGCCGTCCCAACAAATCATACGATGAAGATCAAAGAGGCAAAAAAACTAAGCAAATACATGGAATTGCCAGAGATCTGAAAGAAATATGGATTATGAAGAACATTACTGCAATACAAATAATTGTAGAAGCGCTAGGAAAATTTCCTCCAAACTGGAAAAATTGGAAGCAAGAGATTTGATACCATACAACACACGGCACTGATGAAGAAAGTTGAAATATTAAGGAAAATCCTCGAATGCGGAAACCAACCCACATAATCAGATAGCACTGACCAACCACAGGTAAGTTGAAATAGAAATAGAACAAGAAATATAGAAAGAACATTACACGAAATCAAGGGAACTGAAACTGCTAGAACTCCCATAACCTGACACCCTTTCCTCAGCAAACTAATATTGGCAACAACCTCAGTTGGTACCACATGAAATTGTTGTGAAGGGTTAAGGAGGATGGGAAGACTGAGGAGGAAGAGCAGCATTCATACCTCCATTGGAAGGCACAGAGAATACTGGAATACTGAGGAGGCTTGTTGCTATTTACATTCTAGAGAGAACCAAATGCTCTTATCAGTGAGAAATCAATGGAAAACAGCTGTTGTGAGAACATAAAGTAATAAGATGATATCAAGAAAATACCTGAGAAGAACAAGAAAACTTTTTGAAACTGAATTATATAACAGAAAACGCAATAAAAGGAATCAACATCCGGAGAGCTACACTGGACCCTTCATAAACTAGACAAAAGAATCAGTAACCTGGATCAAAGAACCAAGAAACTAATGACAATGCACAATGCAATGAAGCCGAAAGATGATGCTAACTGATTATGTAAATAGGAAAGAAGTGAGAAGATGACTGGTATGTATTGAAGCCTTTATAGAGATTGCAACAAAAGGCCTCGAGAAATACATCACAAACTACAGAGAGGTTGATTAACGCTGCCAAAAGCAGCACCAAGGTGAACAATATGAAGAGCATCAAAACAGGAAACAAAAAGGTGAGAAAATGAAAATGAGAAGAGAAGAAAGTAAATTGACTATTTATAAGATTGACTAAAGAAATGGAGTATGAAAAATCATGGACATGACTAATGAGATTTGCTCAAAACAATGCAATCAGAACAAACTATATAAAAGCCAGATTGGACCCAGAATAAAACCAAATGCAGTCTCTGTGAGATGAAACGTTAAATCAGACCATAAGTGAATGCAGCAAGCTAGTCCAAAAAATATAAAAGTGGACATAACTGGATTAGAGAGTTAGTCCACTGAGAACTGTGCAAACGACTGCACTTTGAGCATCTAGATAAATGATACTAGCACAAACCCGTATTGGAAACCGAAAATGAAAAGCATAATATCCGGATGGACATTGGAATGGAAATGGACACATTTATCCAAGCAAGAAAATCAGATAAAAGAAGGAAAAAATTTAAAAAAAGGATAAAACGTGCTAAATAGTAGATTTAGCCGTCCCAGCAGGCACTAAAGTGAAGCTAAATTAGTCAGAAAAAAACTAGATCCATGAAACTTGCCACAGAGCTCAAACTAATATGGAGCATGAAGAAAACTACATTGATAGTTTATTTTCTCAGATAGCTTGCCTTTGGAATTCCCTTTCCTACTCACTGTTTCTGCGAACGTACCAACAAGCAAAAATTTAAATGCAATGTGAACAAACATCTTGCTCTTCATCCAACTATCCAAGTTGGCCCCTATAAATCTTTCCCTTTCACAGTGGTCCATAACATTTCAGTGACAAAATTAGGGTAAACAAAAGTAAAAAAAAAAGAAAAACAAGGCCCATGCATTAATTTATTATTATTTTCAGTAGTAGTAGAAGTAGTAGTAGTAACCCCCTTTCTCAGCCTGAAAGGGGGCTCTTAGGTTCGTTACTTATTCCCTGTCTTTAAGCGGAAAAGATAGCCTGAACTATCCCTGTCACATGATGCTAGTCTATCGTTAGTTATAATTATAGTGTGTTCCTATAGAATGTCCCACTCCTACAACTAGGACTACCAGGAGAGATTTGCTAAGAAGTGAACGAAAATAAAGAGCCAACTGATCCATTGAACTCTACAGACCAGCGACGCCATAACAATTGGTGGCTGACTTTCTGGGTGGCGAACGTGACTGAGAGAGGAATAGACATGGCCGATTTCTGGAGGTACGCTGTGGGAGGGCCGGACGTATCTGATTTCCGGTGGAAGGTAAATATATTCAGGAGACACTAGCTGTTGAGGGTGAATGGCGATAAAGCTCGAAAGAGGATAATCTTGGTGAGAGGTGGAGAAGAATCAAACGATGGAGTTAGACTTAGTTGAAATTCAGAGGTTGGGAGATGGGAATTTAGCTCAGATGTAGAGACACTAACGACAGGACCCCAACGACACACACACACCCGTGTTCAACAAGTCGTTTATATACATTGTTTGTATCTGTTTGTTGTTTTTATTATATATGTAAACTATGAACTGTGGTTTGCGCCCCGGTCATCGACTACACTAGAATCCTGACACTGCCAATGAAGAAGATGAAGAAGAACCACAGCACATGTGTTTGGAGTAAGAGTCGTCAGCATGGTTCTACACTAGTACTTATATATACACATAGGTGGAATGCATCTAATTGTCATTTAAGGACCTGACCACTTTTTAAAAATATATACAAAATTGTGTCAGCAATTTACTTCTAAAAGCCATTTAATTATAGGGCTACTTTGTACAGAAATTTCATTTAGGATTTCGTGGCAAATAAACAGCACTTTCTCCCACAGAAAAAGAACTAATCGATTTGTTATGATGAGGTTCATACATGCTTTTATTTCCGAACGTCAGGTAATCTTCTCATTCTCAAATCAGATATTGTTATGTGTTAGCATCAAATGACATTTTAAATGGATTTATATAAATCGTCTTTGACTTCATAATGGCTGAAGAAGATTCTTATGAGTAATCATTTTGTGTTGCATGAATTTATATAATTGGTGTACAGTTATCCTCTTCCGCATTTCTATATCAAATACCAAAACTTAAAATAAATAAGAGGTTTATGTAGTTTGCTTGAAGCATTGTTTATTGGTATATAGAAATGTAATATTTAGAAGGCAATACAATGCAGAGGTGTGACGGATAGACACAAGTTGGAGCAAATAAGACATATAATGGTGGAACAAATGAATTAGTTTCAACCTTAATACAATGTGTACATACACATATATATATATATTTATTATGTTTTTTTTTTTTTCCCCTTTCAAAACACACATATATCTGTATATCTACACAATGTTACAATGTTATGTAATACCTGTATCAAGATGGTCTGGTGGAAATTCCGTATGATATAATATATTTTTTTTAATTTTCGGGAACTCTTCCCTTCTTCAGAAACGAAATAAATAAATTTTTAAAAAAATCACTTAGTTGCTGTCCGTCTTCACAACATCGGCATATTTCCATTTCTTGCCTTGTGATAGCATTCTATCACTCCTCTAGAAAATGATTGTTTTAAGACTTTAGATTTTAACCACAATCAAAAGATAATTCCTGAATTTGCTTTTTTTCATCTTATTAATTTGGTATTAATTGGGTATGTATAATTGGATAAATGGATACAGTCATAGACCATGGAATAGGCTATGCCGAGTTCAAATCTTATTGGAGCCATTGTAGTTTTTTACATACAGTGTTGGGAAAATTATTGTTCTGATGATCTACCCTATTGCCACACTACATGAACTCTTCCTGACACTATGAACAGACATAGTCGTTATGATCAATCCAGAAGTAGTCTCTGACATCACATTACTCTTGTACTTTCTGTAAATACATCTTCCTGTTAACTACATCCTCGTTGTCTTATTTCTTTACAGCCCTTTAAGGCCACAACAGTTATGAACCTGCAATTTACCCACATCTATGGGGGAAATGGAAACTTATGTTCAATCAATCGTATACAATACAATTTGCAAAAGACATTGTGTTTATGAAATGACCCCCAAAAGTGTTGATTTGCCATTAAATCGACAAATTCAAACCTTTTAATGTTTAGATAACAGACTAGCTCATACTAAAAAACAAATAATTAATAAACAAAATTTGGATTTATTTGGGAAAAATATTTTCAGCATTTTATAAAATGTTAAAATCCCGAAATCTTTGCAAAAATCCCGAGTCAGATGGTTCCATTTCCCAGGTAAATAACTGCAATAAAGAATCTTTTCTAACCACGGATTGTCATGGCGGATAGCATCCTTTCAAAGAGTCCAACGTTCAAATTCCTCAGACTGACATTCTAAGGCAACATGAAATGGATACGTATATAGTAGATGTTGCCAAGTTTGCGGTAGTCTCCCTCTACCAGTCTAGAAAACTTCTCACATCTGCCCATATCCTATATTTCTATTAAGCCACCATTCGCCAATTCATGGAATATTGTTGTCATACCTGGGCTGGTGCACAAATCATAAGCTTTTCACTCTCTCTTGGACAGGGCGCAAAAAAGAATTTTTTACCTAATAGGTCCAGCACGGTTTACCAAACTACAGTCCGTTGCATCACCGCAGTGTTGCAGCCCTGTGCTTGTTTTAAAAATACTTCCATCGAATGTGCTCCGATGTACTTACTACACTTGTACTCTTTCAACGAAAATAAGACCGACCCATCTGACTGGCAGCAAAATCACACCCATTCACGGTAGAGGCCCCTAGATGCTGGAAGACTTACGCGCCAGTGGCAATATGCCTTGTGTGGGGTGAATTGAAGTGAAAGAAAAAACAAACATGACAGGCTATTTGATAAAATTATTAAAACATTCAAATTATTTAATAACTCAAACCAACTCCAGTTACAACACTGAAATCCTCAGAAATGTATGTAATTGATTTTTACATTTGTTATTGAGATAATCAGTTTACTTAGCTGTTCATCATAGGAACTATAGATATATATTCAGAAGGTGTTAACTTTTGAAATAATAATGATGCGTTGTTTTCTTAAGATTATTTATGCTTCTAAAACATGGCCTGTTTAAGAAATTGATCCTCTGGAGATTGCAAAATGAATCAAGCACTAAAATTTGCAATCTAGAAGTCAATCTATATACTATTGAAAGTTGTGGTGTTTTTTTGAGTTTGTCTGTTCGTGTTATATTTTCACTTACCGACGGGTGTATAGAACAATAATACACCCATATCGTTGTCGTCGAACCCAGATTGTTGATCGTCTGTGGATACAAAACCACTCGGACGCCGATATTGATTAATAAAAAAGTTTTATTTCAAGAAAAGAACAGTCACAGACGAGTTATTTTCGTATGAGAGAAAAACAGACAGATAGATGAATAGCTCGCCTCGTTATATCTAGTTACATTGTGCACTCCCCCCCCCCCCCATTGGGAACAACACTCTAGACACGTCTTTCCTCCTTGAAATCTCACCAGCCAAGAGATCGAAAATCTTCAGCTAGAAGACATGTGATCTCGTTCACCTTCGTTCTGTCTTTTCCATTCAAACACGACCCTCGTTATGTAACATTCGTACGCAAATAGAAACATGTGATTGGTTGACAAAAAAAGGAATAGGAAAAGTACACATTACTAAGGCAACTTGATGCATGTTTTATAAATAATAACATAAACACATTACGTAAATATATTTTTTGAAACTAAGAAACCTATTTTAATAATCCACAAAAAATAGACATAAAGGGTATTCGGCATTAGTTCAAAGTGAATTATTTTTGCTTAAAAACATAATTTCTAATGTTTTTTGCCAATAAAAACAATACATAAATACATTCATCGTAGTTACTTACTCTCTGGAACAAATATTGAGTAGTGTATTTTTTTTCAATGAAATTTCACAAATATTTTTATTTATACTAGCTATAACGCATTAGAAACCAGGTAAACATAAAAATTGCCATAACCAGGTACTGTACTAACACTGCTCAAGAAACACATATGAACTAGTTGAAAAATAAACTATGATATTAAGGTATTGATTATCTTGGTAAGCTTTTTAAGATGAGAGATTTTAATTTTCATCATTTACAGTTGAACTAGTGTTTTATCAACAGTGTTTTAATTTGTTTATCATCTGATAATAGGGAGGTGACGGTGGTTAAGTGGATATCGACACGCACTGAAGACCTGGGTGTTCCAAGTTCGAATCCAGTCGGTTCCACAGTACCACTTTCACTTAAGGATGTTGGAAACCTTCTCGTGGTCCTTCCTGTAAGTACGCGATGTCTTTCCAGAAAGATTTCTAACTAGAAAAACATCGGGGAAACTAATGCCAACACCAGAATCATCTGATTCACGCGAAAGAATATCTGATAATTCATTGTCTATCATACACAGTCACCATTTTGAAATTAACCATTTTTAAATTAACCATTTATTTATTCGAGTGAGGAAGAGTATGTTTTTTCAATCTTTATAACCAAAAATACGATTTGAACATTACTTGTACCGACGATAAGATAACATGTACTTTGCCATGAAAAAGGTTCTAAACATTTTAGTAGTCCAATGCAAATTTGGTCAGTCATTGTTTTTATGAGAATTCAGGTGTGGGAAAAGTATATTTGGATGCGAAGATATTGAGGTTGTTGAGAAGTTTGATTACCTGGATGATACGATTGGAGCACAGAGAGGAACAGGTGCTAGTGTTATTACAAGAGTTATGAGTGGATTGATCAAGTTCAGGGAACTTCTGCCATTATTAACTAGCAGAGCGTTACCACTGTCGACCAAGGAAAGACTCTATCAGACATGTGTACGTAGTGTGATGATGTATCGAAGTGAAATCTGGCCAGTGATGTTTGAGGACATGCATTGTGTGGAGAAAAATGATATGAGAATGATACAATGGAAGTGTAATATGAGTGTTAAAGACAGGTTTAGATGACCTCAGATAAAGATTAAATCTGGACAGTATAGGGAGATTTGTGACGAACAGGAGACTTCGTTGGTTTGGTCACATTGAAAGAATGGATGAGTTTTCGGATTAGTAGATGTAAAACAGTTGAGGCAGCAGTGTCAGTTCATAGGGGAATGCCAAGGAAAACATAAGATAGTGATAATAATGGACTTGAGAGAAAGATGGATACATAAAGACCTGATCAGAGTTAGGTTTATTTGGAAGTCAATTTCTAAAAGCCGTCCAACACATGCCAGCATGTAAAACGGACCTTAAATCGATGATGATGATTACGATTATGATGATGATGATTTGAGCTTGCACTCAATGTAATAACTCTTCTGAGCACTTCATTGTATGATTTTTGCCTTTTCCAAGATCAAACTATGGATGTAATGAATGAAGACCAATTACAATGCAATTGGTTTTAATTTGTTACATGTGTTTAAAAAAAAGATTCATTTAAATCTGCCAATACCATGCAGTTATCAAAACAATCACAGTCACATTCCAAACACGACGTCTACTCACATCCCTGAACTACATCTCATTACCATCTAGATTATCATTCTTATTCACTATCCTATCACCCCCGGGGTAATCTCGCTTCTTCTGATGACCCTGGGCTTATTTTGTTACAATATAATTTCCAAAGCAATTATCAGAAGTTTTTTATTTTACTAATAAGGCAATACATATCAAGGCACCCAAACCCTTCGAGAATAATGGATCATCATCATCATCAGCATCATCATCATCATCATCATCATCATCATCATCATCATCTGTTTAATGTCCGTTTTACATGCTGGCATGCATATTCGACGGCTTTTAAAAATTGACTTCCAAACTAACCTATCTTTAGCCAGGTCTTTATCTATCCCTCTTGCTCTCAAGTTCATTCTTATCACTTCCTCCCATGTTTTCCTTGGCCTTCTTCGTGCCAACTGACCCTGCTACCTCAACTGTTCTACATCTACAAACGCAAGAACTCTCATCTATTCTTTCAATGTGACCAAAGCAACAAAGTCTCCTGTTCTGCACGCATCGTTACACAGACCACTGAAATTCAAAGAATTTTTTGCTGGCTTCTCGCCTATGATATGGAAATTAACATTGCATATGAACTCTGCACATTTCTTAATGATGCTATTTACCTCATTTAAGTAATCTTGCTTGTAAGTGTAAAGGAACCCCGGGAGGGCAAAACTATTTTTCAAGAGGAAGGGGGATGGATGTGCATCAATAACCCAAAGTATTTGATGCTCCGGGGGCTGCCATCACTGACAAACAATCCTGATTTTGTTGCCAATTTATTTTTAGTCTCATCAGATTCGGTGCCTTATTTTTAAATCAGGATATTAACATGATGTCCTGTCTACTTTAACTTGTCAGTATGGCCTGGCTATCATCCAATCATGCTGAGATAGATATTTGTAAGGCTGGAGAACCAAGAAAAGTGTAATTTTCTCCTTCGGAATTATTTTTATTTGCTGAAGGATTTCCTTGATCTTCCAAATTGCATTTTCAAAATCATTTGAAATATAATTTTTGTTGATTATCTATAGCTCAAGTTCAAGCAGGAATAATGAATCGTCGATCAGCGGTTATTGTCTTGACAAGTACTCCTAGTGTTACATCATCAAGATACTTTATATTCAAATGACAGCTGATAGATTGAGTTTGTTCAGAAGTTTGGTTACATGGGTGATATCATTGGAACACAGAGAGGAACAGTCGCTCGTGTGATTGCAAGAGTTATGGGTGGATGGAGCAAGTATAATTTATATAAAGTTAGGCATGTTTATACATTTATGTATTTGTATGTACAGGATCCACTCCTAAACTAGTTAATCGAGTATTATGAATTTTGGAACACGTCTGCTAGGCGTAAGGAGTCCAAATATGGGTTATATTTAGTTTAATTTAGTTTTATTACAAGGGGGGTATAAAGGGTCGTAAGCCCTTCGTGAAAATTCAGATACTTGTGAAATTTTAAGAATATGTATTAGAGATCAATTAATAAATAGTCCCGAAATTTTAGTTAATTTGAAGTATTTTAAATGTCTTTTAGGAGGCGTAATATGGGCATAACTTCTCAGTTGAAAATTCAAATATTTCAGATTTGCATTAAATTTAATCCATAATCATTAGGCACCAATTTACCAAGATTCCCTGAATTTCATTTTTTTTCTCAAGACCCCTTAAGCTTAAGCCTTAAATTTTAGAAATGTTCTATAATAAAAATGATGTAATGGATCAAATAAAGTTTATGTAAACGTTAGAGTTAATTTTTAAGTAATTATTTTCCTATTTGTAGAGAAAATATTTGATAACGATGCAAAAGGCATCAAATATTGTGGACTTTGCAACTATAAAATTGGTCGCTAGAGATGTCACCAAATAATTTCATTTCTCAAAGAGAAAGACTGGAACAGGTTTGTCTATTTTATGGCATATCAACTTTTTCTAGTCCATTTAATACCGAAACGTAATACATTACTGTAAACAGTTAATTGTATACGACTAGCTGAACACAAGTCAGTATTTAAAACATTTCTCCCATGGGGAAATTGTGGTATCATAGCTTTGCTAACAAGGGGGTAAATGAATATGACTGTATCGATAGGATTTGAATTCAGTTTAGCCTATTTCATAATCTTTGACAGTATCCATTAGGCAAATCTCTTCTCTCCCTCTCTTTCATAGTTTGAATTATATAGACATAATCTGATAAAGAGTATTGTAAATAAATAATATGTTATGCTGTCAACGATGATTCTCATTATGCAGATAGAATCATCCGATGAATACTGCTAATGAGATAAACGACCAATCGCTTATACAATGGGATTACATTATTATTGATCTGATCATCAATTTCTGTTTAACATCTGTTTTACAAGCAGGCATGTGTTGGACAACGGCTTTTAGAAATTGTCTTCCAAACTAACCTATCTCTGGCCAGGTTTTTATTTATCCCCTTTTCTATCAAATCCATCCTTCCTCCAATGTTTTCCTTGGCCTTCCTCTGCCAACTGATCCTGCTTCACCAACTGTTCAACATCTACCAACCCGAGCACTCCAAAGTATTAAAAGAGCCTGTACAAATTCCACGATTTACGAAAGGAAATAGATTTTAATTTTATTTACTTATAGACAGGTTGGCACCTTCATTTTTTGTAAGAGGACACATTCAAAAGTAAGGAAGGCTGGTTTATAAATGGTTATGGTTTTAAAGGGTCGAAAAGAAATAAGACAACAAGGAGGTAGTTAACAATCGTATGTATTTACAGAAAGTACAGACGTAATGTGTTGCCAGAGACTACTTCTTTATTAGTCATAGCGGAGTTCTCTGTTACCACTATTCAAAGTGCCGGGAAGAGTTTTCATGAAATGACAGAATAATGTAGATCACCATAACACAAATGAAGACTCGAGTAACACAAAAGGAATTTTTATCGCTTACTTTATTTGCTGTGCCAATGTCGACACCATCCTTTTCTCACACTCTTCTATTTTATGTACCATGAGAGCCATAAGGGCCAACCCCCCCCCCCCCCAGCGAGAGTAAGCGCTGAGGATGTCCTCACTACTGGGAGTGACAAAGTCTGCTCTGATACACTTGCCTTGATTTGGACTATTATGCAGCATGATCCCTGGCAGTAATCCATACTTTTTAAGTGAAATGTCAGCTAGAAAAGCTTAACCACGTGTCATAGGAATTCATTTGCTGCTCACTAAATTAACTGGACGCCATGTAAGATCTTAGTAACTAGGAGGCACTAAGACTCCTCAGTTCCCCCAATTAAGATAGTATATAAACAGCTCCTAGTTACAGATTAGATATCCATTTAGTTAGTTAAATAGCTTCTAGTTTTATTCGAATTCATAGATATCAGTCCCAATCTTGCATATCTTCTCGATGAAGGTCTATGAATATGGTCCACTTTTCTTTCCCATGGACCAGGGTTGAAAATATTCTCTGGATACTATTCTCAAATAGATGGCATCTTCATAAAGTAAAGACGATTTCAACTTAAAATATATTTTATTTAACTTAATTATATGAATATCCACTTTCTTAATTAGGAGTTGTTTCTGATTGGACCATCCTCACAGGGGGCTAAGTACCTCTACCTCTATCTATCCCGATAATTGCTTCTTCAATAAAGTATAATCCGCAACTGAAATCTCACTTCAAATCTTCCCTATACTACACAAGGTAACTTCATATCGAGCTTAACCTAACCTCAAAGGTCATCGCTCGTCAATCATAGCTAATAACTCGTTGTACCTGGCAAATCTTTACTTTAAAATGTTGTACAGAGATTCTGAGCTCCAGATTTGTTTTTTTCAAGTAGTGCAAACGTTTTCATTGCCCTTAGCCCTTATAAAATTTGTCCAGTTTATGAAGGGTCTGGAGCTAAAGATTCTGGTTTCACTCATTAGTGTTTCTAGACACTTTTTTCTTTTAGTAAATAGTTTAAAATAATTTATATGCATGAAATGGTTTAGTTTTTTGCCTTTGTGTCCATAAATATGTATCAGGCATTGCATTTCCTGAATATGTTGTTGAATAGCATCATGACTATGATAAAAATATTGGCAATCGCGAGTCTCCCTGGAAAATGTCCCTCTGTATACTTATCTCTGTCGGGTATTGTCTTCCAGATATAAGTTCCAGTCTACACGTTTCAATTTTTTCCCCATAAAGTTGATAAGTCTGTCAGATATTTTTTACATCCATAAGTCTGCAGTTATCCATGCTTGGAGGATTATGTCATCAGCTTTCTTGTAGTTGATCTATGCAATTTTTTTTTCCTGCTTTTTGCTCACTTAAGTATCTTTTGATCAATACATATGAAAATCATTTGTTCCTCACGTTGCTTTCCGGAATACTTATGCTAAGTTATGTTGTTAAGATCTTCCACATGGTTGGTAGGTAGTTTATTGGCATGTAGTTACTTGGGATCGTTCCCTTCTTGCTTTCTTTTTGAATTAATGTGGTTCTCCCTTTTGTCATTCGCACAAGTATGTCTGTTTTGCATATAGATCTCCTTAGGTCTTCTGTTAGCTTTTCATTTAGGCTCGTCAATTTCTTAAACTCGAAACCATGTATTCTGTTGTAGCCAGTTGCTTTCCAGTTTAGCATTTTCTTAAGGTTGTCTTGGGAGTTTATTCATGAATTTGAGTTTCTGATTCTTTTTCAATTTCTTGAAGATTTTTCTTCATGCTTTTCATTCACTTCCGATATATTGTTCCAGTCGTGTCTTATTTCTGATGGATCCAGTTTGTCTGATTTTGTCCTTTTTACATTTACATTCTGCTGAAACTGTCTTTCATTGTTTTGAAAAGACCTGATTTGTTTATAATGTTGAGATTTGTATATGTATCTTCTCAATCTTCTTTCCTTTGTGAGTATCGTTTGCTTTAGTTCATCTTGTTTCTTCGTTAGACTTTCTTATTCGTTGTCAACCATATGTTTTTTCTTCCATCTTTTTCTGATCTCTTCAGCCTTATTCACAGCTTCAGCTTCTTTATTTAGTTTATTGATTATGTATTCCAGTCTAGCTTCCTATACAGGCTTTTCTGTTTCTTTCCCTTGGCAGAGTATTGCTTCTATGTCTAGCCTTGTGATTATAGATTTGGTTCCGGAATAAATTAGGTCGTTTATATCAGTAATATTTTCTCTTGGAATGTATGACATAAGTCTGTTAATATCTTCTGTTTCTGATTTTACTTTCTTCCAGTTTTCGTTCTTTGGTAGTTTTGTTTTTGTCCGGCTTCATAATTTCTTTTATGCGTTCAACTTCTGCTGCTTCTTCCTCAATAAGTTATGTGGTCTCGTCGTAAGTATTTTCTATAGTTTCAGTGCTTATATTGTGTTCGGTTTCTACATGTGAATTTTTATTGAGGGCTATCTTTGATTCCATTGTTTTACTAACCTTTCCGCACATTTTCATTAGTTCTAGCTTTGTGCACCATACTTTTAAAGGATGTGTATTGCTTGGTCCACGATCCTCTGAAAGCAGATCTGTCCATTATTATTTACTCACTAGAATTATTATAGTCAGCTGATTAATGGATGGAAATACCGAGGAGGGAGAGCACTATCCAGACCTCCACTGGAAGGGCATGGAGAGCACTGGAATCCTGGAATCCTGAGTGATTGCTCACTGACAATAACAAGTGGTATTCCCTGGAGTCTGAATGACAAGTTTTTCCCAGATATCTGCTTCTTTTGATAAACATTGCAAATCGCTTTGCATTATCGCATTAGTCGTTTACCACTGATTCTCGCTGACAACGACCATTGGCTTTCTCTAGAATTTGAGTAGCAATAAGCGTCCTTATGATTCCAGTACTTTTTACGTCCTTCCAGTGGAGGTCTGGATCGTGCTCTCTCTGTCCTTCATCTTTCTATCCTTCTTGACTCTTCATAACTATTTTGTGCTATACTGACTGAAGCTGAAAGCACAACATATGTTTTTTTTTTTTAAGGTTGGAGCAATTTCAGATTATTGGAATTCTGGCAGTTTCAGTTCTATTGATTTCGTTTATATATTTTTTCTATTTCAACTTACCTGTGTTTGGTCGGTGTTGCCTGGTTATGTGGATTGGTTTCGCCACTCAAGGATTTTTCTTAATATTTCAACTGTTTTCACAAATGCGGTGCATTATATGGTGTCAGTACTCCCTTAGATTTCAATTTCTTTATTTTTTTCTGTTTTTCAGAACTGCTCCTACGGATATTGGTATTGCATAAATTTAATTCAGATTCTATATTCCTGTAAGCACTCTAAAAGATCCTTCGACTTCGGTTTGTATCTATCATTTGTCTGCATTTTCAAAGTGAAGATGTTTGCATAGTTCTCAATGGACTGCCTTCCCCATACAGTCATGTCTGTTTTTGTATTCTTTTTGAACTAGTTTGCTGCTTTCAGTTATCATGCGATTTACCGTTTCGTCTCTCTGTCAACAGAGCTTATATTTTTTAATGGAAATTGCTCCAAACAAGGCATGAAGCAACTTGATGTAAGGAGTCAAAAAAAAAAAAAAACTATTTCAAGGTCAAAAACATCCAACGATATGTACTAGATGGATAGATTCCGACACAGAAAACAGTAATTCTTCCCCCTTTGTCAGAAACATTGCTCATGGAATGTGAGGACTAAAGGATAAAATAATGGAAGCGAGAGTTACAAGGCTACCGAAAGTAAACCCAAGGTCCACTTTCTACTCTCTTAAATTTGTTGTTTTCGTGGGTTTTGTCTATTTTGATTTTTATGTAGTTCGTTGTGATCACGTTTTGAGCGACTGTCAGTAGCTATAAAGTTTCTCTGTTCAAGTGTCTTTTCCATAGCAATGTCCATGTGTTTCCGCGTGCTTTTTGGTCAGTCTTATAAATCGTTCATGTAGCTGAGGCTTGTTCAATTACTTGTGCGTGTACTTTTTTTGGTTGGAGAGTGTCATTTTATGAGATTTCTGTCCGTGTGTTCTTTCTATGTCATTGCTTTATTTCTATTTCAACTTTCGTGTGACTGGTTGACATTCCTAGTTTATGTGGGTTGGTTTCCACATTCGAGGATTTTCCTTAAGTTTTCAGCTGTTTTCATCATTGTATGGTCTTAGTTTTCCCTTTGATTTCAATTTCTCCTAGTATTTTTCCAGGTTTTTCGGGACTGTTCCTAGTGCTCCTACGCTTATTAGTATTATATTGAATTTCTTCATGTTCCCCATTCCTTTCAGTTCTCTGGCAAATTCCGTGTATTTGCTTTGTTTTCTGTCGCCTTGATCTTCACCCTGTAGTCTGCTGAGAAAGAAAAATCTATGAGTTGGGGTTTTTCATTTCCTTCTTGTAAACCATTATGACATCTGGTTGTGTGTGAGTTTATCTGTTTGTATCTCCATGTCCAGTACTCTCCACCTTTGTTTGCATGGTCAAAATGTAGTCATTTGCATAGTTCCCCGTGTACTGCCTTCTCCACGCAGTCGTGTCTGTTTTTGTATTCAATTATTATATGTACTCACTAGGAGTTCTCACACAGGTCATCATCAGAGATTACTCACTGATAATAACCGGTGGTGTTTCCTGGAGTCTGGGTGATAACAAGCCTCCCCAGATTTCTAATACTCTCTACCTCTTTCGATAACTTTTGCAAATGACTTTGCATTATTGCAACAGCTGCTTACCATTGATTTTTCACTGGTAGCGCCCATTGGTCTTCACTGAGATTTTGGTGGCAGTAAGCCTCCCCAAGGTCCCAGTACATTCTGCACTCTTCCAGTGAAGGTCTGGTTAGTGCTCTCCCTCCTTGGTCTTTCCATCTTCTTTGACCCTTCACGACTATTTTGTGTGGTATCAGCCGAGGCTGGTACCATCACTTTTTTTAGGAGGAGGGGGCGAGGGTAGTTTATGCAGCAGCAGCAGCAACAACAACAACAACAACAACAACAACAACAACAACAACAACAACAACAACAGCAACAACAACAACAACAACGACGACGACGACGACGACGACGACGACGACAACACCAACACCAACAACAACAACAACAACAACAACAACAACAACACCACCACCACCACCACCACCACCACCATCATCATCATCATCATCATCATCATCATTATTATTTAATACAAAGTTAATTATCTAATAATGTACATTTTTTTCTTATATATTTCAATAAAGAAATCCATATGTTTGTTCCAGAGTAGATATTTCCAATCTTATTGCTTTGATGCACTGAAGTAATTCGCTGATATATGCCAATCATAGATTGCCTATGGTAAATGAATCATTTTTATCTTCATCATCTTCCTTCCTTTTTAAATCCCCCTCACCTAGCATACACACTATGACAGATGCTAACAAACAGTAAATGATCTCTACTTCAACAAGCAAACTGCATTGCTTGATGTTTCTGAAGTAGAAAATTAAGATTCTATTCAACGTATCAGAGTGATGGATGTTGCTGTTAGAAACATATATTTGCACAGAATGACCCCTGCAGGATCACCGCTAAACAACTACTCTCGCAGTAACAATCGTTCTTTGATAGAATCGGCTGCAGAAACTTCAGTTTCCATTCAGACCTAAGTGTAAATCATAGCACTTTATTATTGCTTACTGAACCACTATGAAGTAAATTAAATTGCTATTCCTTGTCGATAACATTAATGTCTCTTCTTACTAGGCTACAGAAGAGACCACATTGCAGCTATCAAATTGTGTTTAGAGAAATGTTGATGGGTGTGTGATATAGAGATAATGGGACTGGGTTGCTTAGAGTGATTTATGATTTAACGCACTCCTCTTCTCCAAACATTCCAAGGAAGAACAATGCAAGTTCCGAAACTGTGATAAACCAATCTAGCTCCTGATGGAATGAAAAAGCCAGCTCAGTCTGGTTTTGCCAATATTTGGCATGAGATTTTACTACCTATATTCATCTCAAAGAATAGTTTTTATTATTTATTTATCTATTTCATTCATTTAATTATGTCCCCGTGGGTATCTCAGTAAGAAAAAACTATGTAAAAAGGTGTGATCTTTTTTCTACATTAAATAAATAATTAATTGTTAGGTTATTTTTCTACTTCTAGTAGTTCAAATTCTTTTAAATATCTAAGCTTAAAGCTCCCAATAATGTCCAATAAATCCATACTTTATACCATAACTATAAAATAAGTCAATATTAATTTTAAAATTATTTACATTATCTATATCCAGGCGGGAATTTTTTTTGCTATCGATGCGGTATATGACAGTGAAAAGCGTATACTGCATCGATAGCAAACAAATTTCCCACCTGGATAACTTTTTCATTTCTGGAATACCATTTACCGCCTGGATTATTTTTTAATCAACCTCTTTGATATCTTTCTTGAAGCTGTTTTAAACTTTATGACTTGGATGAACTGTATAAGTTTAGCAAAAAAGTATGTTTTGGGCCGATATATTTGATGTTTTATATACTTTTATGTATTTTTATGTAATTTTTAAAAATATATTTTCAGTTTAATTTCCATTAATTAATTTCATTTAATTACCTGCAGTAATGTCATTGCGGTAATGGTCCTCTGAGGATAAAATTTTCTTTGAAAACTCATGAATTAAGGACATTAACGTACTTTGCTTGAACATTGAATGCTAATAAAATTTGATTCGTACCTTATTTTATTCTTTCACTTTATCCAGTGCTATCCATGCTCTATCCAGTGTATTGAGCTTCAGTTTTATCCGGATGTTCACTAATTAAAGATATTAGTTGCCTCTTATATCTTTTGTTGTATTAACTTTATATATATATATATATATATATATATATATATATATATATATATATATATTCCTGTGAACTCGCGTATTCATGCACCATCTCAACACCACCATTTCCGGTTGGTAGTTTTTTATCCATATATTATATATATCATCGATTTTCTAGAAAGTTTTATTTGTATGTCGTCAACATATTGCTTAGCGAATTCCAATGCATTGACCAGTGTACATTTTTTGATAAAGAGGTAAATGTAAAAACTCTTTTATTAGTTGTTTGCTTATTTTTCCTATATTGCTCTTTGTATGTGTTAATTATCTGCAAAACGGTTTATTTACAAAATTTTCTTTGTGGTCTTTGAATGTGATAAACGGTTCCAGTTTAGCTAATCACTTTATTCTATTATCTTTTTGGATGTTATTAGTTTTGCGGATTATGTTTCGTCGTTTGTTTTTAATAGAATTTTGTAATTTCATTATTAATTTCGTATACGTTTTATTATAAACTTTGTACACCGTTCTAAATTTATTCATACCAATATTTTCGCATTTCTTTTATCATTTTTATATTTTCGTTTTTAATTTGTTTAACCTAAACTCACAAATGTTTATTATATTCATAATATCGTTCTCAAAAATATCTATTTCATTCATTTTAGAGGGACATTTCATCGTTTTAAACCCGTATTTGTTAATCGTATTTGTTGTTTTTATCGTAACCATTAGACCGGAAGTAAAATTGCTTCCATGTTATTTTTTTTCATAAAGTTTTAGATTTTCTCAATTAATTTGATTTTATAATAACAATTCGCCTGTATGTCTTTCAACAAATAGTCTAAATGTATTTCTTCCATGTTCGTTAGATAACAGTCCTAAGTACAAATACTAAGCAAAAGTGCTTAACCGATATTATATTCGGGTGCAGTTAACATGCAATAAAAACATAATGTTTGCAAAGTTTACAATAAGAATAGATAAACATTAAGCTTTAAAAACCACTGCTAAGATATTTCAGTATTGCTCAAAATGTTAGTCTAACGACTGACGTTAGTTTTCTTGTTATTTTCCATTGCTATGTCGTTTTTAATGTTATTTAATGCACAGAAACACTCAAGATTCCTGTAATTGATGGTGTCACTGAATAAGAGGAGTTTTCTTGAATAATTGCATAGAAGCAAAGTTTGCTCTTTTCTTTGCTGTAATTTATGTTTTAGTCAGTTTGATTCAAATTCTAGTCTTGCTTCTCTCTATGTATAAATGTTAATGTAGTTGTGGTTTCAAGTTTCAAACAAGCATTAGCAGGAAAGATCACACGTCACCACTTTGAAGCCATTTTCTTCCAACTTGAGTGTTTGCTGCTTGTAAATTACACATTCTTAATCCAAAGTAAATAACATTTCTGTCAACTTGAACTACACAAACATTAGTAAATAAAGACCATTACATGTTCTAGAAAAATCACTGTTGCCATTGTTCAGATCGAGGGTCGTGTTCCCCCGATTATAAACGTGTTCAGTTGAATCAAACAATGTTGCATGCAAAGACGGAGTAATAATTAATAAACAAAATGAAGTAGTTCAAATAAGGTTTATTGAACGTGTGTGTACGTGGAATGGTGAAGTGTGTGATGTATGCATGTGTGTCGATAGAAAACAGTTCTTGAAAAGGTATAAGAAGAAATGAATCCGGCGTGTGGAAAGTCTTCGAAAGCCGTACACAAAGAAAACGAGTTGAGAACTCTTACCGTTGTTTGCCCACGTGTTGACGGAAGAAACGTGTGTTGGTAGTTGTTTTGCCAAGACTAGTTGAAGAATAAAGCGTTAGACGAAGCGCTAGTGTATTAGCGTCGTTCTGTCGACCAGAGAAAAGAGAGAGAGAGAGATGGAGCGCTGGTGCCAGCATACTTCTGTCGAGGCTGGTGAAGAAGAGAGATGGATTTTCCGTTTGCAACGGTTTTTATAGTCCGAAGGGCAGATAACTCTGGTGTCGTTTTCAGCGCCACCTGTCGGTGAAAAAGCGACACCTACCGGCAAACCGGTGTAGTTATGTTTTGAAAGGAGGAGGTAACTGCTACAAGGACTCCCCCCCAGATTGAAAAATATTGAAAATATTATTCAATATGGCAGTTGTAGATGAGAAGCATTCTTTGTGGGTATGTCTGTTTTGCTGTTGAAGATTAGAAAAAGTAGTGTGCACGCTACTTATTTCTGTTTCTGCATCTGTATTGAATGATTGATCGCAAGTGCGTCTGCGGAATTGAGTGTTGTAACGCATGTGGATCTGCGTGTTGTTTGGGTCTGAATCAAGTTCGAGCGCAAGTGAGTTTGCGGTCGAAAAATGTTGAGTGCAAGTGAATTTGTACTTGTTGGTGGCGTTGTTCATGTTGATTAGTCTGCGTGATGCGGAGCTGATGAACGAACGTTGAATTGTCAGTGAATGTTTGGTGCTTGGGTCTGCGCGGTTGTTGATGAGTGAGCACAAGTGGGTCTGTGCGGTGTTGATGAGCGAGCACAAGTGAATCTGTGCAGTGTTGATAAGTGAGCACAAGTGAGTCTGTGCAATTGTTGATGAATGAGCACAAGTGAGGCTGTGCAATTGTTGATGAATGAGCACAAGTGAGTCTGCGCTGATGTTTATGAGTGAGCACAAGTGGGTCTGTGCGGTGTTGATGAGCGAGCACAAGTGAATCTGTGCAGTTGTTGATGAGTGAGCACAAGTGAGTCTGCGCGGTTGTTGATGAGTGAGCACAAGTGAGTCTGTGCAGTTGTTGATGAATGAGCACAAGTGAGTCTGTGCAATTGTTGATGAATGAGCACAAGTGAGTCTGTGCAATTGTTGATGAATGAGCACAAGTGAGTCTGTGCAATTGTTGATGAATGAGCACAAGTGAGTCTGTGCGGTGTTGATGAATGAGCACAAGTGAGTCTGTGCAATTGTTGAGTTTGTTCATGTTAATTAGTCCGTGTTGTGGAACTGATGAACAAACATCTAGTTGTTGAGATTGGTGGTACACTATGGTCAAAATCAGATGCACAAATGTCTGCATGTGAGTTAGCAGGTCCAGGTACAAGTGGGTCTGTACTGGTGTTGGTGCGCGTCGTTCGAGTTGATGTGTCCCCAGTTGATCAACGAACGTCCAGTTGTTGAGTATTTAGTGGTGCTTGTGCAGTTGTACTCATTTTGAACTGGTGTGATTTCTTCCATAGTGTCGTCAGTGATGTCCGGAAATGTTTGGTGCTTGATGAATGTCCGGGAAGATGTGGTTGTTCAAGTTGATGAGTCCTTCTGTTGATCAATGAACGTCCAGTTGTTGAAGAGGGTTAGTAGCCCTTGAAGGGTGATGTTGGTGCTTGCTGAGCCTGACTTTTTACAACCAGTATTAAGTCTTTGGGCTTGGTGATGTTGTTCGTGTTTGACATCGTGTTGTCTGTTTTGTAGTTTTCTTTTCTTTTATATATATATTTCCAACACGTGGGTAGAAAGGAAAAAGAAAAAAAAAATGGAGTCGTAATTTGTTTCCCACGAGGAATGACGTTTTTTGTTTTCGTTTTAGTTTGTTTGAATGTTAGTTTCCACGTAGAGAAAGAATGGCGGCTTCTCTTTTCTTTGTTGTTGAAAAGAAAGAAAAAAAAAATCGTATTTTCTTTTTTTGTTTGAATTTTCATTTCATCGTTGTTAAAAAAAATGGCGGCTTCCTTTTTTTTTTGCTTGTTGTTGAAACAGAGAAAATAAGTTCGTATTTTCATTTTTTTGTTGTTTGAATTATCATTTCCACGTGAAAAAGATGGCGGCATTATTTTGAATTTTTTTATCAACACGTGGTCACGAAAAAGATGGGCAGCGTGAGCGTTTGTTTTCCTTTGTTTTCTTTTTATCTCCACGTGTTCAAAACAAAAGAAAATGGCGTCTTGTAAGGTCCTTTTGTTCGTCAAAAAAGAAGAAAAAAAGTTTGTCTTTTTCTTTGTATATATTTTTCCGACACGTGGGTGGAGAAAGAGAAGAGGAAAAAAAATGAAATTGTAATTTGTTTTATACTCGGAGAGAGCCGAGAAATGTTTTTGTTTTTCTTTGTTTGGGGTTTTCCCATGGCCAGGAAAAAATCGCGGCCTCTTTTCTTTTGTTTGTTTGTATATTTCTACCACGTGGGTAGAAAAAAGAAGGAAAAAGATGGGTGCGTAATTCGTTTCACCACGAAAGAAAAAAACGAGAAATGATATATATATTTTTTTGTTCTTGTACGAAATTAATTACTCCGCCACATACAACAAAGCTTGCACGTCGGGTCACCAATGTTCAGATCGAGGGTCGTGTTCCCCCGATTATAAACGTGTTCAGTTGAATCAAACAATGTTGCATGCAAAGACGGAGTAATAATTAATAAACAAAATGAAGTAGTTCAAATAAGGTTTATTGAACGTGTGTGTACGTGGAATGGTGAAGTGTGTGATGTATGCATGTGTGTCGATAGAAAACAGTTCTTGAAAAGGTATAAGAAGAAATGAATCCGGCGTGTGGAAAGTCTTCGAAAGCCGTACACAAAGAAAACGAGTTGAGAACTCTTACCGTTGTTTGCCCACGTGTTGACGGAAGAAACGTGTGTTGGTAGTTGTTTTGCCAAGACTAGTTGAAGAATAAAGCGTTAGACGAAGCGCTAGTGTATTAGCGTCGTTCTGTCGACCAGAGAAAAGAGAGAGAGAGATGGAGCGCTGGTGCCAGCATACTTCTGTCGAGGCTGGTGAAGAAGAGAGATGGATTTTCCGTTTGCAACGGTTTTTATAGTCCGAAGGGCAGATAACTCTGGTGTCGTTTTCAGCGCCACCTGTCGGTGAAAAAGCGACACCTACCGGCAAACCGGTGTAGTTATGTTTTGAAAGGAGGAGGTAACTGCTACAAGGGGTCCTTTTGTTCGTCGAAAAAGAAAAAAAAGGATTATTTTTTCAAAGCACCGGTCTTCATCCATTAAGAGGTTACCAATATCATAAAGACGGTCATAGGTTTCACAATAAATTAAATGAATAAGAAAAAACATTGGTGATAATTAAATTAATTGATTCCGAATATGAATGTTCAATATTCCTTCATGATCATCATATTCAGTTTAACATCCGTTTTACATGCTAGCATGCATTGGACGGGTTTTAGATTTAATTGACTTCCAAACAAACCTATCTCTGGCCATATCTTTATTTATCCCTCTTTTTCTTGTCCATCCTTATCACTCCCTCCCATGTTTTCTTTGGCCTATTCTTGCCAACTGACTCTGCTACTTTAAGTAACTCTCATCCATTCTTTCAACGTGGCCATACCATCAAAGTCTCCTGTTCTGCACACATCTCCCTATACTGCCCAGATTTTATCCTGTTCTTAACTCATCAGATCTAAGTCTGTCTTTAAGACGTACATTACACATCCATCGTATCATTGTCATATCATTTCTCTTCATGCAACGCATGTCCTCAACTTTCACTGGCCAAGTTTCACTTCTATACATCATACTATGTATACATGTCTGATAAATTATTCTTTTAGTTGCCAGTGGTAAACCTCTGCTGGTTAGTAATGGCAGAAGTCCCCTGAACTTACTCCATTTACTCCTAACTATTGCAATTTCATTAGCATCTGATCCAATGCGGGTGGGACCCAGGGGGCGATCCTTGGACCTTTATTATTCCTGATATTTATTAACGACCTTCCTGATTAAATTGTGTCCGAGATGGGTATATTTGCTGATGATACCACGCTCTACATGTGGGCAGAACATATGCACACATATCCAAGGCAATGTCTGACTCCTTAGAAAATTACCCCCAGTCTGTAGTGGAATGGGGACGTAAATAGATAGTGACATTTAATGCTACCAAGACAAAGCTGCTTTCCTTTAACAATTATAAGAAACCTTTTCAACCACTGATTGCCATGGCTAATAGCATTCTACCTGAGAGTTCATTATTCAAACTCCTCGGTCTAACATTCACAGGTAACATGAATTGGAACAACTACATA
This sequence comes from Sepiola atlantica, assembly GCA_963556195.1. Classification (NCBI taxonomy): domain Eukaryota; kingdom Metazoa; phylum Mollusca; class Cephalopoda; order Sepiida; family Sepiolidae; genus Sepiola; species Sepiola atlantica. The sequence continues at coordinate 70,208,246 of OY744526.1, forward strand.
GATAACATTGCCAAGGCTGCTGCAAGAAAGATGAGCTACCTCTACCGTCCTAGAAAATACCTGCTAATATCTTGCATCTCTACAAAGCCACCATCCGCCCATGCATGGAGTATTGTTGTCACATTTGGGCTAGAGCATCAACCACTAGTCTCTCTCTATTAGACATGGTCTAATAAGCGTCTCCAATCTAACAGGTCCAGCATTGTCAACTAATCTCTAACCCCTGTCCTATCGCTGCAATGATGTATCCCTGTGCTTAAGTTACAAGCACTTTAATGGAATGTGCTCCGATGAACTCGCGGCACTGATGCCTCCTCAACGTCAATACTCCCGACAAAGATTATAGAAGACGTAGAGGTCCCCAGATACCGAAAAGCTTTCTAGTCTAATAGTTTCTTCACAATAGTTTCTTTTGGGAACAACGGTTAAAAGCTGGTATGCTGACTTTAAACTAGATCAAAAAGACACAAATGATGAGTTACGTTTGGCTCGGTAAATAAGAGTTTTTACTACGGGCATTTTGTATCTGTAAGGGCATTGACTTTAAAAAATAAGTAGGCTTGAATTTTTGATCGTAGATCTTATCTGTGTTGGCTTCTATTTCTATGTCGAGGAAGGACATTTTATTATTGATATTTATTTTGTGTGTTTTAAATGTGTTTTTGATTAATGTTAGGTTAGTTAAGTTTTCCGTTAATAGGAGGATGTCGTCAATGTACCTTCTTCTTTTGTGTCAATCAGATGATTCTGGTGTTGGCATTAGTTTCCCCGATGTTTTTCTAGTTAGAAATCTTTCTGGAAAGACATAAGGTACTTGCAGGAAGGACCACAAGAAGGTGGCCAACAGTGGAACCGACTGGATTCGAACTTGGAACACCCAGGTCTTCAGTTTGTGTCGATATCCACTTAACCACCGCCAGTCGATGTACCTAACGTATATGAAGGGTTTAGAAATAATATTAAAGGTTTTAGTTTCAGATTAGACATGTAAAATTCAGAGAACAATGAGCCCAGAGCCGATCCCATCAAGACTCCGTCCACCTGGATGTATAAGGTTTCTGAAAGAGACCTCAGAATGGAGAATATCAAACAATTGTTCTGAAGATTTCATTTTGTAGCTAGGAGTAGATATGGTGTGATTAATTTGTTAAGGGTTTTTGACTTTTTTTTTCTTTTTCTTTTCATTCATTTGCTGGGGACGAGGCATTCTTCCAAATGCCATACGATCACTCGCTATTTACAGACTCCAACCGAGAGCTCTTTTCAGGATTCTGGCTGTTCCCTTGAATGCAGTTGCTTGGATTTCTCTTGCACTTGGGTCACCAGGTATACTTTCTAAATACTTTTTCAAGTTCTTCTTCATGAGTCCAGTGGCTCCTATGATAACTGAAATGATGGAGATCTCTTTGAGGTTCCAGTTTCTTTTCATATCATACATTAGACCCTGATATTTTGTTATTTTCTCCCTTTCACAGTTTGTGTATGGGTGTGGGGATTTAAGATATAATGAGCCGAAGGGGATAGTTAGGTTTATGTGTTTTGAAATTTCAATATATATAACCTGATTTATATTCGCCGATAATTTTATTGAGTTTTATGGAATCGATATGTGCGTTATTCGCGGTGATAATTTATTAATGTGCTTTTTTAGTTGGTCAGTGGGGTTTTGTTGTATTTTTTTAAATTTAGATGTGTACGATTAAATTTTTTTTAGTTTTGAGTGATATTGTTCTTTGGGGATTATAACGAAAGTATTTGATTTGTCGGCGCGTTTAATAGTGATGCCGGGGTGATTTTTTTAATTCGGTAGCGGCGGTTTTAAGCTTAGTAGTAAGTACGTGTGTTTTTTTGAAGGTGCGTCTATTCTTAATGGGTTCGGGGTTAAGGAGATCGATGACAGAACATATGAAGTGTAGAATTAGAACAGACACTACACTTTGCTAATAATTTTGAACTCCATTAGATCGTAGGTTATACATCTCCAGACAATAACTGGAAAGAACATTAATTTACTGTGTAGCAGTCACCAATAGGGACTACTTTTGAATGCGTAATCACTGTCCCTGTGAGTTGGCTTGTCCAATCAAATCACAGGGTGCAGTAATATCGTCAGTTCCCTAAGGGACTACTTATGTCCCCTTAGGGTTCAGAGAAAAAGATCAGACGACCTCCTGGCACCAGCTTGGACACATCGCAGAAAGCACCAGCGAGGAACGAGGAAACGCTCTCTCTCCCCCCGCCGTCGCCACTTGACGACTACTACCATCTTCACCTGAAGAAAATCACGGGCAGCCCTAAGAACTCTTATATTCTTCCTCTTCCTCAGACGGACACTGTCCCACTCTCTTCTACCTATACCAAACGGTATAGGTAACCTTGAGTTAATAAAACCTCTTTTTGTTATAGTTACAGAAATACTTTTCATTGTTCCGTTTCTTTACGAGAGGATAAAAGGATAACCCCTTTCACCCCCTTCTCATCTCCTTACAACTGTTTGTTAGGAAATTAGTCACAAACATTTTATGGTAAATTTTTACTATCACAACCATCGTAGTTTATCTCCCACCATAAATTCTAAAATAATTGTTTACGATTTTGTTTTCTTTTTTCTGCCAAGTTTTGCAGAGTTTTCACACGTAATCCCCTAAAATGAAGAATCGCATTTCTGAGGCGGTGGTTGAGTTGAGGGTGTTATTAATTACGTGTGTTTCTATTTACTTGTTCCCCACGAGAGAAGAGTTAGACACAAGATCGGTTTTTAATGTGGAGAATCTAGCTCTCCAAAAAGCGGCACTCTGGATTTGGACAACAAATTTAAATTGCGTCAGTCTAGAAGGATTAGTAGTAAAAGATAAAGTGTAGTATCAGAACAGATACTACATTTTTAATTATTTATTTGCTTAAATATATATACGTATATTTTAACACATTAGGCACAAGGATGTTGTTTTTGTTGAAATTTTGTGTACAAAGGAAATCCTTGCCAAAAACAAAAATGGAAGGAAAAGGTTCTGTTATTAAATTGAGAACATGTTTCCTTTTTTTAATTATAATTAAACCTAAAATGTGTCTGATGAGTAAAATTTGTATTTTATTCACATTACTTTTTTTCTAGATTTCTCTGCAATTCTTTGTTGAATTATACGTACAATATAGTTAAATTCGTAAAACAAAAACGTAAACAAAAATCAACAGGTCTATTCTCAAATACTTTTTTAAATTTCTTTTAAAACAAATATCTTTAAATTTAGACATTATAATCTTGCTTCTCCTCCTTTTGACAATAGTTAACTAAATTCATTTACGAATAAATGTTTGCTTCTTGAAAATGAAAATAAACATTTACTAACTAATTATTAATTTATGAAGTTACTTTTTTATCCAGAAAAATATTTTACATAATATGGCCGAAAAATATTAATAAATTGCTTGTTAATAATAAACTTATTCAATGTTTTGACACTTGTAGCAGTTACCTCTTCCTTTCAAAACATAACTGCACCGGTTGGCCGTTAGGTGTCGCTTTATCACCGACAGGTGGCGCTGTAAAGCGACACCAGAGTTATCTGCCCTTCGGACTATAAAACCAGGTGCAAACGGAAATTCTCTCTCTTCTTCCCCAACCAGCCTCGACAGAACGACGCTAATACACTAGCGTTTCATTTCACTCTTCTCTTCTGGTCGATTGGCCTCGGCAGAACGGCACTAATACACTAGCGCTTCGTCTCACGCTTTTCTCTTTTTTTTTTCAACTAGTCTCGACATAACAACTACCAACACACGTGGTCAAACAACGATAAGAGTTCTCAACTCATTTTCTTTGTGTACGGCTTTCAAAGACTTTCCCCACGCCGGATTCATTTCTTCTTATACCTTTTCAAGAACTTTTTTTCCATCGACACACATGCATACATCCCACACTTCATCATTCCACGTACACACACGTTCAATAAACGTTATTTGAACTACTTCATTTTTGTTTATTAATTATTACTCTGTCTTTGCATGCAACATTGCTTGATTCAACTTTGCATGTTTATAATCGGGGGGAACACGACCCTCGATCCTAACACACTGAATAAGATATCCAATTGATTTCCTAAAAGTTAATACAAAAAAACTTTTTCAGGGTAAAGAAAAAAATATCGAGTGGGTCAAATTCTTTGGGGTAGAATTATTCTCCGGCGGTAAGATCACAAAAAATCCATAAAATCCTATCACATAGATTTATCTACAAGTTTATCAATGTGTATGATTTTTTTTATAACTTATCGATGACATACAAAAAAAAAACACACTTCAGGGTAAAGAAAAAAATATCGAGTGGGTCAAATTCTTTGGGGTAGAATTATTCTCTAGTGGCAGATTCTTCGAAAAGGCCCTTATAAGATTGCAACAAATCCATAAAATCCTATCACATTGATTATCTACAAGTTTACTAATGTGTATGTTTTATTTATAACTTATCGGTGGGAAAAAGAAATAACATATCATCCGTTTTTTTATAGATTTTATTTCAGTACAATAAAAACCGACGTAAACAAATTGCTAGTTGATTTTTTTTTAACATAACGTTGGTATACTTCATTTTAACTCATGAATCAGTGTTGGTCTTTTTAGGGAAAAGTTTGAGATAAGGAAATCTCCAAATACCGGAATATTTCTGTATAAACGACCTTAAATTAACACCATTTAATGAACTCTTCCGATACTTAGGTGTATAGTTTCGCAGGTGATTACTTTTTATGTTGTTTTGGCTGTGTTGTTTCGGGCGCTTTCGTTATTGGAATCACTAATTGTATCGGAATCGGGAATTTAGAACAGAATCGTTAATTGTATTGGAATCGAAAAAATATTGAAATCACCTCATCATATATATATATATATATATATATATATATATATATATATATATGTGTGTGTGTGTGTGTGTATAAGGACAATGAAGTGATGAAATTTACATAATTTACAAGTTTATTAACTCATCAAGTGTTTAAGCAAGGTATATAATAGAAATACAAATCATTTTTTTATTTGTATTCCTATTACCCATTTTGCTTGAACATTTGATGAGTTAATAAACTTGTAAATTCTGCACATTTTATCTATTTCATCACTTCATTATTCTTATATAAATGCTCTATCTACTCAATCTATTAAACGTATCTCGATAGGATTTAATATAAATTTTGTTTTTTTATATTATCCATTTATTATATACTAGCAAAATCTACCCGCCCTCAGGGCAGCAATTAATAAGACAGTAGTTTTCTTTACAGAAAAAAAGAATTAATTTCTATTTTATATTTTGGTAATTTGGAAGAAAACGCCAAAAATATGATTGTCGTAGTGTTATTTGATATATTCCAATGTTAGGGAAATTTACTATGCATGAACATAGTCAAATTTTATTTATTAGAAAAAAAACAACAAAAAATGGTTAATTGATATGGTCTTTAAGATATTCAAAGTCAAGGAATTTGAGTTTGTTTCAGCATAAAAATGAAAAGGAATTCCCCATTAAAAACTGGTTATATAATGAAATGAACAGATGAAAGAGTTGAACGTCGTTTGTCAAATAAAACAATTTCATATTACTGAGTTATTCAAACTGGTTACTTTTTGCCTTTTGACTTTATTATTAAAGACAGAAAAAAAACTTAATAAATAGTAAAAAAAAATTGTTGTAATTTAGAAAGATTTATGGCAGCTAACTGAATTCTTTTTTTTTCTTTTTGCTATGGGAGCTAAATCCGTAATGTTCTTTTTTTGTTTTCATTTTTTTGGGGGAGGGGGCTATTTTATATCTGGTTATTTGCATTTTTTTCATTTTCATGATCAATGTTAAAGTTATCATCATCATCATCATACAGTTTTTTAGGGCATTCACACGTAATCGGCTAAAAAGTAGAATCTCATTTTTTGGGGGAGGGGGGCTGAGGGTGTCAATCTACAATAACACCCAAACTTTTAGTATTTTTATTTACGCCTAAATAAGATATTTAATTCGCCAAGTTTAAAGAAGTTATTTACTTAATTTTAACGGGCAAACTAACTAAACAAATTAATCGTTTATAATCAAAATTTAAAAAAAGGATGTATAGTTAAAAAATATAAGATTAAAGAAATAATGTATGGGTAAATTTGTACATTAACAGCCTCTGCTACCCCCCCCCCCCCAAAAAAAAATGAAATTCTGTTTTTTTAGGTGATTACGTGTGAAGAGTGAACACTGTGGAAAACGGAAAGACGAAAAAAAAACAATTATTTTAGAATTTAGAGTGAGTGATCAGTTTCATATATATTTAATGCAAAATGATCTTCCATCTCCAGGCGATTCTAACTCGTTAGGGGAATCAATCAATTTTTTTATAACCACTAACCCTAAGTCTGAGTGACAAGATCACAAAACCAGATCTAGAATAGCCCCCCGCCCCCAAAAAAGAAAACAAAAAAAAACATTACGGATTTAGCTCCCATAGCAAAAAGAAAAAAAAAGAATTTAGTTAGCTGCCATAAAACGCTAGAATGGTCCGGAAATGAGGGGATCATTTTAAATTAAATGTATGTACGAAATTGATCCCTACTCTAAATTCTAAAATAAGCGGTTTTTTCTCTTCTTTCCACTAAGTTTTTAATCGCCTAAAAAGAAGAATCTATTTTTTGTTTTCTGGAAGGTGGATGTGATTTAACAGAGGATGTTAATCTACAATTATACTACGAATCTATTTTTCGTAATTTGGACAGAATAGTGAAAAGGCAGTTTGTAAACAAAACATTTTTCACAGAAAATGTAAAATCTACGAAAATTAAATGCTGAAATAAATAAAAAAGCATTTTTTTTTAAAGCATTTAGTTATAAAATTATGCTTGAAATTCTACACCAGTAATAATGAATGCTGTTTTTTTTTCAGGAAAAACTATGCTTTAAAAATGAGGTATACAAAAATAATTAGTAAGTTAGAAAAAACGGTGCTTCTTGCTTAAAAGTCCGAAAAAAAGATTTATTTGTCTTTTACTGTTTAAGAGGTAAATAAGGGGCAGTAACTCTTAATTGTAATTTTGAGCCAGATTTTACGAGCATACGATCGCCTTGGTGCCGAAGGATTCCATCATTTGCGTGTGAATCACAAGTACAATTTTGTTGATCCACAAACCGGGGCCACCACCAACCACGTTGAACGTATGTGGTGTGAAGCAAAAAAGAAATAAATAAAATTGAATGTGGCACCCACACGCAAATGGTGGATTCCTATCTCGCAGAATTCATGTGGCGGCAGAAATTGCCCAAATTTGCAAACAAATTGCTGAATTTTATTCAGTATAAAACCCAAGTATAAACACAATAAATTCTTAAATTTTCCATTGCTGTATACTTTGTTGTTCATTTATTACTAATTAATTTTCTGTAAATTACGTTACATGTAATAACAACAGTTGATAAGAGTTACTGCCCCTTATTTACCTCTTAAACAGTAAAAGACAAATAAATCTTTTCTTCGGACTTTTAAGCAAGAAGCACCGAAAAAACTTGTTTTGCTTGTCGATTGTTGTGCGGCCGGCGGAGGAGAATTAGAAATAAATAATTTGTCAAAAGAAATTATTCCCCTTGCAGGGGGGGGGGGGGGGGCACGTCCTTTGAAAATAATTAACATTGTTTCAATTTTTTGTCATTTTTTGTGATCACTTTAATTAATTATTGGTAATATCAACAAAACTTTTCCATATATGTAAGCAACTAGGACAATCAAATTATAATCGAATAACAGCAAACAATTATTTATTTTGAATTGTTTAAAAATATAATTATGCAAATTAGGTAAACAAAAAATTTTGTTGTCAACTTTATTTGTCTATAGAATATTTCAAAAGAATATAGTGTATTAATTATTTAAATTAGAGTAACCTGTTTTGATTGTAATATAAGAATGATAAATAAGAACATATTTCGCATTTATTCATTTATATATATATATATATATATATATATATATATATATATGATTTATTTGAAAACTATTTCAGAACATAGTTTTCAAATAAATTATATTAGCTCTCACTCCTCTGCGATCGAGTACTTTATTGATTTCTGTTCAATATAACCTGACACACACACTATATATATATATATATATATATATATATATATAATGTTTCCCTGTTAGATACTTAATCCCCCTTTTTATTTTATTTACTTACTATTATATATTTTTTATTTATTTATGAATTTTCCAACGAATGTTAAGTCTGCACTATTTTGGATGTAGTTAGTTTCTCTGGGAATTTAAACTGCATTTTCCAACGAATGTTAAGTCTGCACTATTTTGGATTTAGTTAGTTTCTCTGGGAATTTAAACTGCATTTTCCTTTTTTTTTGTCTTTTTGTTTAAAATAACTCAAAGCTTCTTTAGACTATATATATATATATATATATATATATATATATATAGATATATATATATATGGTAAAATGAAAAAGGAAAACCAAAAACTGGATGTTTTTTATGTGTACATCAACGTTTCGTCTTTATTTATAAGACTTCATCAGGATGATGATATAGGGAAAAGATATCATGCAAGCACAGATACATGTAGGGTAGACATGTTGGGAAGAAAAATAAAATAAAATGAAAAATAATGGCAGCGTCTTGCTGGACGTCCGTACTTGTTAGAGACAGACCCCTTCTCCTACCCATGCATTCCAATAACACATCCATATGCAACACGCTCAACAAACTAGGCATTCCAATAGTACAAACCACTTCTCAATCCATAAAACAAACTTTAAACACATCCAGACATTTCCAAAAAACACCCACATCCCATGCCGGCTTATACACTGTCCCTTGCAATGATTGCCATCAATTCTACGTGGGAGAAACACAACGTGAATTAAAGAAACGATTAAATGAACATAAAAGGTACATAAAAAACAACAACCCTCTTAGTGCACTTTTCTCCCATGCTCTAGAATATGGTCATGCATTCAAATTTGAACAAGCCAAAATCACTAAACACATCCACAACAAATCTCGGCGAAGATTATTGGAAACTGCCCTCATCACATCCTCCACTACCATCAAGCAGCGAAATGGTTTCTTTAACCTATCACCCTTAATAAGCAAGATCATCCTCACAGAACAAAGTCTTTTGCCTGATCATGGCTAACTTTTATTTTCATCTCTAACCTTATGACACTCTTCCATTCACCCACACCCTTCCTTCTTCTCCCTGAATCTTCTTTTTTCCTCACTTTTTTCCCTCACATTTTTAATACTACAGTCCAAATAAACTTTCTCATGTTCCAAATATTTCAAATACTCCTCACCCACCCTTTCAATCACCCCCCTCCCCCACCCACTCCAATCCCTCACTCATTGCTATCATTTTCCAAATATTTTAAATATTTCACACCCTATCACGACAAATCCTCCCTCTTCCCCCTCTCATCTATTTTCTCCCATACCTCTTCTTAAATTCCCTCATTTTCTCCAAACGCTCTCTAAGACCATAACTTTCGCCCATCCACCAAAATCACAGCCCCCCCCTCTCTACCCATCCCCATTTTCCCTGCATACACCCCCCACACACAAACATTCCAACTCACTCTTCCCCTTCAATCTCGACCACAGCCATCTGGTCAAACACCCCCTCCCCCTCTTCCTCCAATCTCTCTCTGCCATCCATTTTACCCCTGCTCATCCCCCACCTCTTTCTCTCATCGCCAGCCACAGTAGTCCTCGCTCCCTCCACCCTTTCCCCTTTTTTCTCCCACTCATTTTCATTCTCTAACAAGTACGGACGTCCAGCAAGACGCTGCCATTATTTTTCATTTTATTTTATTTTTCTTCCCAACATGTCTACCCTACATGTATCTGTGCTTGCATGATATCTTTTCCCTATATCATCATCCTGATGAAGTCTTATAAATAAAGACGAAACGTTGATGTACACATAAAAAACATCCAGTTTTTGGTTTTCCTTTTTCATTTTACCATCACGTCGGATTACCTTCATCCTTCTCTTCCCATATATATATATATATATATATATATATATATATATATATATATATATATATATATATATATATGTGTGTGTGTGTGTGTGTGTGTGTGTGTATACTGAACCCTTTTAAGGGTCAACGTTTAGAACAGTTACCTAAGGGTATCCCTACTCTGTTTGGCGACACTGGTGAAATTTTGAGATGATATCGTTTTTTGTCTGGGGATATTTTAAGTAACCCCTCTCTGTACAGATCTAATATCTTCAAGGTTTCCTTCAACCCTGTTAAATGGTACACTGCGATTAAACCCTGCTTGGTTAGGTCGTATATTATTGTAGTTCAAGCCATGTCAATATACCTATTATCCGGGTTCTTCCTGCTTCTTATTGATTTGCTATTGCATTTATGGCTATGTATTAACATCCTCACTTGTCCGTAAACGGTTTTCTTCCGTTTTGCAATTGTGTGTGCATATGTATATACATATATATATATATATATATATATATAGAGAGAGAGAGGTATATCTGTGTATGTGTACATGTGTGTACATGTTTCTTTATGTATATCTATATGTAATTCTCTGACTGTTTCGCATTGTATCGGTAAATATAACAACTTCTGTTTGTATTAACCATATATTTTGTGAATTATATTTATGATTTGAGAATATTTATAAAAACGTTTTTATATATTTTTATATATATATTATATTTTATTTTACTTATATTTAGTCATAACCTGCATGATTAGTATAAATGAAGTTTATGGATAATTGTTTGTAAAACTGTTATTCTTAAAAGTTAATATTCTTAATTAAATTAATTTTGAATTTTTATCAATTTTACCTCTATAATTTATTAGCATTATTTTTTCTTTTTTATTCTTTTCCTTTCTTTTTTAAATCTATTTATTTTATCATTAATAGTGTATTTACTACTAATAAGTGTAAAGATTAGACTAATTTTATGTTACTGTTTTACATTTTTTATTATGATATATTTATAGATAATTGTTCTTAAATTTGTTCTTTTAAAAGAATATAATTTTAATTTAATTAATTTGAAATTTTATCTATTTTCTCATTTTCCACTTTAAATTTCTTATATTTTTCTATATATTTTGTAAAAAAATATTTGTTTAATTGTAAATTTTTTTCTTATGGTTCCTACATTTTCCACTCTTGTATCTTTGATGTACTTTTTTCTTCTATTGTGTCCCTTTATATGTCAGGTTTCATTGTTATTTATACTCTTTCGAAGAAAATTGTATATTGTCACGTCCCTACCCTCCCACTTTTTCTCGATTTGCTGTGTAATTAAGGGAGTACTATACAGCAATTTTTGCCGCTCTGTTATACTTCGAACGTTTGTGTCTATACCCTGTGCTGATGAAGACTCTTGGTAGCAATAAAATTTTATTTCGTCTCTGAAACGATCGTACAATAAACAGTTGTTTATGTTGAATTCTTGGAACGTATATTAATGAATATGTCATAGATTCATTAATCTCTGAACTATGAGAGAGAGAGAGCGAGAGAGAGAGGGAGAGAGAGAGAGAGATTAAATGAACCACTTAGTTTAGAATATTTACAGACTTGGTAGAAAACAGTTTTCTTGAATCTGAAATCTGGCTTTTCTTTCATTATCATGTTTTTAATAAAGCACTTCACTTGCTTTTCACTTTCAGAAGACATTAAAAGCTGCTCTATCGATATTGGTCTTCAAGAACTTTATCAAAAGAAAATGCATTGTCAATCCCCCTTTCAGAGCATCGCTACTGTATAAGAGTGACAATCATTTGTGTCATTATCATTTATGCTGGTCCACAGCTTTACTTTAACCTCAGTCTGAGATGAATCACATAACTAACCTAATTAGATTGACTTTGAAGGCACTTTGCTGACCTTCAGATTATCCACTGTCAACGAAGTCATTCTGAAGCAAATCTAAACAGCAGAGCTAATTTCCTCCCGTATTAAGCATTAATTTGAAACCTTATTCTGACCAAGAATTAAATTATTTGATTTGGTTTGATTGCTTTATTTACTTTTATATCATGCATTATATTTGTCTCAAATAATTTTGTATTAAGCATTCATTTGAAACCTTATTCTGACCAAGAATTAAATTATTTGATTTAGTTTGATTGCTTTATTTACTTTTATATCATGCATTATATTTGTCTCAAATAATTTTGTATTAAGCATTAATTTGAAACCTTATTCTGACCAAGAATTAAATTATTTGATTTGGTTTGATTGCTTTATTTACTTTTATATCATGCATTATATTTGTCTCAAATAATTTTGTATTAAGCATTCATTTGAAACCTTATTCTGACCAAGAATTAAATTATTTGATTTAGTTTGATTGCTTTATTTACTTTTATATCATGCATTATATTTGTCTCAAATAATTTTGTATTAAGCATTAATTTGAAACCTTATTCTGACCAACAATTAAATTATTTGATTTGGTTTGATTGCTTTATTTACTTTTATATCATGCATTATATTTGTCTCAAATAATTTTGTATTAAGCATTCATTTGAAACCTTATCCTGACCAAGAACTAAATTATTTGATTTGGTTTGATTGCTTTATTTACTTTTATATCATGCATTATATTTGTCTCAAATAATTTTGTATTAAGCATTAATTTGAAACCTTATTCTGACCAAGAATTAAATCATTTGATTTGGCTTGATTGCTTTATTTACTTTTATATCATGCATTATATTTGTCTCAAATAATTTTGTATTAAGCATTAATTTGAAACCTTATTCTGACCAAGAATTAAATCATTTGATTTGGCTTGATTGCTTTATTTACTTTTATATCATGCATTATATTTGTCTCAAATAATTTTGTATTAAGCATTAATTTGAAACCTTATTCTGACCAACAATTAAATCATTTGATTTGGTTTGATTGCTTTATTTACTTTTATATCATGCATTATATTTGTCTCAAATAATTTTGTATTAAGCATTAATTTGAAACCTTATTCTGACCAAGAATTAAATCATTTGATTTGGTTTGATTGCTTTATTTACTTTTATATCATGCATTATATTTGTCTCAAATAATTTTGTATTAAGCATTAATTTGAAACCTTATTCTGACCAAGAATTAAATCATTTGATTTGGTTTGATTGCTTTATTTACTTTTATATCATGCATTATATTTGTCTCAAATAATTTTGTATTAAGCATTAATTTGAAACCTTATTCTGACCAAGAATTAAATCATTTGATTTGGTTTGATTGCTTTATTTACTTTTATATCATGCATTATATTTGTCTCAAATAATTTTGTATTAAGCATTAATTTGAAACCTTATTCTGACCAACAATTAAATTATTTGATTTGGTTTGATTGCTTTATTTACTTTTATATCATGCATTATATTTGTCTCAAATAATTTTGTATTAAGCATTAATTTGAAACCTTATTCTGACCAAGAATTAAATCATTTGATTTGGTTTAGTTGCTTTATTTACTTTTATATCATGCATTATATTTGTCTCAAATAATTTTGTATTAAGCATTAATTTGAAACCTTATTCTGACCAAGAATTAAATCATTTGATTTGGTTTGATTGCTTTATTTACTTTTATATCATGCATTATATTTGTCTCAAATAATTTTGTATTAAGCATTCATTTGAAACCTTATTCTGACCAAGAATTAAATTATTTGATTTGGTTTGATTGCTTTATTTACTTTTATATCATGCATTATATTTGTCTGAAATAATTTTGTATTAAGCATTAATTTGAAACCTTATTCTGACCAAGAATTAAATCATTTGATTTGGTTTGATTGCTTTATTTACTTTTATATCATGCATTATATTTGTCTCAAATAATTTTGTATTAAGCATTCATTTGAAACCTTATTCTGACCAAGAATTAAATTATTTGATTTGGTTTGATTGCTTTATTTACTTTTATATCATGCATTATATTTGTCTCAAATAATTTTGTATTAAGCATTAATTTGAAACCTTATTCTGACCAACAATTAAATCATTTGATTTGGTTTGATTGCTTTATTTACTTTTATATCATGCATTATATTTGTCTCAAATAATTTTGTATTAAGCATTAATTTGAAACATTATTCTGACCAAGAATTAAATCATTTGATTTGGTTTGATTGCTTTATTTACTTTTATATCATGCATTATATTTGTCTCAAATAATTTTGTATTAAGCATTAATTTGAAACATTATTCTGACCAAGAATTAAATCATTTGATTTGGCTTGATTGCTTTATTTACTTTTATATCATGCATTATATTTGTCTCAAATAATTTTGTATTAAGCATTAATTTGAAACCTTATTCTGACCAAGAATTAAATCATTTGATTTGGTTTAGTTGCTTTATTTACTTTTATATGATGCATTATATTTGTCTCAAATAATTTTGTATTAAGCATTAATTTGAAACCTTATTCTGACCAAGAATTAAATCATTTGATTTGGTTTAGTTGCTTTATTTACTTTTATATGATGCATTATATTTGTCTCAAATAATTTTGTATTAAGCATTAATTTGAAACCTTATTCTGACCAAGAATTAAATCATTTGATTTGGTTTGATTGCTTTATTTACTTTTATATCATGCATTATATTTGTCTCAAATAATTTTGTATTAAGCATTAATTTGAAACCTTATTCTGACCAAGAATTAAATCATTTGATTTGGTTTGATTGCTTTATTTACTTTTATATCATGCATTATATTTGTCTCAAATAATTTTGTATTAAGCATTAATTTGAAACCTTATTCTGACCAAGAATTAAATCATTTGATTTGGTTTGATTGCTTTATTTACTTTTATATCATGCATTATATTTGTCTCAAATAATTTTGTATTAAGCATTCATTTGAAACCTTATTCTGACCAAGAATTAAATTATTTGATTTGGTTTGATTGCTTTATTTACTTTTATATCATGCATTATATTTGTCTGAAATAATTTTGTATTAAGCATTAATTTGAAACCTTATTCTGACCAACAATTAAATCATTTGATTTGGTTTGATTGCTTTATTTACTTTTATATCATGCATTATATTTGTCTCAAATAATTTTGTATTAAGCATTAATTTGAAACATTATTCTGACCAAGAATTAAATCATTTGATTTGGTTTGATTGCTTTATTTACTTTTATATCATGCATTATATTTGTCTCAAATAATTTTGTATTAAGCATTAATTTGAAACCTTATCCTGACCAAGAATTAAATCATTTGATTTGGCTTGATTGCTTTATTTACTTTTATATCATGCATTATATTTGTCTCAAATAATTTTGTATTAAGCATTCATTTGAAACCTTATTCTGACCAAGAATTAAATCATTTGATTTGGTTTGATTGCTTTATTTACTTTTATATCATGCATTATATTTGTCTCAAATAATTTTGTATTAAGCATTAATTTTAAACCTTATTCTGACCAAGAATTAAATCATTTGATTTGGCTTGATTGCTTTATTTACTTTTATATCATGCATTATATTTGTCTCAAATAATTTTGTATTAAGCATTAATTTTAAACCTTATTCTGACCAAGAATTAAATCATTTGATTTGGCTTGATTGCTTTATTTACTTTTATATCATGCATTATATTTGTCTCAAATAATTTTGTATTAAGCATTAATTTGAAACCTTATTCTGACCAAGAATTAAATCATTTGATTTGGTTTAGTTGCTTTATTTACTTTTATATGATGCATTATATTTGTCTCAAATAATTTTGTATTAAGCATTAATTTGAAACCTTATTCTGACCAAGAATTAAATCATTTGATTTGGTTTAGTTGCTTTATTTACTTTTATATGATGCATTATATTTGTCTCAAATAATTTTGTATTAAGCATTCATTTGAAACCTTATTCTGACCCAGAATTAAATCATTTGATTTGGTTTGATTGCTTTATTTACTTTTATATCATGCATTATATTTGTCTCAAATAATTTTGTATTAAGCATTAATTTGAAACCTTATTCTGACCAAGAATTAAGTCATTTGATTTGGTTTGATTGCTTTATTTACTTTTATATCATGCATTATATTTGTCTCAAATAATTTTGTATTAAGCATTAATTTGAAACCTTATTCTGACCAAGAATTAAATCATTTGATTTGGTTTGATTGCTTTATTTACTTTTATATCATGCATTATATTTGTCTCAAATAATTTTGTATTAAGCATTAATTTGAAACCTTATTCTGACCAAGAATTAAATCATTTGATTTGGTTTGATTGCTTTATTTACTTTTATATCATGCATTATATTTGTCTCAAATAATTTTGTATTAAGCATTAATTTGAAACCTTATTCTGACCAAGAATTAAATCATTTGATTTGGCTTGATTGCTTTATTTACTTTTATATCATGCATTATATTTGTCTCAAATAATTTTGTATTAAGCATTAATTTGAAACCTTATTCTGACCAAGAATTAAATCATTTGATTTGGTTTGATTGCTTTATTTACTTTTATATCATGCATTATATTTGTCTCAAATAATTTTGTATTAAGCATTAATTTGAAACCTTATTCTGACCAAGAATTAAATCATTTGATTTGGTTTGATTGCTTTATTTACTTTTATATCATGCATTATATTTGTCTCAAATAATTTTGTATTAAGCATTAATTTGAAACCTTATTCTGACCAAGAATTAAATCATTTGATTTGGTTTGATTGCTTTATTTACTTTTATATCATGCATTATATTTGTCTCAAATAATTTTGTATTAAGCATTAATTTGAAACCTTATTCTGACCAAGAATTAAATCATTTGATTTGGTTTGATTGCTTTATTTACTTTTATATCATGCATTATATTTGTCTCAAATAATTTTGTATTAAGCATTAATTTGAAACCTTATTCTGACCAAGAATTAAATCATTTGATTTGGCTTGATTGCTTTATTTACTTTTATATCATGCATTATATTTGTCTCAAATAATTTTGTATTAAGCATTAATTTGAAACCTTATTCTGACCAAGAATTAAATCATTTGATTTGGTTTGATTGCTTTATTTACTTTTATATCATGCATTATATTTGTCTCAAATAATTTTGTATTAAGCATTAATTTGAAACCTTATTCTGACCAAGAATTAAATCATTTGATTTGGTTTGATTGCTTTATTTACTTTTATATCATGCATTATATTTGTCTCAAATAATTTTGTATTAAGCATTAATTTGAAACCTTATTCTGACCAAGAATTAAATCATTTGATTTGGTTTGATTGCTTTATTTACTTTTATATCATGCATTATATTTGTCTCAAATAATTTTGTATTAAGCATTAATTTGAAACCTTATTCTGACCAAGAATTAAATCATTTGATTTGGTTTGATTGCTTTATTTACTTTTATATCATGCATTATATTTGTCTCAAATAATTTTGTATTAAGCATTAATTTGAAACCTTATTCTGACCAAGAATTAAATCATTTGATTTGGCTTGATTGCTTTATTTACTTTTATATCATGCATTATATTTGTCTCAAATAATTTTGTATTAAGCATTAATTTGAAACCTTATTCTGACCAAGAATTAAGTCATTTGATTTGGTTTGATTGCTTTATTTACTTTTATATCATGCATTATATTTGTCTCAAATAATTTTGTATTAAGCATTAATTTGAAACCTTATTCTGACCAAGAATTAAATCATTTGATTTGGCTTGATTGCTTTATTTACTTTTATATCATGCATTATATTTGTCTCAAATAATTTTGTATTAAGCATTAATTTGAAACCTTATTCTGACCAAGAATTAAATCATTTGATTTGGTTTGATTGCTTTATTTACTTTTATATCATGCATTATATTTGTCTCAAATAATTTTGTATTAAGCATTAATTTGAAACCTTATTCTGACCAAGAATTAAATCATTTGATTTGGTTTGATTGCTTTATTTACTTTTATATCATGCATTATATTTGTCTCAAATAATTTTGTATTAAGCATTAATTTGAAACCTTATTCTGACCAAGAATTAAATCATTTGATTTGGTTTGATTGCTTTATTTACTTTTATATCATGCATTATATTTGTCTCAAATAATTTTGTATTAAGCATTAATTTGAAACCTTATTCTGACCAAGAATTAAATCATTTGATTTGGCTTGATTGCTTTATTTACTTTTATATCATGCATTATATTTGTCTCAAATAATTTTGTATTAAGCATTAATTTGAAACCTTATTCTGACCAAGAATTAAGTCATTTGATTTGGTTTGATTGCTTTATTTACTTTTATATCATGCATTATATTTGTCTCAAATAATTTTGTATTAAGCATTAATTTGAAACCTTATTCTGACCAAGAATTAAATCATTTGATTTGGTTTGATTGCTTTATTTACTTTTATATCATGCATTATATTTGTCTCAAATAATTTTGTATTAAGCATTCATTTGAAACCTTATTCTGACCAAGAATTAAGTCATTTGATTTGGTTTGATTGCTTTATTTACTTTTATATCATGCATTATATTTGTCTCAAATAATTTTGTATTAAGCATTAATTTGAAACCTTATTCTGACCAAGAATTAAATCATTTGATTTGGTTTGATTGCTTTATTTACTTTTATATCATGCATTATATTTGTCTCAAATAATTTTGTATTAAGCATTAATTTGAAACCTTATTCTGACCAAGAATTAAATCATTTGATTTGGTTTGATTGCTTTATTTACTTTTATATCATGCATTATATTTGTCTCAAATAATTTTGTATTAAGCATTAATTTGAAACCTTATTCTGACCAAGAATTAAATCATTTGATTTGGTTTGATTGCTTTATTTACTTTTATATCATGCATTATATTTGTCTCAAATAATTTTGTATTAAGCATTAATTTGAAACCTTATTCTGACCAAGAATTAAATCATTTGATTTGGTTTGATTGCTTTATTTACTTTTATATGATGCATTATATTTGTCTCAAATAATTTTGTATTAAGCATTCATTTGAAACCTTATTCTGACCAAGAATTAAATTATTTGATTTGGTTTGATTGCTTTATTTACTTTTATATCATGCATTATATTTGTCTGAAATAATTTTGTATTAAGCATTAATTTGAAACCTTATTCTGACCAACAATTAAATCATTTGATTTGGTTTGATTGCTTTATTTACTTTTATATCATGCATTATATTTGTCTCAAATAATTTTGTATTAAGCATTAATTTGAAACCTTATTCTGACCAAGAATTAAATCATTTGATTTGGTTTGATTGCTTTATTTACTTTTATATCATGCATTATATTTGTCTCAAATAATTTTGTATTAAGCATTAATTTGAAACCTTATTCTGACCAAGAATTAAATCATTTGATTTGGTTTGATTGCTTTATTTACTTTTATATCATGCATTATATTTGTCTCAAATAATTTTGTATTAAGCATTAATTTGAAACCTTATTCTGACCAAGAATTAAATCATTTGATTTGGCTTGATTGCTTTATTTACTTTTATATCATGCATTATATTTGTCTCAAATAATTTTGTATTAAGCATTAATTTGAAACCTTATTCTGACCAAGAATTAAATCATTTGATTTGGTTTGATTGCTTTATTTACTTTTATATCATGCATTATATTTGTCTCAAATAATTTTGTATTAAGCATTAATTTGAAACATTATTCTGACCAAGAATTAAATCATTTGATTTGGTTTAGTTGCTTTATTTACTTTTATATGATGCATTATATTTGTCTCAAATAATTTTGTATTAAGCATTAATTTGAAACCTTATTCTGACCAAGAATTAAATCATTTGATTTGGTTTGATTGCTTTATTTACTTTTATATCATGCATTATATTTGTCTCAAATAATTTTGTATTAAGCATTAATTTGAAACCTTATTCTGACCAAGAATTAAGTCATTTGATTTGGTTTGATTGCTTTATTTACTTTTATATCATGCATTATATTTGTCTCAAATAATTTTGTATTAAGCATTAATTTGAAACCTTATTCTGACCAAGAATTAAATCATTTGATTTGGTTTGATTGCTTTATTTACTTTTATATCATGCATTATATTTGTCTCAAATAATTTTGTATTAAGCATTCATTTGAAACCTTATTCTGACCAACAATTAAATCATTTGATTTGGTTTGATTGCTTTATTTACTTTTATATCATGCATTATATTTGTCTCAAATAATTTTGTATTAAGCATTAATTTGAAACCTTATTCTGACCAAGAATTAAGTCATTTGATTTGGTTTGATTGCTTTATTTACTTTTATATCATGCATTATATTTGTCTCAAATAATTTTGTATTAAGCATTAATTTGAAACCTTATTCTGACCAAGAATTAAATCATTTGATTTGGCTTGATTGCTTTATTTACTTTTATATCATGCATTATATTTGTCTCAAATAATTTTGTATTAAGCATTAATTTGAAACCTTATTCTGACCAAGAAATAAATCATTTGATTTGGTTTAGTTGCTTTATTTACTTTTATATGATGCATTATATTTGTCTCAAATAATTTTGTATTAAGCATTAATTTGAAACCTTATTCTGACCAAGAATTAAATCATTTGATTTGGTTTAGTTGCTTTATTTACTTTTATATGATGCATTATATTTGTCTCAAATAATTTTGTATTAAGCATTAATTTGAAACCTTATTCTGACCAAGAATTAAATTATTTGATTTGGTTTGATTGCTTTATTTACTTTTATATCATGCATTATATTTGTCTCAAATAATTTTGTATTAAGCATTAATTTGAAACCTTATTCTGACCAAGAATTAAATCATTTGATTTGGCTTGATTGCTTTATTTACTTTTATATCATGCATTATATTTGTCTCAAATAATTTTGTATTAAGCATTAATTTGAAACCTTATTCTGACCAAGAATTAAATCATTTGATTTGGCTTGATTGCTTTATTTACTTTTATATCATGCATTATATTTGTCTCAAATAATTTTGTATTAAGCATTAATTTGAAACCTTATTCTGACCAAGAATTAAATCATTTGATTTGGCTTGATTGCTTTATTTACTTTTATATGATGCATTATATTTGTCTCAAATAATTTTGTATTAAGCATTAATTTGAAACCTTATTCTGACCAAGAATTAAATTATTTGATTTGGTTTGATTGCTTTATTTACTTTTATATCATGCATTATATTTGTCTCAAATAATTTTGTATTAAGCATTAATTTGAAACCTTATTCTGACCAAGAATTAAATCATTTGATTTGGCTTGATTGCTTTATTTACTTTTATATCATGCATTATATTTGTCTCAAATAATTTTGTATTAAGCATTAATTTGAAACCTTATTCTGACCAAGAATTAAATCATTTGATTTGGCTTGATTGCTTTATTTACTTTTATATCATGCATTATATTTGTCTCAAATAATTTTGTATTAAGCATTAATTTGAAACCTTATTCTGACCAAGAATTAAATCATTTGATTTGGTTTGATTGCTTTATTTACTTTTATATCATGCATTATATTTGTCTCAAATAATTTTGTATTAAGCATTCATTTGAAACCTTATTCTGACCCAGAATTAAATCATTTGATTTGGTTTGATTGCTTTATTTACTTTTATATCATGCATTATATTTGTCTCAAATAATTTTGTATTAAGCATTAATTTGAAACCTTATTCTGACCAAGAATTAAATCATTTGATTTGGTTTGATTGCTTTATTTACTTTTATATGATGCATTATATTTGTCTCAAATAATTTTGTATTAAGCATTAATTTGAAACCTTATTCTGACCAAGAATTAAATCATTTGATTTGGCTTGATTGCTTTATTTACTTTTATATCATGCATTATATTTGTCTCAAATAATTTTGTATTAAGCATTCATTTGAAACCTTATTCTGACCAAGAATTAAATCATTTGATTTGGTTTGATTGCTTTATTTACTTTTATATCATGCATTATATTTGTCTCAAATAATTTTGTATTAAGCATTAATTTGAAACCTTATTCTGACCCAGAATTAAATCATTTGATTTGGTTTGATTGCTTTATTTACTTTTATATCATGCATTATATTTGTCTCAAATAATTTTGTATTAAGCATTCATTTGAAACCTTATTCTGACCAAGAATTAAATCATTTGATTTGGCTTGATTGCTTTATTTACTTTTATATCATGCATTATATTTGTCTCAAATAATTTTGTATTAAGCATTCATTTGAAACCTTATTCTGACCCAGAATTAAATCATTTGATTTGGCTTGATTGCTTTATTTACTTTTATATCATGCATTATATTTGTCTCAAATAATTTTGTATTAAGCATTCATTTGAAACCTTATTCTGACCAAGAATTAAATCATTTGATTTGGTTTAGTTGCTTTATTTACTTTTATATGATGCATTATATTTGTCTCAAATAATTTTGTATTAAGCATTAATTTGAAACCTTATTCTGACCAAGAATTAAATCATTTGATTTGGTTTGATTGCTTTATTTACTTTTATATCATGCATTATATTTGTCTCAAATAATTTTGTATTAAGCATTAATTTGAAACCTTATTCTGACCAAGAATTAAATCATTTGATTTGGTTTAGTTGCTTTATTTACTTTTATATGATGCATTATATTTGTCTCAAATAATTTTGTATTAAGCATTAATTTGAAACCTTATTCTGACCAAGAATTAAATCATTTGATTTGGTTTAGTTGCTTTATTTACTTTTATATGATGCATTATATTTGTCTCAAATAATTTTGTATTAAGCATTCATTTGAAACCTTATTCTGACCAAGAATTAAATCATTTGATTTGGCTTGATTGCTTTATTTACTTTTATATCATGCATTATATTTGTCTCAAATAATTTTGTATTAAGCATTAATTTGAAACCTTATTCTGACCAAGAATTAAATCATTTGATTTGGTTTAGTTGCTTTATTTACTTTTATATGATGCATTATATTTGTCTCAAATAATTTTGTATTAAGCATTAATTTGAAACCTTATTCTGACCAAGAATTAAATCATTTGATTTGGTTTAGTTGCTTTATTTACTTTTATATGATGCATTATATTTGTCTCAAATAATTTTGTATTAAGCATTAATTTGAAACCTTATTCTGACCAAGAATTAAATCATTTGATTTGGTTTAGTTGCTTTATTTACTTTTATATGATGCATTATATTTGTCTCAAATAATTTTGTATTAAGCATTCATTTGAAACCTTATTCTGACCAAGAATTAAATTATTTGATTTGGTTTGATTGCTTTATTTACTTTTATATCATGCATTATATTTGTCTCAAATAATTTTGTATTAAGCATTAATTTGAAACCTTATTCTGACCAAGAATTAAATCATTTGATTTGGTTTGATTGCTTTATTTACTTTTATATCATGCATTATATTTGTCTCAAATAATTTTGGAAATGTTTAAATTGGATGAAATTGTAAAAACAAAATAAAGGAAAACTTAGAAGGAGATCATGAAGTTTTGTATTATTTGGATTATTCAGACTACTGTTCTCATCTTGGATGTTATTCTCACAACGTTTCGGCTGATGTTACCTCCAACCTTCTTCAGGTGTATCTTGTCGAACTTAGAAATCTGTACGGAATTTTGAACAAAACCCTTTTAATCCACGAGAGTAGCTTGCTCTTATTTCGCAAGGACCTGTGGCGCAACGGATAAAAGTGCTAAGTAATAATAAGTTCTAAGTAACAGTCATCCGGATGTTTAAGATACAATCCTCAGTACGGGCGACATGAAAAATACAATTACAAATTACTGAAGACTTCTACTTGGTCATGGCTGACAGAACGAGAGCAAGCTACCCCTGTGGATTAAATAAATGATTTCGTTCGAAATTCCGTACAGATTCCCGAATTCGTCATATAGATTCTTGAGTTCTACAAGATGCACCTGAAAAAGATCAGAGGTTACATTGGCCGAAACGTTGTGAGAATAACCCCCAAGATGACAACAGTAGTTCGAATACAAATTATCAATTCTAATCTAAGAAATTCCGAAACATAAAAATAAACAATGCCATGCTTAGATATAATGAGGTCAAATATAGAATAACCTTGTGACAAATGTCAGGGGTTTTAGAGAAAGCCAATTGAGTTGGGAAACAAACAGCTGATTCTAATGATAAGTAATATGTCAGGAGACGATATCGAAAACAAATTCAGATCAGTATCAGGAGATATTCCGAATGATACTAGACATGGGTTTGCATTGTTTATAAAAATAATAAATACAATCACACAGAAAAATCCTAGGACATGAAAAAAAAACGAGTGCATCCAATCTGGCTGACATTTTGTCATTAACTTCCTTTCCACTCTCTTTACCCGGCCTTAAACTGAAGACATCTGGCTGCAAATATACAAAAAAACTTTATTTCGTAAACGTACAAACACATCTAATAAAAAGCCACATATATTTTATAACGTTCGTTTGGTTGTTTGGTCGTTTCATTTTACGGCATATCAACCCTTTTTGGGTTATTTAATGCCGAATTCAGTCATTTTGGTAAAAGTTTTTATGCTTCAAGTTTTATATATCTTCAACTATTTATTCATGTTGTTTGGTTTAGTTGTTTTGTAGAGGAAAATTGTTGTTTGCAGAACATGATTTAGTTTTGCAAAGGGAAAGGAAAAAAACAATAACATCAATGTTTGGTGCATTTTAAGTCAGAAAGCCGGTATCTTCAGACAGCCTGATCTGGTAGCACTAAGGAGGGAAGGGAGGCAAGGAGAGGGGAAGGAAGAGAGAGAGAGTAAGGGAAGGTGGAGAGGGGGAAGGGGAAGGGAGGAAATTGTTGTTTTATGTTTTGAGTTTTGCAGAACATGATCGGGGTTTGCAAAGAGAAAAAAAACAATAAAACATCGATGCTAGGTTCAATTTGGGTCAGGAAGCCTATATTTTCAGACAGCCTGATCTGGTAGCGCCAGATTTATAACGTTGTGTTTGTGTTGTAAGCTGAGTATCAGAGTTAACAAAGAAAATAATAGGGAGAACTCTAACAAGTATTTAGGATATCATCATCATCATCATCATCATCATCATCATCATCATCATCATCATCAGCAGCAGCAGCAGCAGCAGCAGCAGCACCAGTAGCAGCAGCAGCAGCAGCAGCGGCAGTTTAACACCCGTTTTATATGCTGGCATGTGTCGGACGGCTTTAAGAAATTGATTTCTATCTCCTTGGAAAATTTCGTTGGTCTGACCAGTATTTCAATTTACTAGTAAATGGTATTCTGCATCTGAGTACAGACCGATAAGTCTCCTGTCATCATGAATAAGTTGTTTGAATGTGTGATAAATCAGGAAGGTGTCAATCACTTGTGACCAACAATATGAATTTCGTTATGCTAGATCAACTGCTGGCTGTAATATCACATGGGATCAGTGAATCTATTGATGAGGGCTTCGTTTCTATTACAATCACTCTAGACATATCAAAATCTTGGATAGGATCCGGAACAAATGGTTGACTCACAAACTTGCAAGCTATGGGATATCTGGAAATGTCTTCTCACCCATCGAATCTAATCTTTTCTCTCTGATATGCCCATAAAAGTAGTTTTGATGGGAAGAAGTATCAATGTCGACATGCCTAAAGGATTTATTCTAGGCTCAACTCTCTTTTTGATCTTCATTAATGATCTTCCAAATTATGAGATCATTCGTTGACATCTATGCAGACGACACAGCTGTCTATGGCAGCACTTCGAAGAGCATCGGTGATCAAAATCTTTCTGAGTCTCTCTTTTCTGATCATAAACCGTCGTCATAAGTAATCCAATCTTTGTTTATTGCATTCATGATTTTCAATCCTCTCATAATATTCTTAATCATTCAACTGACAATCCATTCTATCTCATTAACCCTTATCCTCAAGTGGATTTTGGCCTTTATAAGTGGTAACTGATTAGTAAACAAAAAAGAAACGAAAGAAGCGGGGACTTCCGGAATAGATAAAATGAAGGAGAGACAAAAAGATAATCACGTGGTTATATTTTATTCAAAGCAAATGTCTCCCTATAAAATTCAATAACTATTGGTGTAATAAACACAGTTTTACTTTTAATAAGAGTGTTGTATTTCAATAACGATATTTTATTCCTGTACACCATGAAGCCAGCAACAGTATACCCCTATGTCTGGTAATGGGTCACCTCTTATCAAGGCCCGGGGCCACTTGAGGAAAAAGGTTGAAGAGATTGCCAGTTGGACTATAATCACCTCTACGAGAAGACTGAAATCAATGAGTGGGATGGGCAGAAGATTACTTAAGAAGAATTGATTATTCAAAAGGACGATTCAACAAGTATTTGCTCACATTAGACTTGAAGACGACCATGCTGTAGTCGGTTGGGAAGCAGATTCGTGATATCTTGATGGGATGTTCTAGGAAAGAAACTTTGTTCATGGAAGTTTTGTTTGTTTTTGGTAAAGAGAAAAGAAAGGTCTTTGCTGTGTTAGTAGCTAGACAAGTTCTAGCTGTGAATGTTTTGCAAGCGGGTACCAGGGATTGAAACTCGGTAAAGAACCTAGCATTAACATCTCTGCTGTGTGAAAAAGGCTGTAGGGACGAGAAGAGATCATCCCCCATTAGATTGCAGAGTCTGTTTTGTACTCTGTCAAGACAGAAAAGGGTTCTCCGAGTGTCATCTCCCCAGATATGACAGCAGTATCCTTAATTTTGGAGGGGAATTGGCCGATGAATCTGCAAAATTTTTCATTTGTGTCCCAAGTACTTTCAGGCCATCGGGGCCATCTTCAGGGGAATGAGGACATATGTGGCTTTTATACAGGTAGAGAATTGCGTCAAGGGTGACATACTTTCTGGAGCAGTAGAATGATCCAACCATTTTTCCGGCAACTTTAGCAACAGATTTTATGTAAGTCTTCAATTTCAGGTCTAGGGTGAAAAGTGGGGGTTTCCTCGAGGTGAGAACCATTGATTTCGACTGGGGAGAAGTGAGGATCCGAGCGTTGGTGATGACTACAAATAAAGATAAAGAGATCTTTGTCTTGTTCAGTTTGATCTTCATATTAGAAATGTACTTAAAGTTATTGAAGAAAATAAATAATAAGAAATGTATATGTGTTGTACAAAACCACGACAATATTTGTCATAGTTTTTCTTAGCAATACATAAAATCAATGCTTAATTATTGATATAATCAGGAAAACGATTGAAGGCATTTCATGTTTGTAAATGAGGTGAATCAGGTAGTAAAGACCATGTGTTCATAGTATATGTATATAATGCTAACTATAGTTTCGCACTTGTTATATAATTCCCGCTAAAACCACCTAGAATACGAACACATGGTATTTACTTGATTCACCTCATTTCCCTGAAGATGGACCCGGATAGGCCTGAAAATACTTGGGACACAAATGAAAACTTTGGCAGATTCATCGGCTAAATCTCCTCCGAAATTAAGATTCTGATTCGAACAATGGAAACGATTTACGAAAAGATATCCGGACATAAGTTGTCGGTTATATTTAACAACACTTGCCTTAAAGAAAAGATGCTGCCTATATATATATATATATATATATATATACAGTGTGATTCATAAGTCACTTAGCTATTTGTCTCCGCGAAGCCCTGATTTGACGCCGTTGGACTATTTTTTGTGGGGATATTTACGTGACCAAGTATTTGCCACGCCAATAACTAACATCGACGACCTCAAATCAAAAATCACTGCCGAGTTTGTTAAAATTAATCAATCAAATATGCTACAAAGAGTCGTAAATTCCTTGCAAAAAAGAATGGAGCTATGCATGCAGAACGAAGGTGGAAATTTAGAAAATTTGCTGTAATTTTATACTCCCATAAATGAATTTGTTGAATAAACTTTCTGTTTTGTATTTTTCAAAAATAAATAGCTAAGTGACTTCTGAATCACCCTATATATATATATATATATATATATATATATATATATATATATGGGAGATGAAAAAGGAAAAGCCAAGAGATATTTTTTTTTATATATTCATCAACGTTTCGTCTTTATTGTAAGACTTCCTCAGGATGTAATTTTAAGAAGAATGTCATGCAAGTACATCGAAATATTGGGTTGACATGATGGGTTGATGAGAAAAAGTAGTAGCCGTTGCTATTGAGAGCGCTGGACTAACGTCCGGGTATATTAGAGTTCACCGTTTTCAAGAACTCTGTTCACACTTCATAGAAGACTTGAAGAAGGAAATGGTTCCCGAAAATTTCCTACAGACTATCCCAACACAAAAAAAAACAAAACAAAACTTAAATTGGGATTTATTTTACTTTTCTACTAAAATCGTCTAATAAACTCGGCACCAAATTATAAGTTGCACATTTATTTGTTTATTCATTCTCAGTTTTTTTATTCACTATTGCTATTTTTCTCCCACTTGTGCACTTATAATTTTCCGTTGACTGATTACACACACACACACATATATATATATATACATGGACGGCGGCACCGGAAGGCAGGGGGGGGGGGGGGCTCAAGTCCCCCCCACTTTTTGACTTGGCTCCCCCACTTTACGATCATCAATAATGAAGTTATATATGCATGTGTTTAACCGGGCCCCCCACTTTTTAGGAGAGCCCACCCCGCACTTTTATAACTGTCCCGCCGGTCCTGATATATATATATATATATATATATATATATATATATATATATATATATATATATATATATATATACTTGAAGATTACCCGTCCTAGAACGGGTGAAATTAATTCCCCAAACAAAACAGTTTTGCATCAGTTTCATGTCCCTTTACGAAATTTAAAATAAAGATATAATGATACTAAACCTTATGTATAGAATCCTCATTCTAAATTTGATCAAAATCCTTTATATGATTTTGATTCTAGAAAATGTCTTAAATTTAAGGCTTAAGCATAAGAGTTCTTGAGAAGAAATGGAAATTCAGGGAATCTTGTTTCATTAGTGTCTATTCACTATGGATTAAATTCAATGTAAGTCTTATACATTTGAATTTTCAAATGGGAGGTTGTGCCTATATTATTACCCCTAAAAACCATTTAAAATGATTGAAATAAGCTGAAATTTTGGGAATATTTATCAATTTATGTCCAATACCTATTGCTAAAATTTCACAAAAATCGGAGTTATGTGAATTTTTTACCTAAAAATTTTAAACTAAATATCGCCCACATCACGACGCCTTGCGCCTAGCAGCTGTGTTAAAAGATTCATAATGATCGATGACTTAGTTTAGGCATGAAGCCTGTACATACAATTATATTAACATATACACATACCTAACTTTATAATAATAGAGATTTTCACCTTCTAAAATAACTGACAAAAATATGAAACTCTTTCACAGTATTCTAATTGTTTTTACCAGCAAAACTAAATGTGTACATATATATTCGTTTTATATATCGGTTATATATTCGTTTTGTTTTGTCTTTTTTTTAAAAAATAACACAGGTACTACATTATGATTTTCAGCAGAGGGTTTTATAGTGACACTGATTGCTCAGGTATATCAGTTACAAGGACAGATTTGGCTATTAGGAAAGCAATTAAAATCTCGGTGGGCGCATGCGTTTCTGAGCTTATGTTGCCTAGTGCTATTTAAAGCGTGCAAACAAAAAAGAAATCAATATGAGATTAACCTTGAAAACAAATCACAAGCATAAAAGTCACATCGTACACGGGCAAAAAAAATGTCAAGGGAGCGTATTCATGAAAGAAAGAACAGGAAAAAATTAGAATCCGTTATTTTTGTCTTTGGTATTAAATCTGTGCACCCTCTTGGATTCACCTTAGCTCAGATATATATCAACGAAGGTAGATTTTTTTGACTAGGAGCAAAGTGCAATATCTGTTTTGACACTACTCGGCCTTTTGGCTGAGATCAAAGTGTAGTATCTGTTCCGATGGATACTGCACGCCTGTTCTGTGCAGTTCTAGGAGGTCCACCCTCCCAGGCTTTGCCTCCCCTCTTTGGGGAGGAGTAAGTTTATTGCTTACTGTTTGAGGCGCCCCTACCGGGGAATGCCGACGGGGCTGCCCAGGCAATTTTTAAATGGCCAGAGTGCTCACCTCTCGAGCGCTGGCTTTTAACCCCACTTGCTCGACCCGATCTTGGGTCACATCTTACTTGTGGGAGTAAGATAAAACTGGCCTTGTGCCTAACTCCACGAGGAGCAAAGTGCAATATCTGTTTTGACACTACACTTTATCTTTTCTGTCCTTGGTCAGTAAAAACCGATGGAATTTTAATTTTTTTCCAAACCCAGGGTACCCCTTTTTGAGGAGCTGGATTTTCTCCACAGTAATTAATTAATAGAATTTCTAACTATGGTGGGAATATTTTTAGTATTTCTCCTAGATCTGGAAGGTTATTGTCAAAGCAGTTTTCAAAAACTAGATCTGTTAACCAGTTAAGTTTTCTTGATCACAGAGTAATATGTTTTTGGAATAAGTTGCCAGATCGGATTAAGAACAGCAATAACGTGGATCAGTTTAAGATGAGGTTGGATAAATTCAGAGAAAGTGGTAGCAGGGAGAAATTGAGGGGGAACTTTTAGGAGTTGTCAAATGAAATGTTTGACTGAATTTGATCTGGATATCGATACTGTACTAAGAGTTTAATTTTTTTTTTAAACAGTTGAATTGAGAAGATAGTTAAAGGGAGATGTCCAAGGAGGCATAACAAACACATAATAATAATAATTAAAAACCAAGCCTGTGTTTAAAGCTGTCATCATGGAGAGACAAGTAGATTGGGACTTGCAATAAAAAATATATCACTTTAGGGAAGTGGCGACGGTGAAGTGGATACTGATGCAGACTGTTCAAATCCTGTTAGATCCATAGTACCACTTTCACAGACTATGTTAGCAACCTTCACGGGGTCCCACCTATGAGTACCTGGTTGTATTGGAGAAACTAATGCCAACAAAAGAGAGTAACTTGCTGGTTCATACAAATTGTGTTTTATTTTATATCAGTTCATTTTCGAGTTTGAGTGTTTCTTTCATCCTACCCTACAGAGAGCCGGTATGCACATCATTAAAGCCATCTATGTGGTTGCAGTATGTGAATAACACATTCATACTCTAGTCTCATCAGGAGGATGTTCGAACATTGCTGGACCATGTGCACTCCATGCGTCCATCTATACAGTTCACCATGGAAAAGGAACATAATAACAAATTGTCCTTCCTCGGTCTGTTGATAACTCACACTGATCAGGGATTCAAGTAATCAGTATATCAAAAGTCAACTTTCACTGGACAATATCTAAATTTCAATTCCTACCATTCATATAATGTAAAGAAAGGAATAGCCCGTTGCTTATGCATATAATCCAAATACACACTATTTAAATCAACTGATTTCACTAGAATCATAATACACATTAATAGTCTGATTTTAGATGACAGTATTGCTCGGTGTTTGTTTTACAAATACTTCCATGTGGCCTGATGAAGTTACTGCACCTGCATCCTCCCAACGAAAATGTCCTTGACCCACTCAACTAGCATCAACATCCCACCGTAGAGGTCTCCAGGTCAGAAAAATGTCTAATCTACAGCTTCTTTCCTTAGACCGCTGCCCTTTGGAATTCTCTCCCTGCTCCATGTTTCTTCGACTGTACCAACATGCAGAAATTTAAATGTCATGTGAACAAATATTCTACTGACCAAATTGCTCCCCAGGTTTCCCCCCTCCCCTATAAATCTGGTCTGTATCACAGTAGTTCTGTACGGTTCAGTGGCAATATGTCTTGTTTGGGGTGAACCACAGTAAAAAAAAAAGTAAAAAAATAAAAATAAAACTCTATTTGGACGGCTTCTCAATTCTTCCGTTAATTCAACTCAGAAGAGAATTGCGAATCCTTCGACATGAAGAACCGTAAGAAGTGTTATGCAGTCCTTGTTGCCATAGCAACTTGTTTTGTGAACATTGATGTTGACATTTGGATATGATTTTCTCAATGCATTACACAAGAAAAGGGATTAAATGAAGAAAAAAAAAAAATCTCGTTCCATGGGAAAATTTTTATTTTTAGATCCAAAGGAGAACAGAAAATATAGCAAACAAAATGTTGTGAACAAAAGACAAGAAATTCTTGTTTGAATAACAATCATTCTTTTAGGAATTTTTTTACTGTTCATTGGCAAAATTAATATGTCTACTCAGTTATAATCTCTTTAAAACATTTCTTAATTAGATTTTTAATCATAATAATTTTTATGATATTTAATTATGTTTTAATTATAATCAGTTTAAAGTATTGAGCAGTGGTGGATTGCGAGGAGACGCGATTCTAGCGTAAAACATCATCAAGAGGAATTTAAATCTAACTCTCAAGGGTTTTCTCACCCCAATGACAAGTCATGGTCTCCATGGAACCCAGCAAAAGATGTATCATAGACGTGTTTGTCTCAATAGAAAAAAGGCAGCATTCTTTGTCAGTGTTTCTGCTCTGTGGCACAGCATGCCAGAGGAGGTAGTCACGATGCCTACAATATCCTCCCGTTTTAAAGTCGCCTTGGACAAACATTTAGATCGTATATAGACGTACACATCTTCTAATGGTCCTTTTTACATGGCTTGATTTGTTTTAATATTTCAATCCGTAGTAGCTTATAAAGCTCATATAAAATGAAATATTTGTATAAAATTATAGGACCAAGTTTATTTTCAGCACTCATATTATGTAAGCAGCTGAAAAGAACAGATTTAGTATGAGAATGTATCCGACATCACTCAGATATATATTTTTATAAAAACTTGAAAAATGAAAAGCACAAAAATCATTCGTTGTTCATCCCATTTCAATAAATGTGCAAATTAATTACCAACAATTTATTGCATTTTCTGACGAATGAGGTTGGCATTTACATTGTATTGTACACATGTTGAATATGAGTCTGGATAGGTCTGCTAGTAGATATATCAGAGCTTGTACAGATTAGCGATTTGGCAAGAAGTGCTGTAGTCGAAAGGTCAAGTGCGATCAAGGGGTTCATCCTGAATGTAGGAATCCAGTATCATGAGTCTCTGGTATGGTAGACAGATATGGCATCAGATGACCTCAGCCATTATTAGACATAACAGCGACAGAGACAGTTTTGGGCAAACCTCTGTTTTAGTCTTGGAGGAACGACCAAAGTTAAAATAGAGTCTAACGAAAACTGTAATATAATAAGCAATGTGCTTACTATAATTAACTCTCTTTTTCTTGGCCTCTACTGCCAGAAAGCGATCATAATGACGGGCGATGTGATTAGCAACAATGACGCTTAATTGTAATTCAATTATTGGCATGCGACTTGAATAAATTCTTCATTCTCTATAAGTTGTTTGTGTAATTAATTTCATAATTAATGTAAAACATACGCCTGGGTCTTTGTTTCAGTTCCACAAGCCAGTTCTGAGAGATCCACATAAAAAAAAGAAAAAAAAACCGGCTACCCTGATACATAAAGTAAAATGAATAAGAAATGGAATTTAAAAGATTCTTGAAATTTAAAAGACGCAGCGTTGGTACAAACTTTTGAAGAAAGAAAGAAAAGAAAAAAAGATGAAATTTAAAATAATTAAACGAAATTCACGTCGGTGAGAGAGAGAAAGAAAGAGAAAGAGAAAGAGAGAGAGAAAGAGACGAAAGGAAAAGAGAAAATGATACTATATGTATATAGTATGCACACCAGGGTGGAGATAGGTACATATATAGTATGCACACCGGAGGCAGAGATAGGTATGTATATAGTATTCACACCGGGGCGACGATAGGTACGTATATAATATTTGCACCGGGGCGGAGATAGGTACGTATATAGTATGTACACCGGGGCGGTGATAGGTACGTATATAGTATCTGCACCGGGGTGGCGATAGGTACGTAAATTTTATGAACACCGAGGCAGAGATAGGTACGTATATAGTATGCACACCGGGGTGGAGATAAGTACGTATATAGAATGTGCAGACAGAGGTGGTACTTTTAATAGCAATATGTCATACTTTTGCCCTCGGCAACGGAAGACGAGTGGTGGAGAAGACACAGCTTTCGCTGAAGGCAACAGGGAAAAGGTGGCAACGGGAGATGGTGGGCGGTTAAATGGGGTGACCAGGGAAGAGAGAGCCCCGGGCAACGCCAGGTAGCCCTGCTAGTTAGTTATAAAAGAAAAAGAAACACTAGTTCTTACACACATATGCGGACATTGGTTTTGTTTGTTTATGGTTGTTATTTACGCTTTGTTAAATGCGATTTAAGATGACTTTTAACAAATAAAGAACAATTAATTATAGAAAAAAAGACAGAAATAACAATTAGTTAAGCAGACAATTTGATTTTGTTATATTTTATTGTTGCTAAATAACATTTAATATAATATAATGTAAATTCTTTCAATTCGACTCTTTCCTTTAGATTGCGTAGAATGGGGTGGGGGTAGAAGACAAAACTGATGAGAGAGGGGATGGCTAAAGCTTATAGTAAAATCAATATGGAGTTTATCTAGTTAAGTTGGCGAATACGTGGTGTGGTCACACGTTGAAATCGGTGCTAAACATAAATAAATACTGGTTATACAAAACTATGGATTGATATGTTGCGAATTAACAAATAACTTTTAAAGACGAATGACTGGTTATATAAAAGTATGGATTGATGCGAATAATTAATGACTTTTAAAGAGGAGTAGGAGTACAGAGAGTGAAGTGTTGGATCGGCCGTTGTTGAATTGCAGGATTTGTTTTTGAGTTTGATTCGTTGTGTGGTGACTATTGAATTCCATGCATTGGCGTTATCAGTAAGTTGATACAAACAATGAATTGCTCACTACCCCTGATGATAACGGTCGTCCACGCGAGTAGAAGCGTACCTGAGTGTGTGCTGTATCTACGGTAGAAAGGGTGGCTATTATAAACATCTGGGACAACGAATTTATTTGTGGCAGCGATATTACAAGCAACAACAACAGCAGCAGCAACTACAACGAGCTGCTTAATTCTAAGCTCAGCACTGATTGGTGCAAGCATTTAACTTCCTTTCTTGCTTGCTCAATCAGAGGCCATCTCTCAGGCGGGCTGAGTA
The DNA here is from genome assembly GCA_963556195.1 of Sepiola atlantica. NCBI lineage: Eukaryota > Metazoa > Mollusca > Cephalopoda > Sepiida > Sepiolidae > Sepiola > Sepiola atlantica. The sequence goes on from OY744526.1 coordinate 70,243,462, forward strand.
CAAAACCGGAGTTGATGCCACTACCAACAACTCATCACGTTGTGCGAAGCAATCCCCCAAACTTTTCTCTTGGGACACAACCGAAACCGCCCGGAGCCGTTTGAGTCCTGGGTTCGACACATGGACTTAATGTAACACACATTCACATGACTACATACACATGTAGACACGGCTGATTTCAGCACTTTTTTATGCATGCACATTCTCATATATGAACACTTTTCCTTTCCTTACAACCAGGGCATTCATCCTATCCTTCATATAATAACTCTCCTCCCTTCTCTACTAACGGGACATTTATTTAACACCACGTGGACTTTCTAATCTTTAGTTTTCATCAATACTCATGGACGTATTCATTTACTAAAATCCTTCTTTTTCATTTTCTTTTATTTACATGTTAACGAAGATGACTCAATAAAGTTGTTTTAAATGTTAGAATGAGACTTTGTCTTACTATTCTACTGAGCAGACATCCGAATCATTTAAGTGAATCGCGGACGGATGTGTAAATGATATTATTTGATCTTGATAAAAGCCAACATTAATTCGCGATTAGGCAGTTTGCTCGGTGTCTCACCTACCATTTAGTTCTAGCCGATTTTTGTTTTAGTAACCAGTGTTTTGTTTAAGGCGGTGGTCATTAAAGGTAGCATTTGTTAAAACATGTGCAGTCCTTGATCTATTTATGTCAAGGTACAAGCAATGCCCTGATCAAATTTTATTTACAACAAGCTATTTCGGCTTTAACTAATGAAAGGTAACTAGTTTGATATTTGATTGATCCCCGAGTTCAGTGCTGTTGTCGCTGATTTTCCTATAGTGGAATGGTTAGAACGTGTGGAGCTTATTTGTGAACTGTGTGACCGTATGTAGACACCCTAGCAAGGAACAAAAGGCATACATAAATCATGTTAAGCAAACCCTGATAACTGCGTTCACAACTGATTCCTTTGTGGTGTTCGAAGACTTCACGATGCAATGGCTGCTACCTGGCGAAACTGTAAATGCGTTTTTGGCTGAGTTCTGGAAGTTCGCCCTGCTTGTTGAGAAGGCACTATCAGAAAAATGGATGACATGCACTTTTGTAGTCCGACTAGCAAGTCACATGAGGCCTCACCTCGGGCGTCATTAAGAATGGACGACATGACCCTGGGGCAAATCTTAATCAGAACATGGGCCATTATACTAAACGAGAAAAAGTCTGTTGCAGCGCCTATAAAACCAGTTAAGTCCAGTACCAAACAAACTTTGTCTAATATAACACCCTCACTCTGAAATATGATGGACAACATCATCATTTTATGACGTCATTCACTGTGCATAGTTATCCATTATCTCTATGTTTTAACAGATGACATCATCTTTTAGTGACGTCATCCACTATACAGTATTACACCTTTGTTTTAATGGATGATGTCACAAGACGATGTGCACAGAGACAAACAAACAAACCAGATCCACAGATTTTTAGTAGGATACTAGGCTTCCAGGGACCATCCTTATAACATCCACCTTTTGTTCTATCATGTCTAATTTTTTTTATTTTCTTCATCCTATTTTTACGATACTGCAAACAATCATCATCATCATCATCATCATCATCATCATCATCATCATCATCATCATCATCATCATCATCATCATCATCAGTTTAACGTCTGTTTTACGTGTTAGCATGTATTTGACGTCTTTTAAAAATTGACTTCCAAATGAACCTCTTTCTGGCCAGGTCTTTATTTATCTATCGTTCTCTCAAATCCATCCTTATAACTCTCTCCCATGTTATCTTTGTCCTCCCCCTGCTACCTCAACGGTTCTACACCTACTAGTTGAAGAACTCTCATCCACTCTTTCAACGGAACTAAACCAACGAAGCCTCCCATTTTGTACACATCTTTCTATACTGTCCAGATGTAATCTTCTTATGAAATTATCATATCTAAGCCTGTCTTTAAGACTCACATTATACATCCATCGTATCATTCTCATATATTTTCTCTCCATGCAGCATGTTCTCAACCCTCACTGACCAAGTTTCACTTCCATACATAATCACACTGCATACACAGGCCTGATAGACTCTTCCTTTGGTTGACAGTGGGAATGCACTGCTGATTAGTAATGGCAGAAGTTCCATGAACTTACTCTGTCCACTCTTAACTTTTGCAGTCACACCAGCCCCAACTTTTCCCTGTGCTCCAATGGTATCACAAAAGTAACAAAACTTCTGGACAACCTCAATAGCCTAGCCATCCAAATATTCTTTCTCCACATCTGAGTTCTCATCCGTTTCCATTGTCTTACACATCTTGCACACAAACTGGTTATCATCTCTCAACCTATCTGTAATTCAACTGCACTTCGTGTGTTTACAAGTACAAACATTGAACTGCTTCCAACTTCCTTTCTTGTTATACTTCTTAATTTTTTAGATGAAGATTGATAATTGTTATAATTTTGGTTATTCGGACTACATTTCTCATCTTGAGTGTTATCATCACAACGTTTCGGCTGCTGTAACCTCTGGCCTTCTTCAGGTGTATCTCTTCGAACTCGGGAGTTTGACAGAAATATTACTGAGTTCGAAGAGATACAACTGAAGAAAGCTGGAGGGTACAGCGGCCGAAAGGTTGTGATGGTTCCTTACTTGTTTTTAATATAATGCATACATTTACAATAGGTTTATTTTATACAACATTAAATAATGCAGAAAAAAAACATAATATAGAATCAGAGCACTGACATGAGTAAATGTAACTATATCTGCTTATATAAAGTTAGGTATGTTTAAATATATGTATCTACAGGATTCACTTCTAAACTAATTAACCGATCATTATGAATTTTGGAACACAGATGCTAGGAGTAAGGTGTTCAAATGTAAGTTATATTCAATTTAGTTTTTTGTATACAATGGCGCGGGGGGGGGGGGGAGTAAAAAGGAGGTGGAAGTCCTTCGTGAAAATTCAGATGCATCCGATTTTGTAAAATTTTAACAATAGGTATTAGGCATCAATTAATAAATATTCCCCCAAATTTCAGTTTCTTTGGAGTATTCTGAAGGGTTTTTAGGGAGCACAATATGGGCACAACCTCTCAGTTGAAAATTAAAATATTTCAGATTTGCATTGAATTTGCTCCATCGTCATTAGATACCAATTAAGCAAGATTCCTTGAATTTTTACTTCTTTTTAAGACTCTAAAACTAAGCTTTACATTTGAGATATTTTCTAGAATCAAAACCATGTAATGGATTCCGATCAAAATTGGAATAAGGATTCTAGATGTAAGATTTAGTAGCATTATATATTTTATTTCTAAGGGGACATAAAAGTAGTGGTTCAAAATTGTTCTGTTCGGGGAATTGATTTTACCTACGCTGAGATACGTATTCTTCTAGTTATCTATAATATATAATATGTACACGCCGCAATGTTGCATCCTTGTGGTTGTTTTACAAATACTTCAATGGAATATGCTCCAATGCACTTGCTGCTCCGATGCCCCCTCGATGTAAATACACTTGACCAACCCAACAATCAGCTAAATCCCATCCATTCACTGTGGAAGTTGCCAGATACCGGAGAACCTTCTACTCCAATAGCTTCTTTCCTCAAGCTGCCGACATTTGGAACTCTCTTCCTTCTCCATGTTTCCCCTACTGTACCGAGATGCAGAAATTTAAAACTAATATGAACCAGCATCTCGTTGCACAGCTCCAAATTTAGGATGACCCCCTAAACTTTCACCTTAATTCTCAGTAGCCCCTTACGTCTACAGTGGAAACTTGCCTTGGTTGGGGTGAACTAAGTTTTATAAAAAAAATAGTCAGAAGTGAGACTTAAGTGTCAGGAATATTTAAAGCTTTTAGGTTTACGCGTATATGTGTTATATATGTATACGTACATGTATACATGTACATCTAAAAAAAAAAGCGTTGGGAATGAATATGGATATAGAATCTTGAAATCAGTCATCCGGAAGTAGGTTAGAACACCTATTGCTATGTTTCGGAACTTCTGTTTAGATGAGGATCGATAATTTGTATTATTTGGATTTTTCGAACTACTACTCTCATCTTGGATGTTATTCTCACGTTTTGGCTGATGTTACCCCCAACCTTTTTCAGGTGCGTCTTGTCGAACTCAGGAATCTTTCTGTCAAACATGTGAAATTCCATACAGATTCCCGCGTTCGACAAAAAGATCCTTGAGTTTGACAAGACGTACCTGAAGAAGGCTGAAGGTTACATCGGCCGAAACGTTGTGAGAATAACACCCAAGATGAGACTTATTTTCTTTTTATTAGGATTTAATCTCTCTAGAAATGTAACAATTTCGGAGTTAATTCTTTTAGTTCAATTTAGTTTGTATAATTTTGGTTATTCGGACTACATTTATCATCTTGAGTGTTATCATCACAACGTTTCGGCCGCTGTAACCTCCGGCCTTCTTCAGGTGTATCTCTTCGAACTCGGGAATATTTCTGTCGAACTCGGGAATCTGGACGTAATTTCGAACGGAACCCTTTATTTAATCCACAGGGGTAGCATGCTCTTGCTTCGTCAGCCGTCAATTTTGTTGTACAAATTTGCAGGGTCGGTTAATTTACAATAACAAAACTAATCCTTACGATATTTTTCGATGATGGGAGTCATAAAATGTTTTTATTTCCAATATAAGTCAATAGTAGTACATTAAATTTCTTTGCATCATAAAATAAAATCAATGCTTACAGCTCCGTATTCCGTAAGTAGTAGTTGCAATAAAAAAATGTTTTGTGTTGTAGGGGATTCCACTTGAAACCTGGTAACTTTTTACGTTCCATTCAATGAGTGAAATTACATTTTTGAGAGTCATTTCTGTGGTACACATATTGTTTTCAGGAATGAGGATGAGATATTAAGACATTTGTCTTGAAATAAATGTATTTCTTCTCTTGGTGTCTTCGGTTAGATCCAAATGGAAACCTTTTCTTGGAAATTTTCTCCGTTTTTTATAAATCATATTACGAAAGTTTCTTGAGACATTTTAACATCACAGAGTAGGAGTACATCAGAGTTCTGTATTCAGATCATTTAGTAAACTACTAATGCACAGTCTCTAATTTGCATTCAATTGAATGGAATAATATTTTAAAATAGTAACTAAAACTGACTCATAAGTTTTAGGTACTTTAGTAGGTTCTGTACTGAGTCCGTTGCTTTTTATAATAAACTAAAACAGTTTTGATTTAAATGGTTTTCTGCATCTCTTGAATAGCATGTTCTTTTCTTTCAACTGTTATATGTAACATATTTCAACCTTACCCCCTCAATCACAACATAATTTTTTTTCATTTTTTTCTATATTTTAAATAAAAAGATTATCGGGCACTAATTTGTAGGGAAAATTTAGGAAACCCCTAGAATAACAACCCTCCAGAAATTAATTGAGTGGAAAAGACTGGAAAGTCTCTTTTCACTCAAAATGCTAAGTCTTTATCTGGAAGGGGGTACTCACTGACTTGTTTGCTTGGCCGCAGTGTGTATGTTTTTTTTGTGGGAGCTTCGTATTTAATTTACAATTCAACAAAAGAATAAAATGGTTGACTTGTATACGAATAGTCCGAAATGCATTATGGTGGAATTTAATTTCATAATGAAATAAATGTAAGGAGGATACTCACTGACTTCTTTGATCTGTCACGGTATGTGTGTATGGGATTTTATTAAGGGGGGGGACTTGTTTATAATTTCCAATGTCAAACCTGATCACAACCCCATAAGTTAATTGACCTGACATAGTCCTAAAGACTCTTTTTACCCAAAATGCTTTCAGCTTGATATCATGTAAACACGGGGAAATAGTAATTTGCTGTACGCGTTTTACCTATCGCTGATTTTCAATTAAAAAAAAACTACAGGATAAAATCCTGAAGGAGAGAAAATGTTGAATTCGTTTAAGTGACTATAGCTTTTTTTCTCCAATTCTCGTGTCATTCTCATTAGAATTTAATTTAAGAACATCTTCCAGTCATACTTCTATCGCTTATGTTTTGCTCAAATCCAAAAATATATAAATAGATTATGTGCATTCAACCCTCCCCGCTGTCCCTCTTTCTATGCTTACACTATAAAACCATTAGGAAACATGTGGACACACCCCCTTCTCCACAGTTAGCGGTAAAATAGCACTTTCTTTTTAAACAAATCCTTTGCAATTAATCATTTTCAATCGGAGAATTGTGTTTCAGCATTAAATACCTGAAAAAGGGTTGATTTGCATAAAGCAGGCAAACCAATCATCACTTTCTCTATTTATCTATCTTTGTCATTCATTCGGGCTGTAAGCACTCATAGGCATTAACAGCTGTTATTTGTAAACTGTGCATTAGCAAGATTATTTGTGGGATGGAGTGGTTTCCTGTTGCCTTCACCTCGGTTCTGTGTCCATCTCAAGACAGGTTATCAATCAAAGCCAGAAAGTCCAATCTTTCCCGCTATCTAAAAATTGAATTCCATTTAGTTACTCAAGCTGTTAACAGACGAAGCACTGCTCTAAATCCAAAGACTAATAATAAAGAACAAAGAGAGTGAATGATGGCTAACCTATAGCACACGTCATACATGACACTACATGAGGTTTTAGATAGCACGTGATGTATTTGTTGAAAGAAAAATTCTATGTCCGTTATTTTTATCTTCAAAAGAAATTTATCTACGATTCGTACAAAAATAAGAAATAACTCCATATTTGATTACTAGCGGGACCCATGCATGTATAAGAAGAAACTGTTTGTGAACAATTAGTAAAATCTGCTAATCTGCTCATCTGTTATTCTGTCAAGTGAGAATGTAAAATAAAGTCTTTGCAATAGCCAATTTAAATATATCCCTCAAATCAAATAAAAATTGTAGGTAAAGGGAGCATCCTGTGTTTAAATGGAAAATGTAGAGTAGCTAACGAATAATAGCAAGATCAATATATAAAATAATAACGGTTCCACAAACATATGTGTCCTACGAAGTAGACTTCCCGGTGAACATGGATGGCAGTGGTAATAGGTCTGAGCGTAAAAGGGAACATTGCTTCGATTTTCTGCATGGATCACTAACTTAGGAAATGATGTCGAGCAAGATAAAATGTACAAATTAATGAAAGTGAAAAAAAAAAACAAATGCATAGTTTCCGAAAACGCACTTCAAGAATTGACCTATATCGATGCTGAAGCAGTATGTATTTGCAGGTTTGGGACAGAAAGATATACTGATCAATGAAATAGGGGGAAAACTAATTTACTTTATTATAAAGAATATATCCCTACAAGCATTTATGCATGGAATCTTGATAACGAAGCCTAATAATATCATATTAACCAGCAGTGACTATTGCACACACACACACACACACACACACACACACACATATATATATATATATATATATATATATATATATATATATATATATATATATATATATATATATAAGGCTCTGAGTAAGTTCGTTGAGTTCTCTAGTCTGTCTTGATGTTTACACTGTAATCGACATAAATATAACCTAAATTCTCCGTATCACGTGGTAATTTCCCTTTAGGATGTTTTTGAGATTTTAAAAATTTCTAGCTTTTCATTCAAACATAATTTACACGGATCGTCTAAATATCTGCATGTACTGTCCATCGTAATATTTTCCACACGATTATTTGTGAGCGTCCGCATTCTTTGAGCTTCCAGTAATAGTTTGTTAGTGATGTTTTGAATCAGTGTTTTTTTGTTATTGAAGGTGCTTCTTTGGAGTGGTTATTCCTCGTTTTAAATTCTAATCGTATATATTTTAATTTGGGAGGTTGTGGTCATTCTATGCACCCTAAAACCCTTTATAATACTACAAAGAAACTAAAATTTGAGGAATATTTATTAATTGATATCTAATGTCTATTGTTAAAATTTAACAAAAATTGGAGGCATCTGAATTTTCACGAAGGGCTACCAGCTCCACTTTGCCTCCTTTGCTTAAATTGAACTTTATATAGCTAAAATTACCCACCCTTACGTCTAGCAGTTGTAAATCCTGAACATACAAATATATAAACATACCTAACTTCATATAGATATATATATGAACATGCCTTTGGTAGAGGCAATAACGATGTCCACCTTGTGTGAAACAATAATCTTCTGTAACAAATAGATTTCTCGTGGTTACTTATTTTATGTACTAACGAGTCATCACTTATCAAAGCCACTCGAGGATAAGGGTTAATGAGTTTGTCAGGTGGACGGTGAGAAAACATGAGGATTGGAATTTGTTACTTAATGAGACGGCTCCACAAGAATTTGTTAACATTGGACTTGAAAACGACCATGTTGTAGTCAGCTGGAAAGCAGCCCCGTGGTATTGTGTTCCACAGACGGGCAGTTCTTGGAAAGAAACTTTGCTCATGGAGGTTTCGTTTAGTTTAGTACCCAGAGGAAGAAAGGAAAATTATTTACAGTGGTTGTAGCTAGGCGAGTTTTTGCTGTGAATGTTTTATAGGGGGAGCTATAACTTGGAGCTCAGTCGAGCACCTACCATGGAAATAATGATAGAGTAGAGAAAGACGAGCATCTTTCTTCAGTGAGAAAGAGGCTGAAGGGAAGAGAAGAGAACATCTCTCACAAGATTTTGAAGTCGGTTTTGCACTCTGTCAGGACATGAAAAGGGTGCTGTGAGGAGCACCTTCCCAGATGTGGCAACAGTACTCCATCTTAGGACGTATTTGACTCTCATACAGGTAAAGGATTGCGTCAGGGGTGAGATACTTTCTGGAGCGGTTAAATGATCCAACCACTTTTTCCAGCGACTTTAGCAACAGATTTGATGTGCGTCTTCCATTTGAGTTCTGGAGTGAAATTCAGTCCAAGGAACTTATCAAAGTTGGAAGCTTCCTTAATAAGGGAGCAATTCATTTCAATTGTAGTAAAGTGAAGATTCGAGCGTTTGTGGTGAAAGGAGAGAAGCTTGGTTTTAGACGTATTAAAAATTACCAGCCACTTTTTACCCCCATTGCACAACATGCAAAAGAGAGAATAAGAACGATCTTGATCATTAATGCTCTTCGAAGTGTTGCCATATATGGTAGCGTCATCTGCATAAATGACAACAAATGTGATTTGAGAGATCATTGATGAAGATCAGCAAGAAGGTTACACCCATGATTGGATCCTTGGGGCACACTGGTGTTGATACTAAGTGCTTCAGACATCTTCCCGTCAACGGCTACTTTTATAAACCTATCAAAGAGAAAGCATTTGATGGTTGAGAATACATTTCGAAATATTCCATAACTAACAAACTTGTGAAGTAAATCTTTGTGCCAAACCTATCAAAGACCTTTTATATGTCAAGAGCTATTGCTCTAGAAGTGTTATAACAATAATATATGTAAACAAAAAAGTACTTAAGTAGCTTGTTGGTTAGCGTAACGGATAAAGTGCTTCACTGCTAATCTCATTTGGATGGGACCGGCCGTTCAACTTTTTAATCTTGGTGTAGATACACTCGCTTCATCTGGCCACACTACACTGATGAGTCGTAGATGACGAAATAGCTGTCTTGGGATGACTATATTTTATATACATATAAAAGTACCCCCTATTTATAAATTGAGCTCTCTGGGAAAATAAATAACGGTTTCCATCTTGTCTAAAGCAATACTTTTCTCTAAAGAATAGATTTCTCTCGTAGTGTTATAAAAATAATATATGTAAACAAAGAAAGTACATATATGTAGCGCTATAATTTCTTCTACTTCTGCTGGTTTGTTAGTGCAATTGATACAGTGCTTGACTGCTGTTCACATTTGTATGTGATTGACTGTTAGAGTTTTGAATATCGGTATTAATACACTCGCTATGTCTAGCCGCACTGATAAGTTGTAGACGTTGAAACAGCTGTCTGTGGATGACTATATTATATATATTCGTTTTCGGATAATATACTCACAGGAGGGATCACGTGTAGGTTCCCAACATCCATAATTAAGTAGATGCTATGGAACATACAGAACACGAACCTGGTACCTTGAGCTGTCAGTCCGTGCCAGTATCACAACTGTCATTTCCCAGTAGATACAATAAACCAATTTAAACTTGTTTTTTAATTAACCACAGAATTTGCACAAACATTTTTAGTATCTATATATATATATATATATATATATATATATATATATATATATATTTATTTATTTTAAAAATGTCTTCTAATGTGAACAAACATTTTATTATAACATAGCGTATCAACCCTTATTTTCACTACTGCTATGTGTACTAACACCACACGAATTCGACACTACTCTGTCATTATACCAAGGAGAGCATCGCCGTTGGGAGCTCCCTCCCATACGGTCGACATAAAAATAGTCAACAAAAACAAGTATATAACAATGTCCGATTCTTATTTTCATTGAAAAAGAGCGGATATCCGTTCGAAATATTTGATTTATTATATAAAAAGTACATAAATAAATAAATCTTGGCTTGGCGCATCTTATCGATTTCTTAAACAAAGTTGTGTGTGTGTATATATATATATATATATATATATATATATATATATATATATATATTCCAACAACATAGTCTTTTATTCACACAGATATCTGTTTATATGGTTACTTTGGTGTTTTCGGTGACTTAAAAGAACCAATAGCGACATAAAACTTGACTATTCTAGAAATCAATTAACATCGAATAACAGAAATCGTAATCCCCTGACCTTTCTTATTTAGAGTGACAATATGACGCCTGAAGGCTTTATCAACTTTGCAACAACCGGCTAACGTGACCACTTAAGAAACAATGCTGTAGGCGAATATAGAATATTTATTTTACCATTTTTCGTTATAAGTCCTAGTACTGAGAAATATTATGAGAAAAGGAGATGCTTTGAATATGATTAGATGCCACCCCCTCTCCCACCGAATTTGGATGCCTGGGGCCACTGTCCTGTTGGTCCCAACTCTGCACACCACTGCTCATTAGACAATGTACAATCTTTTATGGGAAGCTTCTTGCATGTTCTTCTGCCGTTAAACACTAACATCATCAAGAACAACAAAAACGCTAGATGAACCTTTGCAAATAAGTTTATTTTCTGGATTGATGAAGATTTGGTGAGGGTTTATTTTAATGATGTAAGTTTTACTTGACTTGGTTGGCTATGTCGACTGATGTAAAGTTAGTAATTACTTCTTAAACATGTGAAAAAGTCATTGAAGTTTAAAGATGGTGGTGCATTTGTGTTGGCGATGTCCTCTTGTGCTGTTTTTGATCCACTCGTTTCGTTACATGTCAAAGTAAATACAGCAATCTATGACAATTTTATTGAAGAACATGTTGTCGCTACTCTGAAAGCACAGCCTGTTCAGAGACACATTTTTCTGCAAGATATTTCTCATTATCATACAACAACAGTAAAACAATTCTTGGAAGCTTAAACTCATTATCTCTGTTTTTATTTTCTACTCATTAATGGTTAGAAGTGATTTTTTACTCAAACAAAAACACCCAAAGTTATTTAACTCTTCTTATAAGAATAGTCAATATCAGAGAAGCGAATGAAACCCTAACCCTAACTTCTTGTTACGAATGTATGTGAGCAAATCACTTTTGTATTTCTAGTCTTTACATGGCCTTCTATTATTGCCGATTTTACACTTCTTTTCGACCATATTTAAATCAAAAAGGGAAGGAGATGATTATCTATCTGCGTTGTATTCGTTTCAGGAACTGTAAAATTCCTTTCAAGAACAAACCAATTTGTATTATTTGCATTATTCGGACTACTGTTCTCATCTTAGATGTTATTCTCACAACGTTTGACTGACTCAAACACGAGATGTTAATCCACTTAAGACTATTCGGAGGATAAGGCAAATATACCAACAATAGTGCCTGATTTGTGACAGAAACTGCAGAACAAATGAATGAACCATGTAACAATGCGAGAAGTCTCCCTTGGCAGAATTTCAAGATAACCAGTTGACCACATGTAACTTCAATACCAAGGCCTTCGAGACTTAGAAGTTTGCTATGTGTTACTTTGAATTATACCTTTCTCTTTATTTTCTATTCTTTTCTGCATGTTATTTTACTTATTTATCATTATGGTTGTTTATTTGTAGTTTACAATGTGTTTAGGGTCTATGCATCGAGAAAGAAAAGAAGACAGGCACATAGGCAATGAAATAAAGCATCCGTTGATGTACCATTCAAACAAACTATATCAACTAGCCCAACCAACGATATGAACCAAACATACGAATAAACTAATCCAACCATATAAACTAACCAAACATATAAATAAACCAAACCTACGATATAATTCAACAAAATCAAGCTTATAAACCAACTATATAAATCAATTAAACTAATCATATCAACTAATAACCCAATCATATAGATAAAAACAACCACATGAATCAACCATATAAACCAATCATACCAACAATATAAACCAACCAGACCATATAAATAAATCAAACCGACCATATAAACCAATCAAAGCCATCAGATGAATAAAAAAATAACCATATTTATCAGTTATATAAACCAACAATATAAACCAACCGTATAAACTAACATAACCAACCATAGAAATGAACCAAAACAACCATATGTACAAACCATTTTAACCTACCAAACCAACCATATAAATCAACGAAACCAACCATATGAACCAACCATATAAAATAAATAAACAAACCATATAAACCAACCTAACCAACCATATAAATCAGCCAAACCAACCATATTAACCAATCATATAAACTAATCTAACCAACCATATAAACCAACCCAACCAACCGTATAAATCAACCAAGCCAACCATATGAACCAGTCATATTAACCAACCATATAAACTTTTCTAACCAACCATATAAATCAACAAAACCAACCAAGTAAACAAACCATATTAACCAACCAAACCTACCATAGAGATCAACCTAACCAACCATATATGCCAACCATATATATCAACCAAACATATACATCAACCGAAACAATCATAAGAATCAATGATATTAAACAATCAAACCAACCATATAAACAAAAAAAAAACCAACTATATTAATAGCAAGAGTTGTATGCAATAACTTTAATTTGCATGGCGTGATGGTGGCTAGGTGGTTAGCGACACGGACTGAAAACTTGGGTGTGCCAAGTTCGAATCCTATTCGTTCCACAGAAACACTTTCATCAAACCTACACCTAGGTCTAATATACTAGAAAGGAGGTAAATAAAATAACGTTAATTTGCATCTTTTCATCTGCATCTGGGAAAACTAAAAATTGATTTTTGAACAGTGATTGGATGAAAGACAGATTATTTTTCATGTGAATAGATTGTCATCAATTGTGTTGTAGCCCAAGTATCAAGGTTAACAGAGGAAATAATAGGGAAAAACTCCAATTACAGATATAAATTTACTAAACAGAAAGTACAAGATGAACAGAGTAATTTGTAATTGGTTTTATGCAGGGGCAAACTACCACTGGTGCTATATTTATCAGGAGACAAATGCAAGAGAAGTATCTTGATATGAAGGAGAACTTGTATTTTGCTTTTGTGGATCTAGAGAAAGTTTTTGACAGAGTTCCAAGGGAGGGAAAGCAAATTGGTGAAGGTTGTTCAAACAATCTACAGAAATGTCGTGTTAGAATTAACTTTTTATTTTTTTCTTAGAAGCATTGCCCAGGAAGTGTCGAATGGATTGTCCGGAAGAGATGACGTATGCTGATGATTCAGTACTTGTCTGTGAAACAATGGAAGACCTACTTGTTAAGTTAAAAACTTGGAGAAATGCTATGGAAAGTAATGGTCTGAGAGTGAATGTTACCAAGACCTAAGTGATGATCAATGGTTGTAGTGTTGGAAGGTTCCTCAAAAGAGGAAAGTTCCACTACTAGATTTGTGGAAAGGGAGTCGAGTCCAATTCAATCTTTTGTATTACTTGTAAGCATTGGTTACACAAGAAATGCAGTGGAATTACTGGTAGGTGGAGAGAGTATAACCAGTTTGTGTGCAAAAAGTGTAATACAATGGAGATGGATGAGAACTCAGATGCGGACAAAGTATATCTGGACGCCGAAGCTATTGAGGTTATCGAGAAGTTTTATTACCTTCGTGATACCATTAGAGCTAGTGTGATTGCAAGAATTAGGAGTGGATGGAGTAAATTCAGGGAACTTCTGCCATGACTGTCAACGAAGGGAAAAGTCTATACGGCATGTGTAAACAGTGCGATGATGTATGGAAGTGAAACCTGACCAGTGAGAGTTGAGGACATTGGTAGCATGGAGAGAAATGATATGAAGATGATACCATGGATGTGTAATGTGTGTCTTAAATGGAAGTTTAGATCTGATGACTTCAAAGGGGGGTTAAATCTGGACAGTATAGGTGTGTGTGTGTGTGTGTGCAGAACAAGAGACTTCAATAATATGACCACGTTGAAACAATGGATGATAATTATTAAGTAAGTAGATGTAGAACAGTTAAATTAACAGGTTTAGTTCACAGGAGAAAGACAAGGAAAACGTGAGAGAAATTGATAAATATAAACTTGAGGGAAAGAGGGATAAATAAAGACCTGGACAGAGTAAAGTTAGTTTGGAAGTCAATTTCTTAAAGCCGTCCAACGCATACCAGCATGTAAAACGAACGTTTAACCGATGATGATGATGATGATGATGATGATGATGATGATGAATTTGGCAATCGTGATGTTGAGATCGCAAGTTTTGTGATATCTCATTAGTTCTCGTTTTTTTTATAGAAAAAAACAGCCGATCCCATTCTCTTTACTTAGGTACTATATTCTACATCCATTTATTCGATAGATTTAGGTGTAGCAGATTGTGATTTTAGTTGAATGGCAGACATGTGTAGTTGAATGACTCACCTTCGTCAACTGTCCTTCAAGATTTTTGTCTCCATTGCAGTTGCATTGAATCTCATTAGCAATGTTTGCCTTTGAGTGCATTTGTAAGTTCTTCCAACCCATCGAGTTTCTTGTATTTCCTCTCTATTCAAATTCTCCTTGATCCTCTGTTCAACTCGTCCATCAAGGGACATGATGGACAATACAATGGAGAAAAAAACAGAAACAATCAAATAAAAATAATAACGAAGTAAAAAAAAAAACTGTTTGCATAAAAATCACAAGAACAAACTAAATGGAAATATATCTACAAGTAAGATCTAGAATGAAATTGTATCTACTTAGATTTCCCGAGCAAGCAACGCCATCTGCTAGGTCATCGATTGACCGAAGATGTTTTTCTGCCTAACAGCCAAATGGAAAAACAAAAAGTCAGCTTGTAAAAGGGAAAGAATTTGACATACAATATTTTTCCAAATATTCGTGTTCAATTTTATATCTTTACTTTTGAACATCAAAATGAATGTTGATATTCCATTTGCCCATGTAGAGAAACAAATCTAACACAATGTAAGGAAACTTGTACATCAACACATACATATATATATATGTATATATATATATATATATATATATATATATAGTCTCGGAAGTTTCTCAACCATTAAAACTATATAAAAAAAAAAAAACAAAAAAAAAAACTTATAGTCTCAAGTCTTCCAGTGGAAAATCACTCATGTAAGTCAATTTATTTTTTACAGTTATTATATTAGTTAGTTTCTAACACTATATATATATATATATATATATATATATATATATATATATATATATATATATATATATATATATATATATATTATATTATATATATATATATATATATATATATATATATATATATATATATATATATATATATTAATAAATTCCTTAAAGTTTGCACAAAGGTTTATATATTAGCTCAATAGTGTCTAATACGACTAGAGCTCTTAATTTAACATGATATAATCGTAGTTCATTCAAAAAACATTTTATTCACAAACAATTGTTTCTACCCATTTTTGTAAATATACACATTTATGGTATACAAAATTTACCAAACATTCACAAAAAGGCTTCATCAGTGCATAACACAGTACCGAACGACTAAAACAAGATATGTACAATATCCATTCAATTAATAAAAATATATTTAATTTTATATTCCTTTTTCATCTTTTTTATCACTTCAATCAAAAGAGAAATGTTGGTTGAACTCTGCTTTTTGCATTTAAAAGTTTATAAAACATACGAGATACCGACAACATTTTTTTTTATTTACTTTCGTTGTTTCATGAACCTTTAAATGCAAAAGAAAACAGAGTTTAAGCAACGTTTCCCTTTTGATTGGAGTGATAAAAGAAAATGAAGAAAGAATATAAATAAAATATATTTGTTATTATTTAAATGAATATTGTACGCATTTTTTTTTTTTTTCAGCCATACTTTCGTGCGTTATGCACTAATAAAGCCTTTTTATGAATGTTTGGTAAATTTTGTGTACCATAAATGTATATATTTATAAAAATAGGCAGAAACAATTGTTTATGAATCAAGTGTTTTTGAATGAACTAAGATTATATCATGTTATATATATGAATATAACATAACAATATCTCACGAAATGAAATGTTGTGGAGACAGAATGTATGGAAGACAGAATGGAAAACAAGTAAACACAGGAAAAAATAAAAATAGAATAAACGAAAGATTGACCTGTTCGTTCGAATCAACGACGTCTTCAGAAAAAATGAAGATTTGAAATTTATTGAGAAAAGCGATAAAATATAGGAAAAGAGATGTGAAACGGAATGTTTGGCATGTAAGTAACTATTTGAAAATATGCAGCGTGTGCGAAAAGACGTTAATTGGAAAAAGAATAGTAAAAAGGGGAAAAACAGATAATAGAGATATTTAATTTAGATATATAATTAATAGGGACTCATATTTCACCTTCGATATAATCTCCATTCTCATCGAAAAGAAGTTTTTTCATTACTCCTTAACCAAAAATTTTGCAAAAAATCGCACTATAAATTCCGACTCTGGCTAAGTAATGTTTATTTTTTATCGATATTATTTATGTTTTCTATTTTTCCCCTTTTTACACACACACACCGGTAAGAAGCTGGGGTTAGAATACTTGGACCCAGAGTTCGAATAAAACACTTTGATAGAGACAAAATTGAAGATTCAAATTTGGCCACGTTCATAATACTTGGATCCGGTGTTCGAATCGTCCGATTGGCAGTATGGTTACGTCATCCACACTGATGAGTGTTAGGAACATGAAACATATATATATGTTTATGGATATTAAAAATATTTATTTATTTAAAATATGATTATTAAGCTCCGATTAGTTGAACCCCTTGAGAGAGATTAAATTGAAGATTCAAATTTAGCCATGTTGCAAGGTTCTCTCCCTTTAGGAGATTAGAACACTGTCTGAATCTCATTACTTATGTTTACATTTAAAATACAATTCCATTTCAAAGTGTGGTCGTCACGACGGACAAATGGTAAGGAGCCAGGCTTCATAATACTTGGATCCGGGGATCAAATCGTTCGACCAGCGGTACGGTTACGTCATCCATAATGATGAGTGTTAGGAAGACGAAACATATATATGTCTATGGATATTAAAAATATTTATTTAAAAAAAATAATTATATATATATATATATATATATAAATAATGACGTATCAGTTATATCATACTGTGATTTGATGTCAATTTCGGAACATAAACATCTTACACATGTTTCTAAAGAAAATTCACAGCATACTTGAACAAAATCCAAGTTATCATATGAATACCCCCGTCGTCAGAGATAATTGTCAGATGAAAACTTAATAACATCCAGTTAATTGTCTGAAGACGATGGATATTCATATGATAATTTGGATTTTGTTCAAGTATGCTGTGACTTTTCTTCAGAAACATATGTAAAACTTTCGCTCCAAAATTGACATTAAATCACAGTATGATATAATTCTGCTCTGTTATTTTATTGTTTTATCGCTTTATTGTAATTTAAATTAAAAAAAAAACTCTTTAAAAGTTTGAATTGAGCTTGCGGTTTTTACACCCTTTTGAATCACCGAGAATTATTTGAAAATAAAAGAGAGCAACTAAACGAAGAAAATAAAAGAAGCCAAAAAAAGAAGAAATAAAAAAGTGGCCAACAAAAATAAGAATATAAAAAAGGCCAACAAAAATAGAAAAGAAAAAGAGGTCAACAAAAAGAAGCAAAAAAAGTGTCCAACAAAATGAAGAAAAGAAAAGAGGTCAAGAAAAAGAAGAAAAGAAAAAGAGGCCAAGAAAAAGAAAATAAAGTGGCCAACCAAAAGAAGAAAATAATAGAGGCCAACAAAAAAAAAGAAAAAGAAGTCCACAAAAGGAAGAAAATAAAAAGTTGCCAACAAAATGGAGAAAAAAGTTACCAACAAAATGAAGAAAAGAAAAGAGGCCAACAAAAAAAAGAAAAGAAAAAGAGGTCAAACAAAAAGAAGCAAAAAAAGTGTGCAACAAAATGAAGAAAAGAAAAAAGGTCAAGAAAAAGAAAATAAAGTGGCCAACCAAAAGAAGAAAATAATAGAGGCCAACAAAAAAGAAAAGAAAAAGAAGCCCACAAAAGGAAGAAAATAAAAAGTTGCCAACAAAATGAAGAAAAAAAGTTACCAACAAAATGAAGAAAAGAAAAGAGGCCAACAAAAAGAAATAAAAGGGGCCTAACAAAAAGAAAAGAAAAAAGGCCAACAAAAGAACAGAAAAAGTATCCAACAAAAATAACAAATGAAAAAAAGAAGAAAACGAACTCAACAAAATAAGAAAAGAACGATGGCCTCAACAGAAGAGAAGAAAAAATCCGCAACAATAATTAAGACAACACACTAAAAATAGAAAGAAATCTCAAATAACATAACAAAAAAGAAAATAAACAAGAACCTCTACAAAAAAAAGAAAAGACCGCAATGAAAAAGTAAATAATAAGAGCCCAACAGAAAAAGAGAAAAGAAAAAAGTCCAACGAAAAGAAAGAAAAGGGGAAAGAGCTGCAAGACAAAAAAGAAAAGACACAAACAAAAAAAGAAAAAATGACCAACAAAGAAAAGAGAAATAGAGTCACATTAGTAAAGAAGAAAAGAAAAAGGAGCGCAACCGAAAATAAAAGAAATAAGCGTCAACAAAAAGAAGAAAAATCAAAGAATCCAACATAAAAGAGAAAAAGAGACCCCTAACAAAAAAGAAGAAACACCCTAACAAAAATTACGAAAGGAGAAATACTCAAATGATAAAGTTGAGAAAACAAACCTAACCAAAAGGGGAAAAGAATAAGAGCGTCGACACAAAAAAGGAAAAACTCTAACAAAACGAAGAAAAGAAAAGAGCCTAACAATAAAGAAAAATAGTAAAGAGCAAACAAAAACTAAGAAGTCTTATGGAAAGAATAAACTGAATAGACTATAAATTATATGTGTTCATATGCTATTCAGAAAAATATATAGTTAATTATTGCTTATCTGTCACATTTATAAAATGTGGTTCTTATACTAACACAGTTTATTTTTTACATTGTATATATTTTCATCACATTATCTATAAATGTAAAGTAATTTCGATTTTTCCCCTGAAAATTCAGCCATTATAGGAAAATAACCGAACAATTTCAATGCAAATCTTTTCCACTCAACACCAACAGAATTTCCTACAGCGAGTTTCACGAACATATTCTTACATTTAAATTTTTACAAAAAATATTACATTTATTCAGGGATTTGTTCTCCCCAAAAAGTCTTCGAAATAGAGGGTAGCAACCAATTCTCCCCCCCCCCTGTAAATTTACTATTACCACGCCACACATCGACACTGGGTCATTTGTTTATAGAGGCGACAGACTGTTACCGCACCGGTAGATTCTATGATTCTGACAGTTCTATTCTTTAATTCTGTCTGCTTGATAATTATACGTTTTGGATAACCGCATTCAGTTTAAACGAACACATTCGACGCCCGCCATATTTCAGCTCACATATTTTGGACGTTGATCTTTTCAAGTTCTATTTTTATTACTTATTTCCGACGATATATTTTCTCATAGACTTCTTTAAATAAGATCAACAGCTAAAATTTTCTTAGTTATGCAGTTACAACGTGTGGTAATCCATGTTCTTGCAACAAAATAAACAGTGCGATTTCTTCGTAGACCGAATAACATTATTTATTTTAAAAAATATTCTCCATTGCATCATACGTCAATAAAAAACAATAACACAATCATTTTTAATAAGTAAAATATTAAATACTATGACTAAACATAAATGTTTACTTGTATTATTTGTCAGAGAATAAAATATAACATTTCCGAATATAAATGGCTGTTTTCTTTTCTTTTATTTACTATATTACTTGTGGAAAATCCTGCTATCAAATCAAATTAAACATTGTTTTGCGCAAGAAGTATTTCTTCTTATGCGAATACATATAAAATATCTTCGAAATTATTCTGTTTTTAGATATGTTTTATAAACTTATTTACATTTCCATTAGTTAGTTTCCACAATTACTTTTATATATACCTTTTTATAAAAACAAATGCACATCACAATGTCCGCCAGCTATTAAAACACTTAATTAACGTTCCATTTCGAGATGAAGTTTTTTGTTTTTGTTAAGCGAACACATCCCCTAACCCTGATAGAAATTCTAAAACTGATACGAGAAACGTTTTCATTTCGGAGTTTCACATGTACGTTTGAGATTAAATATGATACTCATTTAAGTTTAACCCTTCAAATACATAAAATTCTACTTTTTGGCGATTACATGTAAACAGCCGAAAAATATATTCCGAAAAAAAGGAATTTAAAAAATATAAAATACATATTTTAGATTTTATGGTGGGGGATCACTTTTATATAAAAAATTAACGTAAAATAAGCACCCACTTCCTACCCCATTAGCGGTAAATCGAGAGGTATAACCGAATTTCTTCTCAATTTTTGGATGGAAAAATTGGGGTGGTGGCATTTTTTTCCTTTTTAATCATCCAAGTTGTTTTTTTTCTGTTTTAAATATACATGAGGGGATTTTGTTTTTTAATAATTTAAAATTTTAAAAGATTTTTTTAGGGAGAGGGGGAAGGGCTATTTTTTAATTCTGAAATTCGCGACCACTTGACAAAAAAATCGACCATGATGGAAAATACCTGCGTTTGCCTAAGTAAAAGAGTTACGATAATGAACGTTAACGAAGTTCACCAAACAATCTACACAATATGAAACGTAACACTAAAATAACTCTAACCTTACCCTAACCTAACCCTAAAGTAAGTTTTCGTTTTAGTTTGCAAAATTGGTTCCGTTCTGTTCATATTGTGTAGAAGTATCGGAACTTGATTCATCTTTCTCCGGAAATTCTAGACTGCTACGTCACAACTGCCAATTTCTGGATACCTTTTCTTAAAAAGCACTAAAAAATGGCCTCTATATCCGTACACAAAAATAATAGTGTTTCCGCACTTCATTTTTTTGTAGGAAAAAAAACCCTTCCCCGAAAGATAAATAAAATAAAAATATAAGCTAAGTTAACACATACATACCTCCATCTCAGTTTACATTAAATTTATATAGGAAAGTAATTCTCCTCTTTAAAAGCTAAACTATTTAAAACATTTGGTAAATCCCTGTTTTGCAGATATTATTTCATAGTTAAATCATTCTTTAATATTCCCCCGGGTCCTGCTAGTTGTATATAAGATTTTTATTCCCCAAATCTCTAATTATGCTGTATATACAGATCTCACTAGTGCTACATCGTTGTACTCTTTCACAAGTAAGATTATCGTCACCAGTCTTCGCCTTATGAGAATCTCGTTTGCGGCTTTGGTGCTCAACCGAGACTATCCCATGAGAGCATTTGTCACCCAGTGGTACACACATAGGGATTCTGTTTTTATGTGTAACACATTGGCCTTCCATTTAAGCACAAGGTGTAATTCTTTTAGCATGGCATCCAGCTCTGCCACGTTAATATGTTGGGTATCCTTTGTTAGTCACAACCAGCATGCATCCTCAATGATGGTTCCATAGGCCTCAAGATCCGTGCGCACAGCCAGCGAGCTTGCGTCCACCCACGCATCCAGTTCCTTCGTGTTCACACATCACTTTCCTTGGATGAGATCTGATTGCTATACCCGGGCAAGTGTGTTAGCTATCGTACACTCCAGAGGAACATCGCTAATCTTGTCATCTCAGTCCTGTGTGACAGTTATAGCACGATGTTTGATAAAGCTTGTCAACACTCGAAGTCATACACACAGAGGAAATTGCCCAACAAGTTTGCCACACATGGACAAGATACATCTTGGTGTCATGGTTATAGGACCGTCCACAGTACTGCTTCCTCACCACCGACCATGCCCCCCCCCCCTAAACGTCTAATCGCAGCACTCTTGCACCGTTTTGCAGCTTTTCTGAATACTAGTGACAAGCTTCCTCACGGATTCTGCCCACGCCACATCCTCATTACTATATATGTCATCGATATATGCTGAAGTTGCTCTCTTTATCTTCTCATCTTGGGCTAACACAGCATCGAGCACAGCCCGCATTACCAGAGGTTCCACATTTAAGCCGAACACGAATCTGGTTGGACAATATCTTTCCCTTTAAATATCACTGTCTGGTACGGCTTGAGAGATCTCTCAACATTAATCTGTAAGTATGCCTTCTTGAGGTCCAGAATGTAAAAATGTAAAAATTATCTGAAAAGAAGACATTATATAGAAACGCATTTGAAAACTATTGTATATTATTAAACATCCCAAATGGATTGTTAAAAATTACTAAAAAAGCGGTATACATTTCAACGAAATCATTGTAGGGAATTTATGATTTGTTTGAAGTACAAACACCTCAAGAAGCGCCAAAACAGAAGCGTGTTCGCAAGTGTAAGGGTCAACCATATTCGACTGTTTACATTTATCCAAAAGAAAAATATATGTTTTCCAGATGAAGTGAAATTTCAAAAGAGGGAGACGTTGCAAAGAGATAAGCATCCCTCACTGTCAGAATGAACCTGTTCAAAAAGATTAGAAATAGTGAGTATATGCTATTCAGAAAAAAAAAAGTTGATTTCCGACATTGAATTCTGAATGTATTTATTACTGTTTAACTGTCGGACCAAGATACAAGAAAAAGAAAAAAGAGCTCAACATAAAAGAAGGAAAGTCAAAGAGCCTTAACAAAAGTAAAGAAAAGAAAAAACTCCCAAAACATAACGAAAAGAAAACGATACCAACAAAAAATAACGAAAAGAAAATGATCTCAACAAAAAGAAGCAAAGGAAAATACCTCAATAAAAAGAAGTTAAAATAATCCCAACAAGAAAAGTAAAGGTGGATACCTTTGCTAGTACAAATATTAACTAAATATGTTTTGTGCAGGTAGCTAGTCAATAGTTCACAAATAGTTTATGAGGTAATCTTTCGGGGAAATAAGCATGACTATCATGAGAATAAGAAGCAATAGAACTGACGTCATATGAATATTTGGGAAGAGGCATAGCGGTTGCTATCTCTCTGGGAGTTTTGTGTGAAAGTTCGAAGAGACAAGACATGTTTTAAGATAATCTGACGAATCGTTACAATAATTAAGCCATGCACTTAAAATAAGTGATTGACTCTCTCTCTCTCTCTTTCGCTTTCTTTTCGTCCACCCCCACCATTGATTTGCAGCTCAGATAGACAATCAACATGCTAAGATGAATAAACGATTACTCTTTCAAAAGATCTTGTATCATATCATTTAATTATATAAATAGTTTTATAAGCATGAGATGGCTTTGTTTCAGCTGTGAGATTGGCCTCGATCCTCAGTCCTTATATCAAACAACACATGTGCATAGTGAAACGTCGGCGAAGATATGATTTTAAGTGAAGATGATTTGAACTGTAAATGTTTAATGGCTATATTATAAGTAAATGGTTATTATGTAAGAAAAAGAACCCAACACAAATGACAAAAGGAAAATGCTCCAACAAAAAAGAAAAGAAAATTGGCCCCACCCACCCCCAAACCCCACTAAACAGAAAATAAAAAGAGCCCAAAAAAAAAGCAGTAAAGAAAAAGATAAAAAAAACAACAAAAAAAAAAGTAGAGAAAAAGAGAGCCAACAATCAGAAACTTTTTCATATTAAAATTTGTGCATTTTCTTTATGGTTTAATTCGTTAGTGACAAAGCCTTAGTAAAAAAACAAAACAACAACACCAAACAATACATCTCTCTGCTGCCGAAATATTATCTCAGGTATTTTCAAAACCTGCTCTTAATTGACTAGAGGACTTTCATAATCTGGCTTAAAAGTATAGGAAAAATTGAGACACCCTTAAATAAATAGGCATTTCAACTAGTATTAGGAGGAATCTGTTCCCTTTTTTTTCTTCTTTTGGACTTTATTGTAGGTTTAAAAGTAAGAGTAAAATGGATTTCTAAAAACAAATAAGTCAGTGATGAGAAAAAAATGTAACCCATTTGAGCACCCATTGAGTTTAGGTTAAATTGTTTGGATCAGGAAGAAGTGAGTTTTCAAAGTCAGTTGGATTTAAAAAAATAGCCTCTTTCAGCTCTCTCTCTTTCTCTTTCCAACTACGGGTCAAATAGTATTACTGCTTGTGGTGATGTTCTCTTTGGTTTATAATGGAGTATTTCAATCTTTATATTCTTCCTTTTCTTTATTACCTTCGACTGTTTTCTTTCGTTTTTCTTATGGAAATCGCTCCAGACAAGGCATGAAGCCACTTGATCTAACGAGCTAGATAGGAGCTGTTAATAAAGAGAAAGAGATATACAGATGGAGAGAGAGAAAGAGAGAGAACGAGATGAGAGCGAGGGTGATAGATGACATGTGGAATAAGAGTGGGGGAGGGTCATGCAACATACAGTGAGAGAGGCTGAAAGTGATAGATAGAAAGTTAGTAAAAGATGGATCACTTGATGAGTTAAGTGTAAATTAGGCCTAATTCGAACAATTAAGATTAAAGTTTTTCCAAACATAACACAATCACAAAACTGAGGAATATTTTAGCATGCATTTTGTGTGATTATAGGAGAAAAGGCTCTAAAGCGACAAACGTTTATTAAATCAGCTTTAGTTTAAGAATAGATGAAAAAGCTCGATTTTATAAGATCGATAAAGAAAGGATGTTCAATATTTATATTTCAAACTTCTCCAAACTATGTTCCTTTATAAGCACTCAGTAGTTGCCCAGGGCTCAGTATGCATGAATTACTGTATCAATGGAGCATGAAATGGAGGGTTTCCGCCTCCTCTGCTATTGAATTCAACAGAGGGAAATTTGATGAGCGAATGAAGAAGTTCTATGTCTTACAAACCTTATTTCAGATACACATTTTAAACTATAAATGTTAAGTTGTCTTGGCATAATATCTACATGGCAGCAGTTGCGAAGTGAATATAAGCATAGGCTGACGACTCAGCATGTTGCGTTGGAGTCCTCTTGTATCTATAGCATCACTTTTACTAGAAATGTTGGCAACATGACATGGTCCTTCCTGTAAGTACCTGATTATATCAGGGAAAAATCAGTGAAAACAAAACAGGAAATAAAAAACAAAAGTGAAAATAATGTAACTTGCATTTACCTTCTTTTAAGTAAAGCCACCCCCTCTTTTTGTTCACTAATGACTCACCAATATCGAGGATATAGGTTACTGAGTTATTATCGACAAACACAAACTTTTCATGATATAAAAATACTTTTTCAATGTTTAGCAGTGTGTTTAGTTTTCTCTATAAGTTGAATATAAAATCGTCCACCTATTTGATAATCTCATTTACAAAAGTTTTTTTCGGAATTGCAAGAAGGGTTCTCAATTTCTGTAAAACTTACATAAAAACTGAACTCCTATCTAATTCGATAAGTTGGTGTATAATTGATATTGCAAACTTAATATTATAAAAATAACAAAAACTTTAGTTGGTGGGGAACATGTATATTAACAAAACGGAATTGCCTAAGAAGCCTCACTCACATTCTACATGTGGGTGGGGATGGAATAAGGTCCTAGCACCGGCAATTGTTAGCTAGTGCTGCCCATTGTAAACAAGAAAAATTATTCTTAAGACGTGCATTTGATGATGAAAATGCTATTTCAAACGGCAGCATGACGGACCTACGAAAATGCTATTTCAAAGTTAAGTGTGACAGACCAACGAAAATACTATTTCAAACTTAAGCATGACAGACCATCGAAAATACTATTCCAAACTTAAGCATGACAGACATACGACAATGCTATTTTAAACTTAAGTGTGACAGACCAACGAAAATGCTATTTCAAAGTTAAGTGTGACAGACCAACGAAAATACTATTTCAAACTTAAGTGTGACAGACCAACGAAAATGCTATTTTAAACTTAAGTGTGGCAGACAAACGAAAATACTATTTCAAACATAAGCATGACAGATCATCGAAAATACTATTCCAAACTTAAGCATGACAGACACACGACAATGCTATTTTAAACTTAAGTGTGACAGACCAACGAAAATACTATTTCAAACTTAAGTGTGACAGACCAACGAAAATGCTATTTCAAAGTTAAGTGTGACAGACCAACGAAAATACTATTTCAAACTTAAGCATGACAGACACACGACAATGCTATTTTAAACTTAAGTGTGACAGACCAACGAAAATATTATTTTAAACTTGAGTGTGACAGACCAACGAAAATAGTATTTTAAACTTAAGCATGACAAACTGACAGAAATGCTATTTAAGACTTAAGTGTGACAGACCGTCAAAAATTCCATTTCTAACATAAATGTGGCAGACCAGCTCATGGACACAACCTCTTCTGGATTTATCTAAAATAATGTGTGCATTCAATCTGCACGTTTAGTAATATATTTTCAAATTGAAGTGTGACAAACTAACTGACTGATCGGTCAACCAATCAACGAAATCTGTGGACGCATCTAAAGATCATCCTATCTTGATATCTAAATGGAAAGAAAAAAAAAATAACCAATACAAATTCATTGCATTTTTATGCAACAATATATCCACTAAATGCTTTCTTGCTGCTTAAAGAATGCCCCCGCCCTCCACTCCAAATAAAAAAGAAAGAAAAAATAAAAACAGTTAAAAATGAGGTTCTGATAAAGTTACCATTTTGTATCATAGGATTCTGTCATCGAATTTCCAATGACCATTTGCCCGAAAGTGGATACATAGAAATGAAACAGAATCCAATTTTCCGACTGCGGTCGTGCGCATGGCACTATGTAATACGGTGCTTGTCGCAGCGTGTTAAAGAGAATCTCAGGTAGAAGAAACCCTGATTGGTGCTCATTGTGTGCTAATGTTACAGCATCGGAGAATCCAAGTATTGAAACAATCAAAGCGATGCCTTGCTTAGAGCAAATGCAAGACCACACAATGCAGTACACGACAAAAACAAGGATGCTATTAAAAAGAGATGATCCGATTTGTCGGTAAAATCCCAGAGAATGTTCTCACCTCATTACCAGTGAGGATAGGATAAGAGAATTTATTGAACGAATCTCATCACTTCAACTGCCTTAGTTATACTAGTTGGAATACACCACCACCACCACCACCACCACCACCACATCATCATCATCATCATCATCATCATCATCATCATCATCATCATCATCATCATCATCATCATCATCATCATCATCATCATCATCAGCAGCAGCAGCAAGTCCATTTTTATCACTTCCTCCCATGTTTCCTTTGTTCTTCCCCTTTGAAATGAACCTGCTACCTCAACTGTACTGCATCTACTAACCCAAGAACTGTCATGCATTCTATCAACCTGGCCATACCATCAAAGTTTCTTTTTCTGCACACATTTCCCTATAGTATCCAGATTTAATCTTCCTCTGATGTCATCAGAGCTAAACATGTCTTTAAGACTCACATTACACATGCATCATTCATTTTCATATCATTTCTCTTCATGCAACGCATGTCCTCAACCTTCACTGGTCAGGTTTCACTTTCGTACATTATCACACTGCTTACCATGCCTGATAGGACAAGAGAATCTTTTGAACGAATATCATAACTTCCACTACTTTGCTAATATAGTTAAATGAGTTAGAAATACATGTCCCAGAACAGGTTCATAATATTGAATCATCATTAGACTCAACTTCCAGAGGTTGAATTCCCAAATAATTTAAAGCTATTATCACAGGTTTCACCGTAACAGTATTGCTATGGTTAAAATGTAAAAATAGAACTTATAACTAAAGTTATGGCATTTGAAAATTTTTATTTTGTGGAGTTAAGCCTCATTTGAGGTTCTTAAAATGGCCTAAATTTGCCTAAATTTCTAGAATCTGTATGATTTTGTGCAATTTAAATCTCACTAAAATCAGAAATGGCCAATAAAGCATGAGTTGTCTCCCCTGATATCATTAATACTTGAATAATGCAAACAACCATTAATCAAAACCTTTGTTGAATTTGGAGGGAAAAAGAGTGTACTTATAGATATTTGTGAAAACGTACAATTTTTTTAGGGAGCATATTTCACTCCTCCTAGGGAGTAAATCAGTTTTTTCTTGTCGTCCCTAATATGTGTTTCATGTAAATAGCCATTAATTCTAACATTTGGTGGAGTTTGAGCAAACACTAAATATTTACAAAGAACTTTTTCCGCTCTTTGGGAGCATTTTAGCTGCCTAGAGTCTTCTTGTAAAATCTGTCTAGGTCAGTTTTCTGCGTTCATAGTCATATAACTTCATGCAAAATTTTGTGAAAAACGAATGAACCAATTTTAAGTAAATCAGAAGAATAACAGAATAACGGTTCAGACAATAATGGAATAGCAAACAAAACCATAAATTCTTTTTCGATCAACGTCAGTGACCAATAAATATAACTCTCTCGGGATTTTAGTCAATCTTTTCCACCATATTTCACATTCCTAGATTTGGAAGTAATTAGCAGACCCACAGACAGACATGTCTCTCATATTAGTATAGTTATGTTAGAAGGATCTGTGGAAATTCTTTAGTGAATATGAAATACAAACGTTAGAATTATAAGTTTTCATTTATTAACTTACAGTTCGTTGATCTACCGTGAAAATGATTCGATACAACAATAAACTTCAAGCTGATTTTAATTCATAAATAGCCAAGCTAAATAGAGAAAGACGTGGTGTATTTCCGGTTTAAGAGATCATCTCCAATTGGCGAGCTATTCTCAAGATACGCTTTGACATTCAGTAATAAAACTTCTTTTATACTTAATAAGCATGACAACCGACAGACAGAGCCTCTTCTAGAGATGCAGGGACATAATTCATTTTCTAATGTATCATCATCATCATCATCATCATCAGGTTTTGTTATTTAGAATGCTGCGAGCGTTCTGGATTCCAGGGTAGGAAACACCAGGCAATGTCTCACGCTTGCTCTCCATGCATTTCGATCTAAAGGATTTACATCAGTCAGATTGCATGCACTTATATCATTTCTTACACATTCAAACCAGGTCTCACTTTGTCTACTACAAAGGGTTGATATAATTCATGTGTCATGCAGTCAAATTACTTCTTATGTACTCAAGCCAGGTCTTTCTCGGTCTACCACGTTCCCTAGTGCCTGGGATATCCAAACATGTTATGGAGTTGATGAAAAAGTGGCACACTGTACATGGACAAACCACCTGAGTAGCTGAGCACGTACACCATCCATAATGTCACCAACACCAAGTTTCTGATGAAGCACGGTTGAAGGGATTCTTTGCTCTAGTTTACAGCCGCATATCCACCTGATCATGGCATATTCATTACGCTGATCAGAAGCATTTGTTAAAAAATAATGTACATGCAAACAAAGGAACAAACATAATTATCATTAACTAGCAAGACCCGTGTCCCGGCGTTGCCCAGGGAAAATCGAAAAGAATTAATTAACTTTAAAAAAGTAAATATTAGAGTATCAAGCAACCCATTTTTATGTTTTTTTATGCTTAATTGGCATTTTGGCTAATATCAAAGTATACATGTTCTCTGCCTGAGTATAGCAAACACGGTTCCTGGTCCTATCGAATAAGTTTAGCCTTTTAACTAGCCGAGTGAATGAGTCCCTCCCCACTCCTGGTAATAGAAACCCTCCGATATGTCCACTTCCCACTGTAATTATTTTGTCCTCACCTCTCCATAATTGTATTTATCTTGGAAGGACATCACCCATTCTTCAAACTCCATCCTCCGTTTTATTTTTATCCCACTTATGTCCAACTCCCATTTAGAAATTTATTTGCTTGTTTTCGGTTCTGGACAAACCGAAAAACAATGGGCGGTCTACTATTTAGAAAAAGTTTGGAGAAGGGTCTTACTAACCGATTTTTTTGTTTTTTTGTTTTTCCTCACTCCCCATGTTATTCCAATGAATTTTTACGACTCCTTTTCCACACACTTTTGATGTCATTGTGCCTAATGTGTTTTAAATATTAATTTGTTATACTTTTCGCAAATAAATATTTCATAGTGTAGTATCTGTGCTCTACATAACAGCAACATCAGACGTTTTGCCGTAAGCTTAAACCAGATAGTAAGACTGTAGGAGAGAGAGAAAGAGAGAGAGAGAGAGAGAGAGAGACAGACAGACAGACAGACAGACAGACAGACAGAGATAAAGGAAGGTGTGCCAATCGTAACATAGAGACTATTATGAAAATATGGCAAGTCAGCTGTACCACAACAGAGACGTAACTTTAAACTGGATTAGAAGAGGAAAGAATATAGGAGAGAGAGAGAGAGAGAGAGAGAGAGACAGGCAGACAGAGAAAGGGGTGACGTGGCGATCGTAGCATAGAGACTATTATAAAAATATGGCAAATCGGCTACACAGAAATACCTGCCCCCCCCCCAAAAAAAAAAAGCAAAGGGATGTGTTTGCTTAATGAAAACAAAAGACACTTTCGTTCAAACTTTAAAATGCCATTAAGAGAAAACAAATTTTTAAATTTCTGTACGATAAATAATTTGTTCAATTCTACAATAGTGACACTTCACATGTTGATGAACAGGCTTATATTGTTTGTATTGTCATGAAACAAGTTCTAATTAACTTTATAATGCCGTGAAATTCCAGCGTTAATTTTGTGTTTTAATTGCTGGTGGGTAATCCCTATCAAAGCTTTATACAAAATGTGTAACATCATTCCATTATTGGCAAAGGTGGTGCAGCCATGGTAATCTATGTTTGGTCATGTGTTATGGATGCTCCAAAATCCCTTGAAAAGTCCAGCAGATACCGCACATGAAGAGACAGTCACTGCACTAATCTGCCGAAATGCAGAGCTGGGAAGCCTAAGATCGGGCAACTGAAAAGACAAAATGGAAACAGTTGAACAAAGTAGAGGAAAAGGCACTATCAAAAAAGAATAACAACGTCTATTCATACAAAATTAAGTAATTTTATTCAACAACTTGTTAAGACAATGAAAGATAAAGTTCGTAAAAAATGAGAGTTCAAAGAGCCCAAGAAACCTTCCTAAAGGAAAGAGTTGTTTTTCGTGTAAGGAAAAATTGAGTACACATGTTTGTTTCAGCTAACACCGTGTTTGTGTATTAGTGTGACTTTGTTTTGTTAGTTAGAGGGTGTATGTATGGATTTCTGTGTACAAGCGTTCGTCTAGCAGGGTATATTTAGCGAGAGAGTGTATGTATCTGTGAACTTGTGTACATGTGTGTTTGTTAAGCTGTGTGTGTGTGTTTCACTGGGTGTTGTATTTAGAAGTCTATGAAAGTTTCTTGTCCGTCTGTCCTTCCCCCCTCTCCAAAGTGGCTGAGTTATGACGTACGCACATGTATTTGTCTTTGATAGAAAGGGCAGAAAGAGAGAGAAAGACACTGAGATTTGGTGTTTATACTAAGCGCTGGAATTCTCTGATTGGCTGAAAGAAACTGCTGATTGGAGATTTTGTTCCAATCAAGAGTCGATATGTAATTACAAGAGTCACTGTGCTGCCTCTTTGAACAACTGAATGTACCTATAGGATATTTTACTATTCATACATCGGTAGTGAAATCATCATCACATATGCATTTATGACTTAAGTAAAATTATTTAAGGTAAAAAGAAAATTTCAAAAATGACCCAAACAGTTACATCTATTAACGCCTCACCGGGATCAATTGTGAATTGACTTGGCTCTATGAGTGCTTTTTCATTATTCGAGGGAATGCTTCAAGCCTGCTTTTGGCCTGCCAAGCCAACAGATCATTACATGAAACTTTCTGATGTTCCGAATATAGGCTTTTCAAATTTGACAGTTGAAAAATATTATTTAGTATAGTAGAGCAACAAAGTAAATGTCTACATTAACTTTTAAGTTTAAATCTAATATTCATATTTTGTCAAATGTTGAATTATGCTTTTATTGAATAAAGTTTATATATATTTTATCATCAAAATATGAGAAAGTATATTAGAGAAGGTTTTTATATGTAATAATTACTTTTCTATTCTTGATAGAACTGAAGAGATTTGCTTAAAAATGACCCAGATCTGATTTAATTAGCAATATTTTAATAAACAATTATTGCTAAGGTCATTAAAACTGAAGTTAAAATGGTGGTATATTTGAACAGCTGGTGTAATGTAAAAATAATTCTCTTACTAATGTTGTTTTTCTATTGTAATTATTGGACTGAAGATGACCAGAATGGATCACTATGCATTGTAGAAATATATAAAGTATATATTGCACATATATATATAGAGAGAGGGTACAGATCTTTGTATAAAAATGATGTCAATTCATTTTGTACATTTAAAATGCTACTTGAACAAAACAGAAAGAACATTTTTATATATGTTTTATTTGAAAAGTAAAAGATAAAATCAAACTTTTAAATTCAACACTTAAATAAATTGTATTGAGAAGATTCAATATTTTAAACAATTTTAAAAAGAATTTTGGAAGTTTCTTACTTATACTGAATATTACCCTAGTCCAAGTGAATAATAAATCATTATTTGAAAAGTAAAATATAAAATCAAACTTTCAAATTCAACACTTAAATAAATTGTATTGAGGAGATTCAATATTTTAAACAATTTTAAAAAGAATTTTGGAAGTTTCTTACTTATACTGGATATTACCCTAGTCCAAGTGAATAATAAATCATTATTTGAAAAGTAAAATATAAAATCAGACTTTCAAATTAAACACTTAAATAAATTGTATTGAAGAGATTCAATATTTTAAACAATTTTAAAAAGAATTTTGGAAGTTTCTTACTTATACTGGATATTACCCTAGTCCAAGTGAATAATAAATCATTATTTGAAAAGTAAAAGATAAAATCAAACTTTTAAATTCGACACTTAAATAAATTGTATTGAGGAGATTCAATATTTTAAACAATTTTAAAAGAATTTTGGAAGTTTCTTACTTATACTGGATATTACCCTAGTCCAAGTGAATAATAAATCATTATTTGAAAAGTAAAATATAAAATCAAACTTTCAAATTCAACACTTAAATAAATTGTATTGAGGAGATTCAATATTTTAAACAATTTTAAAAAGAATTTTGGAAGTTTCTTACTTATACTGGATATTACCCTAGTCCAAGTGAATAATAAATCATTATTTGAAAAGTAAAATATAAAATCAGACTTTCAAATTCAACACTTAAATAAATTGTATTGAGGAGATTCAATATTTTAAACAATTTTAAAAAGAATTTTGGAAGTTTCTTACTTATACTGGATATTACCCTAGTCCGAGTGAATAATAAATCATTATTTGAAAAGTAAAATATAAAATCAAACTTTCAAATTCAACACTTAAATAAATTGTATTGAGGAGATTCAATATTTTAAACAATTTTAAAAAGAATTTTGGAAGTTTCTTACTTATACTGGATATTACCCTAGTCCAAGTGAATAATAAATCATTATTTGAAAAGTAAAATATAAAATCAAACTTTCAAATTCAACACTTAAATAAATTGTATTGAGGAGATTCAATATTTTAAACAATTTTAAAAAGAATTTTAGAAGTTTCTTACTTATACTGGATATTACCCTAGTCCAAGTGAAGAATAAATCATTATTATAATTTGAAAGCAACTTGGGCATAAACATTATATTAGATAGTGAAAGGGAAAGCGTGAGAGATACCGAAAGCTCTGATTGGTCGAGAAAAACAATGTGTTAGGGGTGAGGAGCGTTTTGAAATAGTCAGCAGTTAAGTTTAAACAGTTGGTGAGTAGCACAGGTTAGGGTTAGAGTTAGGGTTAAGTTGAGTAGCACAGGTGGCCTGTGGACATCCACTTAGGACATCTAGATAAGGAGTCGATAAAAGTAAAGTAAATTCGTATGAATCAACACGGTACAACTTTGTTGACCGGCTTGATTCTGTCGTTGGCATTTTTGCAGGAGGGACCATGTAATAGTTGCCAACATCCCTAAGTGAAAGTGATTCTATAGAACTGACTGGATTCGAACTTGGCACACACAGGTCGTCAGTCCGCGTCATTATCCACTTAACCATCATCACCGCCTTGCTAATCAGGTGTATTAGAAATTTATGATACAACTAAGCAACCCTGACGGTGATGATAGTATACAGAATTGAATAAATTGATATGTTCTGGTTATTTAAAATTGTTCGTTTTCATCCATTCATCCCAAGTCATGCAGTCAAAGAAGGAAAGATAATGGCCCAGATCTAGTCACCATGTGGAGGATCCAGGTGAAACCACCCCAGCTATCATCAGGAAAGAATATCCATGAATATTCTAATGTTGTGTACCGTTTTCCACAGAGATATCTGATCTCCCTCCTCCCAATCATCGCAAATCCTCACAAAAATATGCAGAACATCCCGAAAGATGTTTAAAAAATATCCTCACAAATGTTCTTGATGTAGTGACCAGCATCAACCACCACAAAAGGAAAGCAAGAGACACAAAACAATCTTTGTATCTGAGTATTAATACTCATGAATATTGCTACGACTCCTATATGATACGAAACAGAAAATTACATACAATATTGTTGATTTATATCTAACTAAAAACAAGAAAAAACATGAACAAGTTCTTTTATTTTTAATTCTATTTTATTGATGTTTTTTTTTCTATGGTTTTTCTTATGGAAATTGTTGTTCATTTCTACTTAGACAGTGGACATAACAAAAGAGACAAATATAATAATTTATCTAAAATAAATACAGAACTGAATAATCAACTCTGATTCACGCGTTTTTTCCTCTATAGAAACGATGTATAAGTAATCTGTAATTGGAAACAGCAGAATCCATAATTCTTCATGTGGGACACACACATACATATATACCAGAAAAAAATGTGACCCGTTGATCTCGGGTTAAATTGTTTGAATCAGGAAAAAAATTACCGATAATAAACACACACACACACATACATACATACACATGAAAGAAAGAAATATACATACTTATTATCATTAATAATGAAGACAGCTGTCAGAATGTCTTGAAGGACCTAGACAAGATAATATTGATTATTTTCCCTTGCTGATTGAATCACTCGAATAACAATAGAAAGTTGAATCCCGAGGTTTGCAGCTATTTGACACTGATTATGTCCACCTTCATATTAACCTATAACATGGCCCCTCTGAAACTCTTAGAATTCTAATGCTTCTTTGGCCGGTGATATATGATAGATATATATATATATATATTTATATTTGAAACACAAAAAATGTCAGTTAGTATAAAATATTGATATTTCAAACTTTTACTGCTGCTTTGTACGGCTCCGAGTGCTAGCCATGGCCAAAGGAAGCAGAAACTTTAAACCTGTATGTATTATACTTTAATAAAATTCGTAAGTAATTAAAACAAAACGCATTTAATACTAATATATTTAAATCTATTCAAATTTATTCAATAATTCCAAAAAATCCTTTTCAATGTAGAAATTTATACACAAATGAAAAGCATTTTTTTTATACTAATGAGTCACCACTTACCAAGGCCAAAAGCCACTTGAGGATAAGGGTTAATAAGAGTGTTAGTTGTATGATGAACAATACTATGAGAGGATTAAAAACGATGAATGGAATGGACAAGATTTGATTACTTAAGAGAACAGCTCGACAAGTATTTGTTGACATTGGCCTTGAAGACGACCATCTTGTAGTCTGCAGGGAAGCGATTCCATGCTAATGTGTTCCATAGATGGGAAGCTTTTGAGAAAGAAACTGTTCATGGAAGTTCTGTTTGGTTTTAGATACACAGAGGAAGAAAGGAACATTTTTTGCAGTGGTGGTAGGTAGAAGGGTTCTTTCTATGGACGTTTTACAGGGGGAACCAATCGATTGGAACTCACTTGAGTAACTACAATTGAAATACCGATAGAGTAGAGAGAAACTGGCAACGTCTCTTCTGTGAGAAAGGGGCTTTAGAGAAGAGAAGACATCGACTCCTCCCCACTAATCTTCTTCATTGCACCACATGCTTCAGGTCGGAAGAAAGAGAATCAGCAATATATTGTGATTACCAATGCTCTCCGAATTGATGCCATAGACATTATTTGTTTCAACTTGAAAAAATGTTTCTACTACTTGAAATTATCCATCCAAGTAATTTTCCAGTCGGAAAACTTCCCTGTTGCCGCTCCCCATTTATGCTAAGTCTCTAAACATAGCTACTGTACACCATTCATAAAGTAACTGATATATTCTTGAAGCTATAAAAATGGTCCTTTGAGCAGTTCTGCTGCTATATAATAAAGAGTTCTAACTGAATTAACTATAAAAATTATTATTGATTTGCAACTAGTTGTTCGATTAGTTCATTCACAAATATATCAGTTAAAATTGTTCCAGTTGAAAGTGAATAAAGAAAATAGTAATTTAATCACGAATAATCAAAGAAGAATAATAAAAAAAAAAGTTCCTTTAAATAAGTCCCTATTTACTTGTCTCCAAACGAGGGAAAAGTTTTTGTGTTTTCTTCATTTAGACTTAGACGTTGCAAGATTACATCATAATGGATATGGTGTTGCCTCAGATGATAGCTGGGGGGGGGGGGCATGTTGCTGGAAAATCAAAGTGGTTTCTCGGGGCTCGTTCCTCAAAAAATAGTTGTGTTCCTAAATTTGGATTCACCATTGAAATTGCATATTTGTTGAATATGATATAATTTCACTTTTTATTGTTTCCTGTATCTTATATTTATCTTTATTGCATAATTATGGTCAGCCTAATGGATACGGTTGCAGACTAAGGAATCGGCTATGCTATGTCAAAATCATATCAGATCTACTGTTTTTGTCATACCCATTCAGCCATGTTTTAAATAGAAACTCATATTTAATTTATCGTTTACAATGAATCGTTTATGATATTTAGCATAGTGTGCTTCGGCATTAACCTATTATTGAATTTTCTCAAGATCTTCTTGTCTTGAGTCATCCATCAATTGCAGGTTAAACATTATGCTTTATCTAATGGCTGATTGTATATGCAGTACTAGATTAATTGGAGCAGTTATGCCTCCCCATTGTCAATTATATATGATTATTTGTGAAGCCATGCTGTTGTCAGAACCAGCTCATCAGTTTGTCGATGTATGCAACTTGAACTACTGCTACCAGTGGAATAGCAGGATTTGTGGTCACGGTTTACTCCTCTAGATCCGCCGTGTTCTGTCTATGCCCATGCATATGAACAGGGTCACTCTTGAAAAGGATGTGGCTCCTCATCATGCTCAGACAATCATTCACAATGGAGAGGTTATATTTTACGCATCACATAGTGTTGGGATGCATGGAGACCAGTCGAGAACACTTTTGGAGGCTAACTCTGGACGGTATTACACCTCTGCAAACCGTTTACGTTGATATCTCGCATTTATTTCGATTTTGGAAGCACTAGATCTCTTCAGAAAATACTTATGTGATAAATATATATATATATATATATATATATATATATATATATATATATTATTATAGTATTTCGTGTAACCACAAAATTTTATATCATTTTTTATGTATCAATTTTCAGTATTTACTTCAACAGTGCTCGATACGTAAGTAGAGCTAGATAGTAAGCTATGAAAATATATTTATGGCAATTAAGCTACACAGAGGCTCCCGCGTTTCATCTTCGGGGATGAAACACGGGGGCCTCTGTGTAGCTTAATTACCATAAATATATTTTCATAGCTTACTATATATATATATATATATATATATATATATATATATAGTAACCTTGTTTCAGTCTCAAAAGATAATGGATGCTCCCCTGTAAGGGTGGCTGCAGGGGAGTTTATAGTGAAGCATGGATTGTGCAATTCCTAACTGCCTTATAGCTTGATGCCTCCATGCTTCTTTATAAGTTGGTTTGTTCGTCCTAACGTTTTATCATTGCTAAACACACAGATTCAATGAATGCATCAAGACTTAAACATTGCGAGATTACATCATAATGGATATGGTGTTGCCCCACATGATAGCTAGGGAGATGCACTGGAACATTCAAGTGGTCTCTCGGGAATCGTTCCTAAATACATAGTTGCGTTCCTACCTTGTGTCATACATGCAGAAAACCAAATTTCCGCCATTATTAAAAAACAAATGAAAGTTTACAATCATTATCCATACCTTGTTAGCTACTTGTTCTTCTATGTGCCTCTGCATGATCCTTGAAGGCTGAGAGCTTACCACCTGAAATCAAACCTCCTTATTTATACCTTCAAAAAGGAATAATCGACCCAAGACTGATAGAAGACAGAAGAGGTTTATTTAATTTGATCTTTGTTTCAAATCACTGACCAGTGTGGTGGTGGTAGAGGAGGGGACGGAGAGATCGATAATCACTGTTTAATCATATTTTGTCAGCCTATCTCTATTTTTCATGTTCATGCGTTGCGTGCTTCCATGAACTAACTCTTCTCTCTCTCTCTCACTCTCTCTTTGATCTACGTGACGTCATAGCCGTTTCTATTAATTCCCACAGTCTAGAAATTCTAACCTTTAGTTCATTTTCTTGTTATTCTCAACTAACCGTTTTATATACTAGTGGGTTTACTCGCCCAATGTCTAACATACTTATATACAATGAATCGTTTATAATATTTATAATAGCTAACGTATTTCGGCATTAACCCCTTACCAGATTTTTTTCCACATATATCGTATTTATTTTGATTTGGGAGACAGCAGATATCTCCAGAAAATACTTATGTTAAAAAATGGACTGATAGCATGATATCTCATTTTCCTATTTACTTGCCTCCTCACGAGGGCAGAGTAAGACGCAACATAGTTTTTTTAATGGGGGGATCTAACTCCCCTAAAAGGGCACTCTGGATTAAGAAAAAAAGTTAAATTGCCTCAGTTCAGAAGGATTTTTCTTTTGTTGACTGAGGACAGAAAAGATGAAGTGTAGTATCAGAACAGATACTACACTTTGCTCTTTGATGCGTCCATGCATCTTTATAACTCGGTTCGTTGGTCTGTCAAGCTTAACTTTGAAATGTGTATTTTCATCGCTAAACCCACAGATCCAATGAATGAATCATAAAACTATCCGCTCTTATTCTATTTTGCCGGCCTCGTCATCAGGAGCTCTTGTCGTTACTTGGCATTTCTGTTCAGTCCTTCGACAAAATACTATTTCTATTAGTTGAAAATAAACACATAGCTAATCCTTGTCTATAGTTTGCGGTTTATGTCAGCGAATGGATATTAAAAGATGAATGTGAGTGAACTATATATGGTGAACTGATATAAAAATAACATCAGAAGCCATTTTTTTTATTTCTCTTATTCTGTTGTATCTCTGTTGTATCAAAGTTAATATTTTTTGCATATTAACGACAAAAATGACAAAAAAAATTATACACTAATATTGATATGAAATAACGTCTCAATCAGTGAAGTCAAAAAAAGGAAAGAAAAAATAAAGAAAACGTCTCAAAGTTGACAGTTTAAAAAGAAAGAAAAAACGTATCAATCAGTATAGAATGAAGAAATGAAAAAGAAATAAAACGACTCATTATGGAAATAGAGTGAAGGATTTCTTTCCGATTTCATTTTAGACAGTGGGGGTGGTGTCTGACTTGCTATTTGCTTTCTCCCTTCCTCTAAAGACTTGAAATGATTTCGTCTAGCACGTTTTTTAATCGTCTGATGGGAAGGAATTATATATATATAATTATATATGTTCATTTATAAAAGAAATCGACGTACACATGTGTTTCACGGTCTACCAATCTTCAGCGTGACTTTGGCAAGATTCGAACCTAAGGAGGTGAATTTAAAAATTGGTAGCATTTATAGCAGCTGTCGTTATCGCTAGAAACGACAACAGTAAATCTCGACTATTAAAAAAAGCGATGAAAAATCGTACATATTTAAGCAAGCTCTTCTGGCCCACAGGTAACATTCTAGACTATAGACAGTGTGGTCGTGGGTTCGAATCTTACAAAAGCCATGCTAAAGATCGGTAGACTGTGAAACACATGTATACATGGATTTCTTTTAATAAATAAATAAATACGTGCCATTATAGGGACGACTCGATGCATATAGTATAATATATATTAAGGGAGAAAACTCTTAGAAAGTGAATTTAAAAAATGATAGCGTTTATAGCAGCTGTCGTTATCGCGGAAAAACAACAAATCTTGACTATATATATATATATATATATATATATATTGGTCTTTATTATACAGCAGAGGATTTACTTATAGTTAATGCATAGTCAATAATAGTTTATATTATTTACCTAATCTGCTTATGAGAGATTTGTTACTTTTTTTTTTATTAAGCTTTCGTATGTGTTGCTGTATTGCCGTGTTGGTGGTGTAATTTGCTTTTACTAAAACCGGTGTTGTGGTTGTGTAATCTTTCTTTCCACTGCTCATCTATAGTGCCTATATAAACTATTTTGGATTCATATTCAGCTGTTACTTCGGCATGTTATATAACGTTGTCATCTGCGCATTCGTTTTGGTAGTTACATAAGGAGATACTATGTGTCCTTCTTTAAATATTTTCCAATTGTGCTTTTTATTAGCTAAAGGTTTTTATGCTATCTGTAAAAAAAATGGAATAGGCATAGTGTAGTAGTCACCAGCCACAGATTAGGGGGGGGGGGCTTGGTGGCATGCAGTGTTTGTCTTTTATTCAGACTTCACTTTCATTAATACTCTTGGGAAAAGTATAAATCCATATATCCCCCACAGCTATGAGTAAAATAGTAGTTAGTTAAATAGTAGAGTAAACTAGACTCACAAGCCTTGGTTGGACAACTAATCTGTTTTCCTTTAATTGATTTGTAATCGCTGGTCTGTGTCTGGTTGACACAGATCATAACGAATAATACATGACTGTCTGCTAGTTAGTCTAGGTGAACAAAACCCCTGAATTAATACTAGTCCTTCTCTGCTAATCCCGTCAGTTCAGTATAAAGTGCGGTTAGATATTGTGCAACCCTTGTTTCACTATAAACTTCTAGTTTTGCAGACACCCTTTTAGGGTAGTAAACCAAAAACATGACTTGAACTAAATTTGATGTAATTTTGATTGAATATTTTAAGTAATATGTGGCAGATTACTTTTATATATATATATATATATATATATATATATATATATATATATATAATTCAATACACTTATTATCACGGTTCTTCAATGATATGCTTGCATTTAATTTCTTTATTTGCATCTTGTATTGCACTTCGTCGGTTTCTATACGAATATGCATCTTTAGTTATCATAGGCTTTTTTGTGTTCAATTATATAGTGCTCAATAATGATTGAATAATGCACGACGTTGCACTGATAACACAACTTTTCGATACAT
The DNA here is from genome assembly GCA_963556195.1 of Sepiola atlantica. Taxonomy (NCBI): domain Eukaryota; kingdom Metazoa; phylum Mollusca; class Cephalopoda; order Sepiida; family Sepiolidae; genus Sepiola; species Sepiola atlantica. Next base: position 70,285,328 of record OY744526.1, read on the forward strand.
TAGATTTTGACAACGAATTTTCCATGCACATACATACATGCTTTGCACATATACACACATATATATGTGTAAATAAACATATATATATATATATATATATATATATATATATATATATATATATATATATATATACTTATAATATCTAACAATTTTGTGTTGATTAGCTATCCTTCCCGGCGATTTTCGAGGTAGAATGATTTTTGGACACTGCCCCATGATCAATGAAATAGACTAAAATATATTATGATCTTATTACTGTAATTGAGTACTCTGTAATCATGTCTTCATAAACATTACAATATATATATATATATATATATATATATATATATATATATATATATATATATATATATATATATATATTGAGATATTTTCCAACAAAAATAAGGTCTTGTAATCAAGAAGAATTGATTTTAATAAAAAAAAAAACAGCTGTTTATTTTTAGCTATACAATCAGGGTATTTATAATTATAAAGTCTAAATCTTATAGGCAAATACATTTTCAGATTGACGGAAAAATTACCGACTCACTATAAAACATTCTTACAAAAAATCCCCTTTTTCCTTCTGTACAGGTGGCGAATAATCTCCATGATCCGCCTTGTTTTTGTCAGAAAATATCTCAATTCAGAATTGCTCTGGTATTACATAGAACACTTGGAACGTCTAATATCCATTGGGCTTTAAGTGTTAGACTACAATACCAATACCAGTAATTTTCAACATTCACTCAGGCCAAAAATTCCGGGATTATCTGCGACCTTAAATTACAATTTCTTGGAGCATTCAAGTTTGTGAAACTCATAGAACATTACTCGACTTCTTTGTTTAAACTATGTAAACAATTCGGATCATTCGAGTTTGATACAACACCCTGCCCATAACTCGAGGCATATTTGATCTTTTTAAGGACTTAAATTTAGACATGTCTCCCTTTCTTTTATATTTTTTATATTTATCAAAATCCTCCACATTTTATTTTCAGGATATTCACCTCTAATAGTTAATTAATATTCAATTATTATTGATCAGACGTTCTGACGATAAGAGCGTTATCTTTGAAAAGCCATGGTTTAAAGGTCTTTTTGTCTGTGTATTTCTTTGTTTTAACACTTGGGGAATAAATAAATCTGTAAACTACACTAATTTTATCCACTTCATCACTTCATATATATATATATATATATATATATATATATATATATATATATATATATATATATATATATATATAATATATATTACTATTTCATGTATGTATATATATATGTATGTGTATATATATATATATATATATATATATATATATATATATATATATATATTACTATTTCATGTATCCACATAAAATGTTATAAAGAGATATAATTTTTTATGTATCAATTTTCAGTATTTACTTCAACAGTGCTCGATACGTGAGTAGAGCTAGGTAGTACGTTATGAACATATATTTATGTCAATTAAGCTACACAGAGGCTCCTGCGTTTCATCCCCGGGGGAATCTTCAGGCTAAAATGCAAGGAGTTGGTTTTGCCGGGTGCTTTAATATACAGGGCTAGCTAGTCAACCAATCAGATTTTTTGTTGTTCTCTTAGCCAATCGTTGGGCTTCTCACGAACAAAGGTCCGGTTAGTTTTACTTCTTATTTCCTGTTCTATTGTTCTGTTTTTTTTATATAGAGTGGCCTATGTCCTGTTTCTTTGTTGTGTCAATATAATGGGTGAGCTTATTTTAACACGTGGTTCCTTGTATTTTTATTTTAGGTTTTAGTTTAGTTTATATCTTTTTACTTATTTGTTTGTTTATTTATTTATGTATTGTTAACCTAAGGTAAATTTTATTCTGTGCAAGCAGCTGTTTGCTATCTCACTTCTACAGTTTAATAGATTTTGGGGGTCTTTAAAGTTTAGGATTTTAAATTTCTCATTCAGACATAATCTACATCGTCTAAATTTCTACATGTACTGTCCTGTCGTATTATTTTCCATTCAATTATTGGTGAGCGCCCGTTTTCTTTGAGCTTCCAATAGTGGTTTGCTAGTGCTGTTTTTATTCGACTTTCTCTGTTTTAAATGTGCTTTTGTGGTCATAATATCTGGTTTTAAATATATATATATATATATATATATATATATATATATATATATATATATAAATATATAAATATATATATATATATATATATATATATTATTTTATGTATCTACATAAAATGTTATAAGGAGATATAATTTTTGATGTATCAATTTTCAGTATTTACTTCAACAATGTTCGATACGTGAGTAGAGCAAGGTAGTATAATGGTAGTATTAACACAGCATGACGTCACTTGCCTTATAATGCATCCTTCCTTCCCTTAAAAGAAGTAGAATGCTTAGACATTAAGCCCGTCGATAAAGTGTTAAAATTATCATCGTTTATTCGCTATTTAAAATTTGCCGAGCAGTTAAAGACGTCGGATTTGAGTTGAAAAATACTTGTAGTCTGGGGTTTCGAATCGCATGACCGGTAGTGAATAGTCATATCTCTATGCCGATGAGTCCCGATTTAAAAAGGACGAAACGTATAAGTACATAGATAATAAACAATAACAAATATATATATATATATATATATATATATATATATATATATATATATATACTAATGCCCACTCTCCGTCAAATATAATGGAGAAAAACTACGGTTCCCCAGTGTTCGCACTAATATTCATATAAAATCATAGAATTACGTCAGTAATTTAATTTTTCATATGTAAATTCTTATTATTATTCTTGAAGACCTAATGAAAAATTCTTGGATGACTGTGTTATTACAACTGAACCGATACTACACTAACTACACTATCTACCCCCATTAATGTATATTCCGATTAAATTGTTGGTTTTATTTTTCATTCATTTAAAAATTCATAGTCACAACAACATATTTTTTAATTTTTTATTATAGACTGAGAGGATGATATAATGATGAACGAACTACATACATTGACCCCAAAGTTGGAGGTAATGACTGAGAGGATGATATCATGACGAAACAATTTCCTCCTCCCTTTCCAAAAAGTAAGAGTTAATGCCTGGGAGCATGCTATCATGACAACAGAATTAAAAAAAGGAGGAAGTATTCATGAGAGGATGATATCGTAAGGAACGAACGTACACAATACTGCCTCTTCTCCAAAAGAGGAGGTAATGTCTGGAGGAACGTATCAGGACAAATGAAAATATACTACACATAATTAAATAAGCATAAACCGTTTTAATGTTAATATAGTTAGGATAGATGGAAAAAACTACTAACTTTTGTATAGGATCAAAGTGTAGTATCTGTTCTTAGCATTTCAACGACATTTGATGTTTTACTAATGCCGGAAGTGTTCATGTAAATTATCTCCCTTGAAAATGAAATACTAAACATGTTTTTAAAACGCTATCTTTTTTTTTAAATAAAATCTCTTTAATTAATTTTATTTATAATTATAATAATAGTATTATCAATAAAACGATTGTATATGTAGAATAAATTTTGGCAATACAAATTAGAAATGTACCTTAGAGAATATTAATTTATTAGAAACTTAAAAAAGAAATATGCAAATGATCAATATCGAGATTTGTTTGAGATTAATATATATACGGTATTTGAAAATATTAATGTATCGTTAGAATTAAATAATCCTAACTGTTTTTTTATGTTAATATAGTTAGGATAAATGGAAAAACTTTTGCATTTATCTATTTAGATATATACACACACAAATAAATACACATTGGTCTTTATTATAGAATGAAGAATATATATATATATATATTAATTTTTTAGGTGTTTCTGGCTAGAAGCCGTTATCAGCATGACTACCTTGGCAGAGATCGAACCATCGATGTAAATGTCCATAGTGTAGTGTTTTACCCCCCCCCCCCAGACCAGAACGCTCTGCCTCGATTTATGCACGATTTTTTTATCGTCTATGTGTTAAGCAGCTTTTTCGTTTGTTTGTTTGTTTGTTTGTTATTTTTTTTACTAGCGATAGAACACGGGTGTGTTTATTATTATTTTTCGCTCTATGAGCAGTTAAGAATATGCAGGGTCATACATTCAGGCACACACACATATATGACTGGAAAAAACTTATATGTGAAAGTAGTCTTTATTTAATTCATATGACGTGTTTTGAAAAATGTCTAGAGAATGGTAGTATTATCTCACAGAAAACATATTACAAAATCAGTATGAATACAAATAGGAGGGTCAGAGAAGCCGAAAGATAAAAAGAATACATATTGAGGTGAAAAAGGAAGAAAATAGATGCAGTAAAACTTTCTTCAACTTTGAAAATATTGTTTATTAGGTAAACTCTCATTTCTCTCCCTTTATTCTTCACATATTTATATTAACAATAATTCTATTTGGAATGGCATCATATCTATCTAAAAATTCATCTATGAAAATTACAATTGTATTGTCGGGAAGTGAATGAAGACCCCTTTGTATTTCTGCTCTCAGCCCTTAACCCTATTACCATATTTATTTTTTAAAATTTCTATCATTTATAATTGTCAAATTATGAATAAAATTAAATAAAATAAAACGTTGTCTACATTATGAATACATTTCTGTTTATGACTGTTTGGCGTGAACGAAGATCCTACAAGATTATTATAAAACTCACTGAAACAAAATTTATACTATCATTCCTTGTAACATATTATTCTTTTGTTTGCTTTTGATTTTTGGTATAAGTCTTTGTATTTAATTGCATCTCCGGACAGACAGACAGACAGACAGACAGACAGACAGACAGGGACACCATCACATTATGATAATGTGTTGGTAGAGGGCTGATAATGCCCTGAATCAAAGGCGAGGTTTTGCAGATTATGTTGTTGTTGTTGGAGTGATCATCCAGTCGTCTCAGCGGTTACTATGGGAGAGTTAAAAGTAAAACACATGTGCTAACAAAAAAATACTTGTTACTTGGAAGCCAAGCTTTATTCAGCTAAAACTGTTTTATAAAATGGTGTCGCACATGGTGAGCTTTAATATCAGTCACTTGGACGACTTCCGATTCCGGTGGTGTGTACATACACATGTACTACAAAACGTAATAATATTACATTCTTCCTTGCTAGAAAGAAAAAGAAAATAGTAGCTTCAATATTTTACTTTACTTTTACTTGCTTGTTTTCTACTTTATTTTCTCACTAATTGTATCCAGTATTTAAAAAAAAAATTTTTTTTTGGATCAATAGTAAATGTACTTAAATTTTTTTTTAACTTGGCTACTCCAGCCAATCTCCATATCGATTGGGAGGCTTTGATACCCGACTGGATCGCTTTAGTTCAGGCTGAGCCAACCTGTCATCATAGACCCCGTTATGACATGGTATATTATCCTTTACTGGCACGAAATGGTTCCCTTTATCGTGTTCCTCAATAGGAGACCTTGAGATTGTCTAGGCTTCGGGACAAGGTGCTAAGTCACGAACAGACACAGTAGAGTTTCGTCCATCTGGGTACCTAATGTTTGCATAGGTCGGGTTACTGTAAAGGAGCTCAACTTGGTTTACATAGGGTTCGTTTTTGTTGTTCCTTACACACTTTCTTAACAATACAGGTCCAAGGGTCATTAGCCTAGAGGAAAGCGAGTTTCCGTGGGATGAACGGCGCTGGAATGTGAAGAAACGTTCATGGTGTGTGGCGTTAGTTGCTGTACACAACAACGATATCTGTGAGTGAAGCACCTCGGCAAGTACAAGTTCTCAATGCTTTTTAGACAGATTACGCGATCTAAGAGCTAAACTAATCGCCTTCCACGTAATGCCATTAATTCTCTCTACCTGTTCGTTTATGGTTGGATGATAAGGAGTGCTATTACTAGTGGAAACTCCTTTCTGGGAAGGATAAGATGTCAGCTCCTTAAACATGAAAGTTGTGCCTTGATCTGAATGTATATAACTTGGCATTCCACATAGACTAAATAGTAAATCTAAACATTAGATCACTGTTGTCGTATGCATATTGGGACATGAAAAAGCAAAAGAGAAACGAGAGTATTCATCAACTATAATTAATAAATAACAATTAGTCGATACACTAGGTAGAGGACCCTTGAAATCCACACTAAGGCGTTTCATAGGTTTTGTTGCTTTGATAAGAGTTCCTTCTGGTAAGCGATAGAATTGAGGTGTTTGTTTGTGCAAATCCTGCAAGAAGCACACATCTTTACCTCTTCTGTAGAAAAAGGGAGATTCCTTGCTCTTACAAAATGAAGAAGTTGAGTTATCCACGGATGACACAGTCTATTATGGAGGTCAGCGAGTGTGGAGGTATTAAAAGTTGAACAAGTGTATGCTCGGTAAAATGTGTCAGGGACCACAGTATCCTTACCGGGATGATACTTGAATGTGTAGCTGAATGTGACAAGTTCCAGTCTCCATTCCTGGATCTTTGCATTCTTAATTTTCATACGCCTTTTACTATCGAACATAAAGGCTACTGACCGCTGATCGGTAATCAAAGTAAAATGGCTTCATGCCAGATAGTGGCTTCATTTATGCACTGCCTCAATAATGGCAGTCGCTTCTTTTTCCACGGTGAGGTATTTTAGTTTACTGCCTTGTAGTGTTCTAGACATAAACGCCACAGGACGTCCTCCTTGATTAAGAACAACGGAAATCACAACATCAGATGCGTCACACTCTATCTCAAAGGGCAAGTTTTCATCCACCATTTGCAGAATAGCTTTTTCCAACTCTCTTTTCAGCAAGTTGAAGGATTTTAAGGCCTTCTCTTCCAATGGGAATTTTCTCGCGTTTTTTAGCGGTTCAATTTTGTTAGAAAATTCATGTATCCATTTTGCATAGTACGCAAACATTCCAATTATCCTTTTAAATGATTTTAAGTTCTCAGGTGGATGAAGCTCCTTTAATGGGTGAAGTCTTTCGGTATCAGGCTTGATGACATCATTCCCAACACAGTATCCCAGCACGTTAATAGAAGGCACAGACTTTACAGTTTTTGATTGGTTAAGAGTAAAGTTTCTCCGACCAATAGTCTCTAGGAACTGCTTTACATTTTGATAATGTTCTTCCTGAGTATGTCCTGCAAGTGTTACATTGTCAAGCTACGGGAAAGCACTGTGCAGGTTCTCCTCTTTTACTATACTGTCCATAGCCAGTTGGAAGGCAGCGACCCCATTTGTAACTCCAAACAGAATTCTACAAAACTGATACAAGCAACCATTTGCCTCAAACACGGTATACTTTTTATCAGCCTCATTCAGCGACACCTGGTGGTAGGCACTTTTAAGGTCAAAAGTGGAGAACACTTTCTATTTTGCAAGATCATTCACCATCTTGCCTATTCTTGGCAACGGCTAGGCATCTAATTCAGTGTATTGGTTAATCGTCTGCGAATACTCCACACACATCTGCTTTCTATGTCGATAGGTGGGATCCTTTACTATCACTACTTGGGTGATATGCCCTCAGAGAGTAGATGATTAACTTCCTCTGCAATGAATATCTGATCGACTTTGCTAAAATGTCTGGATTTGGTAGCTATTGGTTTGCAGCTCAAAGATACATTTTGAAAAAGAGACGGCTCTTCTATTTGGGCTGCGACCAATTCACAAAAAAGACTAGCTCTATCCATAGTTAACGCGGGAAGGGGGCCACCGTATATAAAATTTACACTTTGATGTTTACGCAAGAAATCCTGGCCAAGTATTAAGTCTGAACACAGATTATTCAGAATACCAAGCCGTGTGGCAACGTATGACTGGTTATTAAGATCAAGAGCTAAGTTAACAACAACATAGCCTTTGTAACAAGTTGCAGTTTCTTTTTAATTTCTCGAAAAAAACTCGTTCATGGATTCTCCTGGCTTCTGTCGTCTTGTAGCTAATAACTGTCTTGCAAATACTTCGTTGGGTGTTTTAATGAACAAGCTGTCCAGTTTTTCTATGGCAGCATCAAAGTTGGCACACGTTTCTATAAACTGAAAAACACTAGAGATTACACAGTTTAACAGGGCTCGGTATTTGTTGGGTATCCTTTCTTGATAGTCTTCAAGATAATTAATTAATAGCGTACGTCAGTGTCGGTATTCCTTGGCAGCTGTTGGTAGACTAGGATCAATGTCTAGGCATTTCGGTTTCCATGTCACATCCATATTTTAGTATCAGGGTAAACGTCCAAAATGTAGCTGAATAAATTGTACTAACACAAAAATACTTGTTACTTGGAAGCCAAGCTTTATTTAGCTAAAACTATTTTACAAAATAGTGTCGCACATAGTGAGCTTTAATATCAGTCACCTGGACGACTTCCAGTTCCGGTGGTGTGTATGGAAGCCCATACGCATGTACTACAATACGTAATATTACAACACACAAAATTACATGCTATTTAAAAATGATAAACTTTCCGGTCGTTTATGATGAAAATTTGCAGAGCCAAACGTTTGAACTGATATGTGTGTGTGTATGTGTGTGTGTGTGTACGTATGTAGATGCGGTTGTTGCTGCTAGCATAAAACGTGTGTGTGTGTGTTGCTTGCTTCAACAATTATCCCCTGACTCTCCCAGTCTGTCTTTCCATCTATCTCCGTGCCTGCTTATATAAACATCTGTTTGCTTTGTTTGCTAGGAATTCATTTTGAAAATGCTTATACCAATTCTTGTTACATACCAAAGATGTATTATTGTTTTGTTTTCTTCCCAACCTACTTCTTTTCTGTCGGAATTTTAATTCCGTTATCATCCGATATTTTGAGGGAGTTAAATTCCATTTTAATATTCAATCTTTGTCTCGAGTTAAATTCCATTTTAACATTATCTGTCAGAATGTTATTTTCAAATGCCCAATATTTTTCAACTTCTATTTTTCATCATCACAATTGCATTTGAAAACAGTTATTTTCGTTTTTGTTTGTTTGTCCCCACTTACCATGTTACAGCACCACAGTTTATTATTTATAAATATGGTTTTCTTTCTAGTAGATGGATTTATTAGTTTAAAATTTATTAGCGACAGGTTGCATACGAATAATTTAAGCAGAATTTATTGAGAAATGATTTTAAATCAACATAAATAAAAACAAAATCATATTGATCAGATTAGATGAATGAAATCATAAGAATATGTGAACAGAAATAGTTGTGTGAGGCTAAAGTTTTGCAATATTTTGGTAACAATTTCACAGCTTCAGGTACTTTGGCCAAGGTCGTCAATGTGACAAACTACAGTGGACTATGAGATCGCAAGCTCACCAAATACTCTCAGAGTTCTACTCGTACGATTTCTCTATATGGCTTCTAGCAAGATTGCAGAATCTATGTGTTCAGGTCTACCTAATCCTGCTTGACCATTGAGGTTCTTGCAACCTGAGTGAAATGTCTTGAACCATCTGTATTTACTATACTGTGACTAATTGCATCTTTAACTTTTATACGACAATTTTTTTCGGTTGCTTCCACAGAATTATGTCCATACTTCAAATTTGTTGAAGAATTAGAATATTTGATATTCTATTTTTATGTCTTTGGGTTACTTTCCAAACAGGAGGTTGTGGATAATACATGGTGGTGCGAAAAGGGGGTAATAATTAAGAAACAGTTGGATCCATATACATATATATATATATATATGTATATATACGGATCAGTGGCGATTTGTGATCAGTGTTCGCGCCCGCCGACCGTTGAGAATTAGCTTCCTGCACTGAAGATTGTGTTAGCATGAAACATCGGTGTCTGTAGGTATTAAAATAATTAATATTTATTTATAAATATTATTATTAGCTCCCTTCACCAAAGGCCGGGCACTCTGAGTGACTTTAATAACAAGCAGTACCAATAGCTGCATGCACGATCCGAATACGTTCGTTGATCACTCTAACTGCTTGTGTAAATTTAGCCGCCGATTCGCTATTTACAAAGTTAAATTCCTCCCTGATTATTACCTAATTGTCTATGGCCGAGGGGTTAAGACTCTTGACTACAGATCAGTGGTGATTTGTGATCAGGGTTCGCGCCCGCCGACCGTTGAAGATTGCATTAGCATGAAACATCGATGTCTGTAGGTATTAAAATAATTAATATTTATTTATATATATATATATATTTCTCATAAAGACAAACCTAAGAAGGATATATGTAAACATGATATACAGTATTTAATGTGGCATAGTATACAAAGTCAGAACAGACATTAGTTCTGTACAAAGGATACAGAAAAAGAGGTGATAATCACAGATGTAGTTATTAAAGAAAAAGTTACTTTAATTGTCCCAACATGCCAGGGTAAACAGATAGATAGATGTATACAATGAATAATGTACAAGGACATATGAATTACTGTGTTTTTGGTGTTATGGGAGCCTGATTCTGTAACCAGAAATGAGGGAGTCTGGAACAACTACTACCATAAAAGACGTTGAATGAAAACAGTGTTTGCGTTGTGAAAACTATGCTAAGATAGAAAGCTAAGCAGATCACATCCACGTGCCTTGAAAGCCAGCCAGGATAGAAGAAAAGCCTCGTTCTGAAATTTGCACATGTGTCTTAACTTCTGGAAATAGGAGATTACATTCTTTCGTTGGCTAGTAATGAGCCAGGGGAGATAACTCCTGAATATTCTGAGGCCAGAAAATGCTCCACCCCAGAGAGAGTTTTCTCTGAAACAAACTGTATCAAGCAATGGTTAAAAAGTAGGGGATAATGCATGTACTTTAAGATTATGAAGGGAAAATATATAGAGATATGGTTTTGTTCGCCTGTGGTGAATGAAAGGAAAACAGTTCTGAAACCCAGAAAAGAAACAAAAATTATTTTGAAAAAAGACATAATTTAAAAAGAAAAGAGTCCAATTATATTGATTAATAATGTTCTTGTTTTTCCCCTTCAATGCTCCAAGTTATCATTTTTAGAGTTCCTTGGAAGGGTCTACTTTTGGTCAGATATAAAGTTGCCGTTTTGTATTTTTTTATAAAACTGAACCACATGTTTTCATTTTTGTCTGGGTTGGTCAAAATATAGGCCTGTGATTTGAAACACAGACTTTCATCAAATCACCGAAGTTAAGTGACGTTGAGTCTGGTCATACTTAGATGGGTGACTATTTAGGAATATCAGGTACTGTAAGCCAACACCCCAACCAGGTCTATTAATTAGTTGCTGAGAAGTATAACCAGTAACATACTCGCATCCTGTCAGTTCTGGGAGGTCCACCCTCCCAGGCTTTGCCTCCCCTCTTTGGGGAGGAGTAAGTTTATTGCTAACTGCCTGAGGCGCCCCTACCGAGGAATGCCGACGGGCCTGCCCAGGCAATTTTTAAACCCCACTTTCCCGACCCGACCTTGGGTCACATCTTACTTGTGGGAGTAAGATAAAAACTGGCTTTGTGCCTAACTTCTGAAGAGGAGTAAATCAATACTCGCATCCTGTCATGGAGGGGCGTCAGACGCTATAACACCAGGGATAAGTACTGGATCTGAGCACCTTTCCGGCTGAGATAGATACTACTTCCATTGGAATAATTTGCTTTGGAATTCAATCTTTTATAAACGCAAATGGTTTCCAGGAATTGATTAACTTCGTCTTTTAAACTATTGCTGTATTTAAATAGAAAAAATTATGAAAGTGTTATCGTTCATTTGAAGAATCGTATGTACATTAAAAATTATTATGTGTCATAGAATCCTTTACAATGTAAATTTTAAATGAAACAACATGAGAGCTTTTAGGAAATTTGAATTCAAATTTCCTAAAAGCTCCATTAACTTTCACATGGTCAGACCGGAACTATTCAAGAACAAATCCAGGAGAAAAAAAACAACGAAAACAATTCTTGATTCGAACTTGAAAAAAAAATGTTATTCTCGAAATATTGAAAAGAAAAAAAAAATATATTAATAACTCAATAAGATTTACGCTGTATCATTTTATTTCAAATTTGTATTCTAAAGGCCTCCATGACACATAATACTTAGAAATAATTATGCTTATCAACAACAAAAGATTCTATTTTTTTCTGTTCAAATTGTAAATATACACGTACTATTCCAGAAGTATAAGTAGATATTTATTCTTTTATAATTATAAGAGGGGCGTTCAATAAGTAGTGCCCCTGACCCATGAAATTTGGCACAGTTATTAGTCTTTCTCCCATCGTTTGATGCAGCTCTGGACACCGTTTTTGTAGAACACTCCAGGTTGGTCCTCCAACCAAGTCGTAACTTCAGAAATCAAGGCTGCATCATCTGGAAAACGCTTTCCTTTCAAAAACAACTTCATGGCTGGGAAGAGATGAAAGTCAGAGGGTGCAAGGTCAGGAGAGTAAGGGAGATGGGGAAGGATGTCATAGCTACCTGCCCGTCCTTCTGATCTGGTGACATGTGAGTTGTGGACCGGAGCGTTGTCCTGCAGGAGGAGGATACTGTTGCTGATCTTGCCCTGCCTCTTGATTTTTATAGCTTCTCTTAATTTCATCAAAAGTGAAGCGTAATAGGCTCCCGTAATTGTGGTACCCTTTGCCAGGAAATCTGTCATCACTACTTCGTCCTGGTCCCGGAAGACTGAGCATGACCTTGCCAGTGAAGGACTGCACCCTTGCCTTCTTTGGAGGTGGTGAGTCCAAGTGCTTCCACTGCATTGACTGGGCTTTGGTCTCTGGATCATAGTGATGGACCCAAGTTTCATCCTGTGAAATCAGTCTTTTGAAAAACTTTGACTCATCTTCTTGGCACATCTCCAAATTCATCCTCGAGCACTCGACGCGTTCTTGCTTCTGGAAAGGTGTGAGCAACCTGGGAATCCATCTGACAGACACCTTATGCATATGTAAATGGTCATGAATGATAGTTTCCACAAACCCTGTACTAATCTTGACCTCTTGGGCTATTTGGCCAATAGTAATGCGTCGATCTTCCAAAATGGCAGCCTCAACTTGACGGACAGATGCCTCATCAATCGCAGAAAAGGGACGACCAGGTCTGGGATCTGTTTCCACAGACTTCCGGCCATGTTTGTATTCACGATGCCAGCGTTTTACAAGGTCATATGATGGGGCATCATCACAATAAGTTTCTTTCATTTCATCAAAAGTCTCCTTTGGTGTGGTCCTTTCAAATACAAAAACCGGATCACTGCGCAACACTCAACTGGCTCCATTTCACACGTGACTCAGTTCAAACACCTGTAAATCAGAAACCACAATTAGTTCAGAGCTGTTTTGTGCAATATAACCCATACAGATATAAATCATTACACATGCAAAATTTCATCTAGATCAGACAACTGGAAGTGGGTTAGGGGCATTACTTATTGAACGCCTTCGTACATTTGACTGATACTATTTTGTTCCTTTCTCAGTTAGATGCTATTTTCCACAATGATGTCTATGTGTTAGTTGGCCCCCGTTCGTACACATTTTGTTATTGTGTCCGTTTAGGGGGTCAGGGATGAATATGTCTTTTTGATCTCTTTCTGTAGATAGGCATATTCCTTAGAGAGATGATAAAGAATTTAACATTAAACTAAATGTTATTTACTTAAATAGATTGAGCTTCAATACCTTAACTAAGAGTTGCTTCTTCATAGGTGGTCCGAAGGGTGTTAGTGCCTCCTTTTTCTAAGTACTTTGAATGATGTGCAGCTAAAATTCTGGAATCAACAGGATTTAACTCTTTCTTGCCTTGACAGACTACAAAATCGACTTGGCAATCTAGTAGGAAGGATCTCTTTTCTTCCTTACAGCCACTTTATCATAGAAAGGAGATTGCTAGTCTTTGTCTACTCTATCATTATTTCCATGGTAGGTACTCGACTGAGCTCCAATTTCTACCTTCCACCTCCTGGAAAACATTCACAGCAAAAACTCGACTAGCTACAACCATTCCCAAGAACTTTCCTCTGTGTATTTAAAACGAAGGAGAACTCCTATGAACAGTTTCTTTCCAAGAACTTCACGAAATAAAACACCGTGGGGTTGCTTCCCAGCTGACTACAACATCGTCGTTTTCAAGTCCAATGTTAAGAAATACATGTCGAGCTGCCCTCTTAATTAATCAACCCCTACTGATTTCACCCATCGCTTCCAATCCTCTCATAGTATTATTCATAATCCAATTGACAATCTCATTAACCATTATCCTTGAGTGGCCTTTGGTCTCGTTCAGTGGTGATTCATTAGTATAAAAATAATCTCCTCTATAATGTATTGAAGTTAACCAATAAACTGTCTAACTTTCATATGGGGTTCTAGCTGATGCTAAGATTATTTCAGCTGAACAATTGCATCTGATGAACTATCACTCTTATTTTTTATTCATCCCAAACAAGGCATATTGCCACTGAAACGTAAGGGGTTACTGTGAATTAGGGGCAATATTTATAGAGGGGGGGGGGGCACAACCTGAATGAATAGTTGGGCAGCAAGATTTTTATACACATTATTTTTAAATTTCTGGATGTCGGTACTGTTGGGGAAACAGGGAACAAGAAGGGAATTCCAAGGACAGAAACTATCAGAGTAGAAATTTTTTTCGCCATCCAGTGATCTATACAGTGAAGAAGTGGGATTTAGCAGCAAGTTGGATGGTTCGGGAGTATTTTCGTTTTGGGTGTATGAGTGTAGTAAGTTTATCAGAGCACATTTCGTGGAAGTACTTGTAAAACAAGCACAGGTATGCGACGATGCGACGGGGGCTTTACTTCAAAATAGATTACTGCCAAGGAATATGGCATAATTTGTTTGTCACTTCCATCACTTTAGAGTCATGGTTGGGACCTTCATGGGCAGTTGCTAAGAGAGCAGAGAAACTGTCTGCACATTTTAGTATGGTTGAGACTGCCCTACTCATCTCACATAATGTTGATAATTTATCACCAGTTCCTCTTCTTCAAGTTCACATGTTTCACGTACTTTGAGAGCCTAATGACACACCCTTCTGGTAATGCATCTATCCAAATATCTATCTCTATTTAATGTGTATATGTGTATATATTTGTATGTATTAAAATTCACATCTAAAATAAGCACAGGGATGCAACTCTGAGTACAACTAGGAATTTTGGAACATAGCTGTAAGGCATAAGGGTGGCTAATGTCGGCTATATTTAGTTTAATTTAGTTTTATTAAATGGGGGCAAGCGGAAAGTGGAAGCCTTTCACGAAATTCAGATAGCTCCAATTTTTGTGAAATTTAAACAATAAGCATTCGACATCAATTAATAAATATTCTCCAAATTTCGGTTTATTTGGGTATTTTAAAGGGTTCTAAACAGTATAATATGAACACAACCTTCAAATATTTCAAATTTGCATTAAATTTGATCCATAGTCATTAGATACAAATTAAGCAAGATTCCCTGAATTTCTTTTATTACTCTTTAAGCCTTAAATTTTTATGACTCTTTAAGCCTTAAATTTGAGATATTTTCTAGAATCGAAATCATGTAATGGATTTTGATCAAAATTGACCTAAGGATTCTAGACATAAGTTCAGTAGCATTAGGTCTGAATGTGAATCTTTGTAAGAGGACTTGAAAATGATGCAAAAATGTTCTGTTTGGGGAAGTAATTTTACCGGTTCTAGAAGAGGGATTCTTCTAGTTTTGAATATGAAGTAGTTATAATCCATCGATCTCGAAGAAGACACATCTGAAGATATATTAATGAATTGTATAGTGACTCAATAGTACAAGTCTAGATCTGCAGATATGTAGACAAAGATGACATTTGTAATCTGTAGATCTCACAACCACAAGCTTCTTTTTTTTCAAATATGAAAGTCATTCGATAAATATGATAATTTCTTTGAAAAATGCAAAATGAATGTTAGTTCTATAAATCTAAAACTCTACATTGTTTGAAATAGAATTTTTTTTTTTTATCTCAGAGAGATTAGTTTTGTGGCTTTTCAAAATGGCGCTAGCACAAACAGAGTGCTCCAGGCTTGAACAGAGGTGTGTCATCAATTTTTTTTTGTGACTAAGAAGTTCAAACTATTTGAAACTTACAGAAGAATGAGTCATGTGTACAGAGAAAAATGATGTAGTAAAAGAAAGATGTTTACAAATGGGCTAATTTCAAGGCAACCTCAGAAAGAACAGTGAAAAGCATCAAGATGAGAACACATATATATATATACATATATATATATATATATATATATATATATATATATATATATATATATATATATATTATTAATCCCAATAGGACTAGCATAAGTGTAATGCCATTGAATTCTGCTTGGAGCACGTCTCAAAGAAACATCAAAATTTATTTATTCCTCTTTATTGAACAGTGAAAACCATCAAGATGAGAACAGCTGAGACCCCTACATTCGAGGCCAGATTTCTTTTAATTTCCATTTGTTTGGCCTAAGAAAATAATTTCTGCAAATAACAAAATTTTCAAGCGATGATGAAGTGAAGAGAACCCTGAGAAAATGCAGTCCACCAAAGATTTCTATGTCGAAGGAATACAAAAGTTTCTTTTTTAATGGGAAACATGAGTTTTAAAGAATGGAGATTATACTGAAGAATAAGAACATAAGTCAGTTATGAGATTGCCAAACCCAACTTGACAAGATAAGGATGGGCCAAAATCTTATCTGGGCCTTACTTCTCCATATTGTATGAAGTATTCCCGAAGTTATACCATGGAAACCTTGATAACTAAAAAACTATTTACCTCATAAAGTTGAAATTATGTATGGTGGTTACTGTTATCAAAGAGTATCAGATCCATAAATCTGATTGGGAAACATCGGAAGTTGAAATTCCGTCAAAATTTCGACCTAAACAGAAATTTTCACGGTCAAGGTAAAGGTCATTTAACATGCGGGACTTCATTGGTTATAATATGGTCCAAGTAGCGTGTTTCTCTGATGAACAGAACCGAAGTTATCGGCAAAAGTGTGACTATTACCTTTTCTGTGACTTTGATCTTGACCGTTGACTAGATATCTCAAAATTAAATCAGTTCTAAGTTAGAACATGACCTATATTTTGATCAAGTTTGGTGATGATTGGTCAAGCGATGTGGACGCTAGGCTGTACGCAAACAAATATGGTGACAAATTTGACCAAATACATAATCTTATTGGTGGAGATAATAAAGCAAACATCTTTTCCTGAATGAAATAAGATTCGTTTTGTTGCAAAAATTCACCTTATTTATTGAATCATCCTTTTAGTTCAAGCTGGCAATTTAAAAAAAAATCTCTGTATCGTCTATTGCGATTTATGGCTGTAGTGTATTAATTTGACATAGGTTGGAAAAGCATTTCTTTTTTATTTAAGATTTATCTTGAAGACCAAATTGCTTTGACACCTTAGAATAATCTTTGAGCATGATTTGCAGGTCGATTTGGTTGTTGCCCATCAGGGCACGTAACATAATGTGGAGTGTTCTTCGATCCATACGATTTATCCATAGTTCACCTCGTCGACAGAACCAGCTGTGCGACTTTCTGAAGTTGCAGAGGTAATGTGGCAGCCGAAGTTTACATATCTTCTCTCTTGCTGGTAGCTGTAATAAAAAAACTCCAACAACCTTGTCGCTCATATTCTTTCACGTTTTCTTCTCCTACAGCACTAGTTTACATATAACCTTGCCATCGTCCGCTACCCCATGAGGGGGTGAACGAAGAGGGAGCCCCAAGAAAGGTGACCAAACTTAATCGGCTCACATGCCAAAGAGAAAGACCTTCTTCTCTTCGTTCGCTACGTGTTACTGAGGACTTCCTCCCATGACCCAACTTCCTGTACACGTTAACTCTAGTTCTACTTTTAACCTCCTATGGATTTTCCATTCTCTTACTTAATTTTAAACTTACATGGAACATTTCCGATTCTAAGCTTATTTTACACACCAGCATCTATATATGGCAAGTAAGTCTTCTTTGATGAGATTGAAAAGTGCCTTTTGGTTTGACATTCAATTTACATTGGTAAAGACTAGGTAAACGTTTTTAACCGATAAAATAATTAGTATGTTAAAAAATTATATTCTTATACTTCATCATTGAAGGTTTTAAAGATATATCAAAGATTTTGTAGCTAGTAAAGCGTCAATAAGCTATAGTTATGAATTATATATTTTGCAAGAAACCCATTAGAGCTATGGACTATTGTATTTGTATTTTAAATCAGTGTCCGATCGTTGCATTCACTAAATGAACAATCAGGTGCGAGTTGCACTTAATGCCATAATAAAAACAATAGTCATACTATATTTTTGTTCAAGTTCTCCTTTGAATCGTTCAAAACTCAATTGAAATAAAGTGCATTTTTCTACGAGATCAATTGAACTGCATTTACATGAAATAAAAATGACCGAAGAGCATTAGCTAATGAATCTTTCAGTTTTCAATGTAAACTTCAATGGGGATTCGGTGAACAGAGAAAAGAATACATCGTATTTGATACAGAATGACTGACCAGCAAATAAATTAAGAATAAGTGAAAGAATGAACAATTAGAGAGAGTAGATAAGAAATTTATGAGATGCGGCATGAATAAGTGAAACAAATGTAATATAATAAAGTACTAAGTATGTCAGGAAAGTGCAAAGAAATAAGACAATGGGAGATAGAGAGAGTGTAAGTGGATAAGCAAAATAAGGAGAGGGAAGTAAAGAATGAACAGCATAAGGTGAAGAGGGGGGGGGGATGAAGTAAGTGAAAAACAATGTAAGAAAGGAAAGAAGTAAAAATAGGGAAGGCATAGAAAGAGAGCGGGAGAGTGAGAGAGAGAGAAAGAGAGAGAGAGAGTGGATAAGGGAATACACAAAATAAGGAGAGGGAAACCGAGATGAGTAAATAAAAAAAAGGAAATAGGGAGTGGAAGTTTTATTTATCTTCCTCCCACGACAGGAAGATGTGACACAATGTCGGGAAAGTGACATTGAAAAGCCAGCGCCCTAGAGGAAGAGCACTTTGAACTACAAAAAATTCCTGGGCAATCTTGTCGGCATTTCCTGGTATGAGCGCCTCAGACAATTGCTAATAAACTAGCCCCTTAATAAAGGCCAAGAAAGTAAAGCCTGGGAGGGTGTACCGCCTAGAACTGCACAAGACCATGGAAGTGGGAAGGTGGATGTGAATGAGGAAAATAAAAAGAGGGAGGGAAAAGAATAAACAAAATAAGACGAAGAGGAAAGAGATACAGTAAGTCAGTAAGTGAATAAGCAAAGTAAGAAAAGGAAATAGGGAAGAAAATATAGATAGATAGATATATAGATAGATAGAAAGAAAGAGAGTGAATAAGTAAAATGCAAAATAGGAGAGAGTAAAGGAGAGATGGGTTTGTTTATTCACAAACCCCTCTCTCCTCTACTCTCTCCTATTTTGCATTTTATTTATTAGAATAAGAAAGGAGAGAGTAAAATATAGGGTAAGGGAATAAGAGAAATAAGGATATAGAGAAAAAGAGAGATAGAAAGTAAGGGGACAGAGAAAGAGAGGGGAGAATATGAGAATAAACGAAATAAGAAGAAAAATATTGAGAAACAGGAAGAGAAATAGATCATGGGATAGAAAGAGAGTAAGTGAATAAGATGAATAAAGAGAGAGAGAGAGAGAAAGAGAGAGAGAGAGAGAGAGAGAGAGAAAAGAGGACGGTTAAGTGATTGGGAAGGTTTGGACATGATTGAAATGTCTATTGATTTTTTTTAATCAATAATCCTCACATTTTTTGTTTAACTAACAAAATATTTATTGTTCTGTCCTTTTGCCAGGGGCATTTTGTCCCATTCTGGATGAGCATTTATCTCTGTGGATGTCCCCAAGGATAAGATGCGCAGCTGTACCTTAGTTTGAATTCTTTTATAATGACCGACCGGATTTTAAAATTCCTTTCTTCATTCATTATTTTTTGTTCGTTATTTTTTGATAAATGCTTCTCAGGCATGATGTTGATTTATCCTTTCAACTCCAGCTGAAGAAATCACACACACACACACACACACACATATATATATATATATATATATATATATATATATATATATAAAGGTTTATAACTAAAAGATAACTTTTAGAGAATTAGACCTATTGTGAGATGAGGAACGCTCAATATACTGGATAGAGCATAGAAAGAGAGTAAGTGAATAAGATGAATAAAGAGAGAGAGAGAGAGAGAGAGAGAGAGAAAAGAGGAAGGTTACAGGTCTAACTGTTTTTCATTGACTCACCTATATATATATATATATATATATATATATATATATATATATATATATATATATATATATATATATATATATAATGATAATATATAATAATACAAGATGGCTGCTCTTTCTAGGTAGCGATTTCTGAATATCTCTCAATAGAAATGAATTCGATATGAAAGTGTGTTTTTTAAAAACTTTTTTTTGTTGCATCGTTATGTATTTTTTCTGATTGAGAACTTTCTGATTTTCTGATGAGTCCATGAAAGGAAGACCCCGGATTGACATACAAGTATCGGTTTTTCTTCTGTTGAACAAAACGGATCCGTAATTGTACCAAAGTTTTTTGTTTTGAAAAAATGATTGGTAAGATGAATAAAATCTTGGTCTTTGGAATATAGCAAAATGTTGTTTATATATATATATATATATAATTAAGTCAGTCGTTTTTTCAAAGTTAAATGCAGCTGCCCAATCGATATTTGATTTTGATGAGCCAGTCATTTTAGATAAGTATCACTCTGTGTTCTTTGCCATATAAAATTAAAATTCCAATCGATTTCATAACTTTCATATTCTATTATATTACATATTATATCCGGCTGATAACTATCTCAGAGCATACTCTGTGCAAGATTCACCATTTATTGTATATTTATAAATAACTGCGTTTGTCACAACTGAAAAATGTGTATGGCATCGAAAATCTGTTGGCTTGTACTTATTTGACATACTTTAATATTCAGTTCTTTCTGTTCACGTCATATTGGTAAACTAAACGAAAAAATACTTACTTAGTACATTCTATTAAATAAAGGACCTAAGGCACAACGGATATAAATGCCATGTCAGAATAGATTCTAAGTTACAGTTTTCTGAAGGTTGAAGGTTCAATTCTCAGTACGGGCGATACTAAGAATACAATTACGAATTACTTAAGACCTGATCATAGCTGACGAAATAAAAGCAAGTTACATTCATTGATTAAATAAAGGGTTCCGTTCGGAATTCCATACAGATTCCGTAGTTCGATATAAAGGTTCCCGAGTTCGACAAGACGAACTCGAAGAAAGTCGGATGCTATAGTGGGCAAAACATTGCAAGAATAACGTCTAAGATGAGAACAGTAGTCCGAATAATCCAAAATAATACAATCATTAAACTTGACATTTACTTTTAAATTAGCCTATTTGTTTTTACATACAAGTATATAGTACAGTACATACTTGTTAGAATTAGCACCTTTTAGTATTGAAACTAAAATGATTACTGAACGTACTTCGAGAAATACAAATAAAGAGGAAAAATGTTTGTTTTCTATTTACTTGAATAGCCACAATAATTCAGCTTAGTCTGTTTCGATAACTTACTTCTTGCTACTCTAAAAGCTTATATACAAGGTGAATCAAAATACACGCCAATTTATATTGTTCAAAATTATCCCACCAATCATATATTAACTAATATTACTTGATATATGTTATAGACATATGCATGACGTTTGTATAATTAATGTTTGTTTTTATACTGTACAGGTCATTATTTACATCATGCCACTTGATTTGGAAACTTGACTGTAGCTAGTAAAATTCTATTATAAGAATAATGAAAATGCAGCTGCAATAATGAGAGTATACAAAAAGATAAAAGCCATGCGAAATAATCCACTTCCTTTATCTACCCTGACACAGTTGATAAAAAATTCAACAACACAAAAACACTCCATGATTTTCCATCAAGCAGCAGGTCGTCACTGGGGGAAAATCATGTGGGTTCTGTTGTAGAGGCAGTCACATGCTTACAGTCAACTAATCCACTTGGCCATGCAAGTTCAAGAGGTGTAGCTGAACTCACAGGCATTCCTCAATGCAGTGTTACACGGATTCTTCATCACCAAGATATGCAGCCTAGTCCAATCTATCGATGATGCAGACGAAGCACAACGACTTGCTTTTGCAAATTTGGTTATGGAAAATCAGTTGGTGTTAAAAGATGTGCTGTAGTCAGACAAGGTTTATTTCTTGCTTGACGGCTTAGTTAACCGCCACAACTGTGTAATTTGGAGCTTTGAAAATCCAAAAGCGGTTTTTATCTAAAAGTCTACATCCAGAAAAGTTGTGTAATGCTGAATATCGATTGCAACCATTCTTCTTCGATTCGAAGTTTGATCGAGTGAATTATACCACCCTGCTTCACAATCATCTCATCCCTCAGTTACAGAGCAAGCGTAAAAATGAGGATTGTTGTCTTTCGACACAGCAGAGTTCCTCTCACTATTTGTTGTTGGCTCAAGATTTTCTGGCTTCCATATTTCAAGAACATTGTGTGATTGGCTGAGGATACGGAACACCGTGCCACTAAGGTCGCCTGATCTCAGCCAACTGGACTTCTATTTTGGGGGCATGCTGAAGGCCTGTGTATTCCATCAATTTCGGCCTAACAATTTTAATGAACTCAAAGATGTCATCATTTCAGAGGTAAATAAAGTTTCTTGTGATGAACTTGGGTGTGCCGTGAATAATTTAGTGAAACGTGCAGAGCTGGTGATTGAAGAAGAAGACGGTGTAATTGAACATTTGTTGTAATGTTACAAACTCCATTAACTCTGCTTTCTTTTGATTACATTTAGTTTCATTTAATATGATTTAATATACCTGTAAAAAGACTTTATAATTTGCATGCATTTTGACTCACCCTGTATATTGAATTACAGAAATAAGAGATTGAATAAAATACACATTTCCTTAATCTGTTGCCGCCTGTTTAGTCTAATGTCACGGTCAGCTATTTACAGTTTAATAAGTCTAACATACTTTGCTATTTAATTATATCTATTCAGTCTCTATTTACTTACCTCCCCACGAGGGCAGAGTTAGACACAAAGTCGGTTTTTAATGTGAGAAAAATACAGCTTAACAAAAGAGGCACTCTGGATTGGGGGAAAAAAATTGCCTCAGTCTAAAATGACTTCTCCTTCACTGACCGAGGACAGAAAAGATGAAGTGTAGTATCAGAACAGATACTACAGATTTGCACCTAGCCAAAAGGCCAAGATTCAGTTGTTTTCATATAATTTACGAAAGAATATGTGCCTTACATAGAAACGAATCTTGGTCTTAATTAAAAGACTCGTCCTGAAATTAAATATGGATAGAAAAGAAATAGGATCAAACACATTTGTAAAAATTTGTGTATTAATAAATATTTGAAAGTTAGTTTTGTATACACAAAGATCCCGAGTGTACATTGTATTTTACTGGGGAAGGAAGAAGGACTAGTTGTTCTGTGATAAACTGTGTATGAGAAACAGCTATCATACAGTGTCATGCACACTTTGCACTCCAAACATTTGTATATGTAACATGAACATTCAAATATTTGTTAATATATATATATATATATATATATATATATATATATATATATATATATATATATATATTTATATAAATGTTTTGGTTTTGTTACGTCTTATTTATTTTCTATCAATATTAAATTGTAGAACAAGTATTGTAATTAATTATACATTTATTTACTCCCACGATAAAGAAATAAGTTCATGTAACTTTTTAGAATGACTTATTCCTTCTTTTTAATATTTTGTATCAGTTTTTTCTCGTCTATACGTTACTTTGATAAATATATATTGATTTTTTAAAATTAATTATTTATTTAAAGCACACACAAAATAAGGGAAAACTTATACGACTTTTTAAAAATAAACATTGTAAACATCACTATGTTTCAATTTATTCTTCTCTAATCCTCAGCAACGCCGGGTAAATATAGCAGCATATATATATATACAGTATAGTTATACACAGACAACTGTTTCGTCATTTCACTATTTATCAGAGTGGCTAGATATAGCAAGCGTATCAACCCCTAGATTCGAAATATATTTGCAGGAATACTTGGTGCTGTCTGAGTGGATAACGCAACATAAGAGTCTAAAAACAGTGTTTGTAATATAAGTGAATAAGAGAAACAGAAAGAAAAAATGACCCAGCAGTGAAACTCTGGAAAACATAAGAGCATGTAAAGTATTAGTCTTATTATAATTTTCATATTTCGAACAGTCCTCTGTCTTTTATCAAATACTTTTTTCCTTATAAGAAAATAGACAACTTTTGTAAACAACTACACATCAGATACTTTTACGAGTCTTTTTGTTGTCCCTTTTCGTTATGTTCATCTTTCTTTAACTACAATTAACACATACCGGGTTTTTATGATATTCTTTGGGTTTCACATGTCTAGAGGCTTTATGTGGTATTATACTTTTGACTTACAAATTATATTATAACAGTTTATCGCTTATGTTTTTATGTCCGGTTAATGTAATTCATTTGTTTATACTTAAAAACAAAACATTCCCCAGTAAAAATGTATATTGTTTAAAATAAAGTATCTATATATGTTCAAAATAATCAAGTCAGAGTTCAGAATTGATTTATGTGTGTTCGCAGATATTTAAATGTAATGTGAACAAACATCTTGCTGCTCTGCTCCCTGTCAAAGTTCGCCACGTTGTCTATATAATCAATGCAACAACACAATCTCTTTCATCTTAGAGATTGAAGAGTTCCACTTTCTATCAGAACTCAACCTATATAGTCAACCCCGAATCAAGGAAGATTACTCTTATCTCCAAATGGTCCAAGAGAGATAACTCATAATTCACATTGCAACTACCTACACGTAGTTTTTTTTCTTTCTTTTTTTTTAAAGTTTAGCTGTATCTTCTAACAATTTTAATGTAGAAGCATCTCTTTTTGTTAAGGATTCTGCCAATTGTATTTTCCCATCTTTGTTAGAGATGAGCAAAAATAGAAAAAGAAACAGATTCGATAGAATTTAAACTTACAATAGTCGACTTCATAGTCTGCCAATCACATACTCCCATCGATTTAATAGAAAAAGTCACTTTTGAAGTGATGAATGTATAATTCTGTTTCAACTGCCAGTTTTTATACAACAATGCATTATTCTCCTCTTCTGTAGTGACACATATAATGGATGCAGTTATGACATGTTCTACTCGGTGCAAATGAGCTAATGACTTTAGACAAACGCTTCAACTTATTTCCCATCTTATAGAATGATAGTAATAACACGCGGTATTTGAACTGTAATAACAAAAAGAATGAGGCCAATTGGCTTTTAGTTTTACTTTTCAACAACTATGAAAATCCTGACATCTCTTAATTGAGCCGATCATTACATTTTATATTTGCTGTTTCTTTTTTTCTTTTTTAAGCTTCTTGCAAATGGCCACAGCAGATTTGTAATGCCAGCAGTATTAACAGTCATGACTATGTTAACAGCACACAATTGTTCATTTGAATTACAATTATGAATAAAGTCAAACAAATATTGCGATATTCATTAACTTTACCAAAACGGTTGTGTTTTCCTGCAGTTTCCCCTCTGTTGACCACTTCACAAACAATTAATATTCATCAAAATACGGCTGAAACTATGAGCTTATTGGTTACCATTATCAAATCGTCTTCTTTAAACATTGATATTTCTATATCTACTACATCTCGGCCGACGTGCGCTCCAGCCTTCTTCAAGTGTATTTTTCATTCATGCTGATGTTGTTCCTGTATTTAAATATTATTGTTTTTGAGCATACGTATACAGCATAATCACGTTAACACACCAGTTCTTGTTAGATCACCAAAGTTAAGCAACGTTGAGCCTGGCCAGTTCCAGATGGGTGACCATTTGGGAATACCAGGCGCTGTATGTGGGAGAATGGCGAAACCATCCTGAACAAAAATAAATCCCTGAAGCTGCCTTTAAAAAGTTATAATTTGCTAATCAACAAATGTGCTGACAAAATGAAATAACCAGGGCGTAAATTCTGAAAGTATGTGATTCGTTTTTCTTGTTTTTGTTTTTGTTTTTGAGTATTCGTGTAAAGTACAGTAATAATCAACGAAAACCATATTTGAAAAGAAAAAAATAAACAATACATCTGAAGAAGACATGAGAAAAGTCAGGCCGAAACTTCTAAATATCATAAGTATTATACGCATAAATAATGATGGTTATAGTCTGAAGATAAACAGTGTAAATATTGATTAGATATTTTTTTATTATTACTAGTTTATATCCGCTTTTGAGCGGTGTTGGTACAGTACCTTAGTATGTCAATTTCCATCTTTACCTACATTCTACCGCTTTAGAACTATTATGAAGAAAAATATTTGTGAAATTTTGAGAAAAAACTATGCTACTTAGTATTTGCATAAAAGAGTAAGTAACTATGATGAATGCATTTACATATTGTTTTTATTGGCAAAAAACATTAGAAATTATGCTTTTAAGCAAAAATGATTTGTTTTGCGGATCACTTAGTTAAAAATATAGTTATGTAATGTTCTTTATGTTATTATTTCATGTTAATTTCTTTAAATTTATAAAACATGTATTCAGTTAAAAAAATCTTTTATACTTACGTGAGATCCGAACTTAGGTATTAACAATGTAATAACTACTGCCTATTCCTTGTTTGTTAACCAATCACATGTTTCTATTTGCGTACGAACAGAAAAACTGCATTAATTTTATTTTTTCAAAAAGATTAGCTTAAACATGATATCCTTTTTTGATGTAATGTTTTTTTATGTAATGTTTTTTATGTAATGTTTGTTATGTAATGTTTTTATGTAATGTTTTTTATGTAATGTTTTTATGTAATGTTTTTTTATGTAATGTTTTTTTATGTAATGGTTTTAATTACAAACTTGAATACCCATTTTTAGGCAAACTAGTGTCACATTTTATTAAGAGAAAATATAATATTAAAAAAAATGGAATAATTCATGAATGCAAAAAATAAGATCTTTAAAAATATTTTGTTGTGCTTAAAATTTTTTAGGTGTTTTAGTGTAAAATTTTTTATGGGTTTTAGTGTAAAAACATATAGAAAATTGGCCATACATTTTCCAAGAAATTAAAAGAATGGCATCGTTATGAATTTATTTATTCTCAACATATTTTTATCAGCTCTGTTGTCTGTGACGGCAAGTTTCTGTTTTTAATTTTGATCTTTTATTTTAACAGCAGCTTTGTGGACGTTTCTTAGCAGCAAATAAAATAAACCTTTGTTTTTGAAAAGAGGGAGAGTTACTCCCGAAATGTCAAAATAGATATTTTCCATTCTGCCGGACTCTATACGACAGTAAGTGAAAAATATCTATTGCAACCTTTGATGCTATTGAAATTAAAATAGTTTAAATAGCAGGTGGAGTATTCCAATCAGCTCACAATAATGTGTGATTAAGCATTGAAGATGTGTTGTTGTTGTCTTTTATAATTTGTTGTTTACGAGTGACATTTCATCTTTTCTGTTCTCAGTCAGTAGAGGATAAATCCTTCTAGACTGAGACAATTTTAATTTTTGTCCCAATCCAGAGTGTCCTTTTTTGGGGAGTTGTACTTTTATTACATTAAAAACCGACTTTGTGTCTAACTCTTACCTCGTAGGGAGGCAAGTAATTAGAGACTGTTTTTAATCCTGTCTCCTCTGCTATTCCTCTTTCCTTTCTCTCTGTCCCTTTCCTTTTTACTTTCGTCTTTCTAATTGCGATGCCACCAACTAACTCCACTCTCCTTATCTTCTACTTTTAAATCAATGTGTCCATTAATTTGAAGTTTCAGGTTCTCTGCACATTATGTCTTATCAAATAGAACACGGTTCCCATTAATTATGACACTACCCTCCAAGTTGTTCATGCTGATGACAATGGCAATACCATAGACGCTGTGATTCAACACATGACACCTCATCTACTGACCATTTCACAGTGTTGGGCCCATACATCCTATCTTTCTTCCCTGTCAACTAGATTTATGACTCTTCTTTCATATCAACTTTTCACCAACACAGAAATCACAAATGTTGTGATGCATCCAGAATTCCAAGGACTCTTCTTGCCAAATTTGATACAATTTTACCCAATAGCTTGGATCCTATAAGTATTATAATTATTACTATCACCCATCTGGCATCCCAAAGATAGTCATCCTGACTTTAGTGCAAATTTGACCAATAGTATTGAATAGCTTGGAAAGTATTCATTATTAATATTCGTATTATATATAATACTAGCTGTACAGAGCCGGCGTTGCCCGGGATTTATTAATAGGTCTATAATCCAGCAATGTACAAATAATTCCATGCTTTTGTTTATAAAGAGAAGAATAAGAAAACGTAATTGTAAATAAATCCTGAACGATATATGAAAGAGATTATGGAATGCCAACTCTTACTAACAAAATAAGAGTTATCCCCCTTGGGCTGTATTTATTCAGAACGGAGAAAGTTAAATAAAAATAAAGTAAATTCATAAATGTCCATTTTTCTCACAGTATTTGATTACAATTGTAGCTTATGACCTTCTTAAAAGATAAGAACGTTAGTGTAATGGAATTATTAAACTCCAATTATTCATTTACTATAAATAACTTTGACTTTTTATTGCAACTTATAATGGGAGCTTCTTTACGTAGACAATCGTGTTTTTATTGCAGATTCCCTGGAGGAATGAAACTCCAGGTTGCTGGCATGGAAGGCTGGCATGTAGAGCAAACAAATTAGAGTCAACATGAAAAAGACAAAGTTTCTATCTCCTGTGTTGGTCTCAACCTCCTTCAGGATGCTCCTATTGCAAACTATTGGTCCACACGAAGTGTAGTGGTCTTACTGGTAGGCTGGTAGTTTACCTGGACTGTTGCAGATGTCTGGGTGTTGCCTGTTCAATCGATGGTCGAACTGCAGCTCATGTGGATGTAGATGGCTCCTCACTTGATGTTGAAGCTACCTTCTGCTACCTGGTTGACATGTTGAATGTTGATGGTTGTTGCGAACGTGTTATCATCACTCACTGTTTTGTTCGGGGAAGGTTCAGGAAGCTGCTGACAATCCTTACATCGAGGCACATTTCCTTCAAGATTCAGGGTAAAGTCTTTTCGACTAGTATTATTTCTGCCATCTTGTATGGCAGTGGACATTGGCTCCAAACGCTTCTGATTTGCACTGATTAGGTTGATGTACAGCTGCAAACTGAACGAATGGATCCTTTTAATTGTGTTTCATTAGAAATTTGGTATTGTGATTTGGGATGCTTTACGTACTCAGCGTCTTGGGTGGTTTGGTCATGTACAGCATGCCACCTCTTGCATCTCCATAACACGCTTAGATACCCCAGACATGAGGGAGTTTTAGTAGACCAAGGAAAAACTGGCTTGTGTGCATAAGAAGTGATTCAGTTGCATGCAGCATGACTGATATCAACGCTTTGGATTAGACTGCATGGAAAACAAGTGTGAGACATTACCTGGTATTGCCCTCCCTGGAGTCTGGGACACTCGCAACACCTTAAATACCAAAACCTGATGATGATGATGGTGATGATGGTGATGGTGATGATGATGATGATGATGATGGTGGTGGTGATGATGATGATGATGATGATGATGATGATGATGATGATGATGATGATGATGATGATGGCGATGATGATGACGATGATGATGGCGATGATGATGACGATGACGACGATGACGATGATGATGATGACGATGACGATGACGACGATGACGATGATGACGATGACGATGATGACGATGATGATGACGATGACGATGACGATGACGATGACGACGATGACGATGACGACGATGACGATGACGATGATGACGATGATGATGATGATGATGATGATGATGATGATGATGATGATGATCTTTTGAAGAAGGAAAATAAAATAAAACTTGCATATGAGTGGCTTTTAATGTTTTTATTATTATTGTGTTGGAACTTTTAAAAATTTAATTTCTATTCTTCTTCTTGTTCTTCATCCGGTTTTTGTATTTTAGGTACTGCGAATATCCCGAAATCCAAGGCGGGCACTATTAGGCAGCATTTCATACCTGTTCTTCATGCAGTCCGGTTCAAAGAGTTGATATGAGTCATGCTGCATGCAGTCATATTGTTTCTTACACACTTGAGCCAAGTCTTCCTCAGTCTATCATGCTCTCTAGTTCCCGAGATATCCAGACTCGTTATGGAGTTGATGCACGCTGTACATGGTGAAACCACCTGAGATGCTGAGGCATCTGTAATCTCACCAATACCAAGTTTCTGATTAAGCACGATTGATTTCTTTCTGTAGACATTAATTTAAACCATTTCCTTACGAATAATTATTTTTCTAGATCCTTGCATTCTATTCTATTAGTGGGCTATTTGCATTGTGGCATCTATCAACTCTCCAGTGTCATTCTAGTTAATTAATACTCTAACGTAATACCTACTGTAAATGAATCATTTTAAGCAATTCGTTTTTAACATTTTCTAATTTAATATAAATTACTGCAAACTTCCGGTTGAAAGTATATAGACTCGAACACATGTGCTAAATTGCATTGTGGGATGAAATTTTGTTATAAAAGAGAATCCTAACATCAATAAAATTAGTTCTTAATTCTGTACCTTTGAAACAGTAAAATCTTTAAGATATACGTACCGTCGACATGAACACATAATGCAACGGATAAAGGTGTTAAGTACAATAAGTTCTAAGTAATAGTTTTCTAAAGGTTGAAGGCAATACTAATTAATAATAAAATAAAAATTACTTATTTAAGACTTCTACCCGATCATGGCAGACGGAACGATAATAATTTACCTCCATGGATTAAATAAATTGTTCGGTTTGAAATTCCGTAAAAAATTCTGATTTAGACAAAATGCACCTAAAGAAGGCCAGAGGTTACATCGGAGAATGAGAATACTTCTCTAAAGATGGCTGAAAATTCTTTGAAAAGAACAGTTTTGCACCATTTTTATGTCTTCTTACAAAGATTAAAATCAAGATATAATGATACTAAACTTTATGTCTAGTATCCTTATACCAATTTTTATCAAAATACATTACATGATTTTGATTCTAGAAACTGTCTAAAATTTAAGCCTTAAGTTTAAGGGGTTTCAAGAAAAAAATTGAAATACAGGGAATTTTGCTTAATTGATGTCTAATTACTTTAAATCAAATTCAATGTAAATCTGAAATATCTGAGTTTGTAAATAGGAGGTTGTGCCTATATTATGTCACATAAAAATATTTTAAATACTCCAAAGAAATTGAAATATAGAGAGGCATCTAAAAAAGATTTCCCTGTTTTGGGCGACATCAGCTTTCTATATCATCGATTTTTAAATTTTCATTCTGGTGATTTGTATTATTAGCCATTATATCATAACATTTAGGCCGGTGTAACCTACAGCCTCTTTCCCTTAGCTGCGTCTTGTTGAACTTGGGAATCTGTATGGAATTTAGAATGGAACCCTTTATTTAATCCAGAAGGATAGATTGTTCTCAATCCATTAGCAATGACCGGGTAGAAGTCAGATAATTATCTTCTCTTCTTCTCTTCTCTTCTATCTTCTTCTATTATCTATTATATAAAGTAGTCTCGATTTTTCCACTACACAATCAAACATTATAAAACACAAAACATGGCCTCCACATTTAATTCCAACATGCTCACACTTCATGCCACTAACTGATGTGTGTTTTCAGAAATTATCAATCATTTTCATCCAAATACATAGTTTCCTATATTACATCCTACCTAAGTTACTCACACAAAGCATATACACTTAGAGGAGGTAGAAGCAACTTTCACTCACACACACAAAATACTACTAACACCCCCCCCCCCTCTATCAAACACCGCCCCTATCTTTATTGGAGACATTATACAGCTGCGACCGTCGTTGCTTCATTTATTAAATCAGTCTTATCATCTAACATGCCTTACAACTTCCTTAGGTAAATACGGACCGCTCCCCTGAGCTTCGGGTCTTTACTTTACGCCTATTTGATTGGCTGACGACAAACCTATTCCAGAAATATTCGAATATAATTGCCGAACAGTAAACAAACATGGCGTCTCCTATTCTTCAATTAAGTAAAACGCCTTAAACTACATTAATTCTATTTCACAAAAAAAGAAAATTACTTTTCACAAATGCTTTATTTCATTAACTATTAACCATAATCAAACCTTGAAATACAGAACGAACACTCTCTCACTCTTACTTTATCTTCTTAGCACGGTCCATACACTGCAGACGTACCTTATTCTTTTGTTACAAACAAAATATCATGAAACAGTAATGGAAAAATATGTATATGTTTTTTAACAAACTTTAAACATTAAGGAAAAAACATTCAAACCAATACAAAAACGTATGGTAAGTTTCATGAATAAATATAGTAGTACTTCATTTTATGTTTGTTTCACATTTGTGACCTTAGGATATCAGTTGGTTGATATGTGACATCTGTGACGAGTATGTGTGCCCTGTGTGTTACCAAGAGATAACATGGATGCAAGAGTAAATTAACTTCATCTAATAGACATTGATGAAAAATACTTAATGATCTTTTTTACGGTTTTAAAATCTTAAAATAAGTGGCCCTATTCACCACGATATTTATTTTTTCAACATACATAAAGTACCTCAGAAAACTTGGGACATTTTTGTACTAAAGGAAAACATTACCATGCATTATCTTTATTTGACTTACTGCTGACAATCCATTTGCTACTCTGAGCACATTTCCCATTTCATGCATGCAGTTTTAGGGAAGATGTTAAAGAAAGAAAACGTCAAAAAGTGGCCCATTTAACCCTGGTTTACCATAAAATAAGTTGTTTGAGGTTTAAAAAGAAAGTCATTTTATTTTAACCACTCAAATACTTCAAATTCTACTTTTGGGGGCGATTTAATGAGCTTCACCGAACAATCTACAGAATACAAACCGAACTGTTTTTTTTTAAATTTTTACCCTAACCTAACCCGAAACTAAATTTTAGATTTATTCGATTGGTATTGTGAACTTGATTCGGCTTTCTCCAGAAAGTCTGAACAGCTTACGTCACAACTGCAAATTTCTGTATACCTATTCTGAAAAAGCACCAAGAAATTAACCCCCACCCATACATTATTATATTATCCAAAACATTAACTATGTTTACGTACTTCATTTTATTGTAAGAACCCTCCCGCCAAAAAAATAAAATAAAATAAAAATATAAGCTTAGTTAATACACACATACATCCATCGCATTTTATATTAAATTTATCTATATAGGAAAGTGATCCCCACTCTAAAAGCTAACATATTTAATTTGGGGGGAAAATTCCTTTTTTGTAGATAGTTTTTTATAGTTAAATTATTCTTTTATTTTCTCCCCGGGTAACGCCGAGTCAAGGGTCCTGCTAGTTAATTATATCCTTAGTAGCGCCTGTACTGAGTATTGAGTCTTCAACCCTAGAAGACTGTTACTTTGAGCTGATTATTACTCAGCACTTTTATCAGTTGTGCCACGGATCCTTGCAGACAATTCTAGTATGAATTTTAGGAGCCTTAAAGCTATTCTTGTTTTAGATGTGTAGTCTTACTACTTTTATTACTTATTACTACATATATATACAAGGCCTGTCTAAAAAGTATCCAGCCTTTATTTTCCCGTGCGAAATAAAAACGATAATTTTTATCACCGCCTTCCTGTGCATTAGTCACTGCCTGTAGGTCGCTGAGTGAGGTGCTACACAACGTGTTCATCAGATTACCAAATCTCTCAAGATGACTAAACGTGTTGAGCAAAGGTACTGCATCAAATTTTTTCAAAAGCTTGGTGATTCTCAAAGCAAAACAATTCGTAAGATTCAGAAGGTGTTTGGAGAAGATGCGATGGGTGTAACACAAATTAAGGAGTGGTTCAACCGATTCAAAAATGGCCGCACATCAGCGGAGAGTGCCCAGCGTTCTGGCAGGCCCCAAAACTGCTCGGAGTGCAGCTGTTGTTGAGAGAGTGCGAGAGATCGCCCAAGAGGTCAGTGAGTAAAGATTCCGCACATGCAATTTTGCGTGATGATTTGAACATGCACAGAGTGGCTGCAAAATTTGTGCCCAAGTTGTTATCGCAGGAACAACATGACCTCCGTTTTCAAGTTGCACAGGACCTTCTGGAAAAAGTGAACACTGATCCTGGGTTTCTGAACACCATGATAACTGGAGATAAGTCATGGGTGTATGGGTACGACCCAGAAACATAAAGACAGTTGTCGCAATGGAAGCATCCCGTGTCTCCAAGGCCCAAAAAAAGCACGACAAGTGCGAAGCAAAATCAAGTTGATGCTGACTGTCTTCTTTGATATCCGTGAAATTGTGCATCACGAATACGCACCGGAAGGACAAACAGTGATAAAGTGTACTATCAAGATTTTCTCCAGCGTCTCTGTGACACAGTTCGACGCAAAATAAAATAGTTTTTCTGGCCTAAGGTCAGATACTTTTTAGACAGGCCTTGTATATATTTTTATTTATTTACGTTTTCATTTTTTATATTTTGTACATATTTCCGACTTCGACAAGACGCACCGTGAAGAAGGGTGAATCAGCCGAAACGTTGTGGGAGTAACGTCCAAGATGAGAACAGTAGACCGAATAATCCAAATAATCCAAATTATCAATCCTCACCTCCAAAACATGATTCATTCTAATCTTTCTGGAATAAAATAACAGGACATACATGGCATTTCATTTCGAGATAAATAATAAAAAATCAATCAAATATAACGCCTTATCTTCCCATTCATGCAGTGGCGTGCAGAGAGATTCGATGGGGCAGTGGCCCTAGGTATCCAAGTTGGAGGGTATCTAATCATAGAGGGAAATAAGATAGTGATTTTGAAATTTCAGTGGTGATAAATACATTTTTGGAGGCTCAGCACACTGCAAAGTCAGTGGGTAGTCCTTTATTCTTTTAACATGGTGTAACCTTTTAGCCCAGAGAAAATGATTTCCTCCCAGACACATACCCATGACGCATGTGGAGCATCCATAAAAAGCAACAAGCAGATGTGGCTGTTCTTTCTTGCGTTTCTGCAAGTCATAACTCATCTTTTCTTCTTAAGTGTTTATTTCATGTGTCATCTGTGTTGACATATTCAAACTATCTCTACCCTTTTCATTATATTTCTCAGTACTAGGACTTATACTTCAGTCTTTGGGGGCCTAAAATCTTACTATCTATGTTCTACATTTCCTAAATATCTGGCCAGTAGTTTTTGAATCCATGGGTACACTTAGTTCTATTTCGAGAATACCCAGGAAAAAATATTTAGTCCCTATCTACTTGCCTCCCCGCTAGGAGAGAGTTAGATATAAGGTCGGTTTTTAATGTGGGTAATATCCAGCTTCTCAAAAAGGGACACTCTGGATTGGGACAAAAAATAAAATTGCCAAAGTCAAGAAGAATTTCTCTTTTAAGAAGACAGAAGAGATACTACACTTTTCTCCTAGCCAAAAGGCCAATGTGTTAAAAAGATAAAAATGCATTTAGTCTCCAAAAGTCAACGATATATGTTAATTCATAAAAAGGCACCAATTTTACATTTGGAAGTTTTCTAAGTTTTTCATATAAAAAAAAAGAAAAGTGTGTTACATATGCTACCAACTATGGCATTTCATAATTATTACCAGCGAATCAAGTGAGCATACAGCTGCTCATCCGTGTTGAATGCTGTGCTGTGTCGCCAAGGAGACACATTGGCACAGGCATTAACAAGGGGCGAATCAAGTGGTCATCCATTATAAAGAAGAACAGACAATTTATGCCGTATTCTCTATGTTGACAGCAGTCAAAGAATTCATCAGAGTGAAATCATGTTTTCCTTCTGGAAATGATTTCCTTTCTTGAACAAAGAAAGAAGGAAGAAGAAGTTGAATATCAAATAAATCTTTTCATAATTATTAATATATTCAAATAGTTTCAAATTATTTACTATAAAAATACTAAACTATTTGCTATTACTATTCTATTATTTTAGCTAACACAAGAAGTGCAGTGGAATTGCTGAGAGGTTGAGAGAGGATAACCAGTTTGTGTGCAAATAAGTGTAAGACAATGGAGACGGACGAAAACTCAGATGAAGAGAAAATATATCTGAATGACGAAGCTATTGAGGTTGTTCAGAAGTTTTATTACCTTAGTGATACCATTGGAGCACAGGGTGGAGCAGACGCTAGTGTAATTGTCAGAGTTGGGAGTGGATAGAGTAAGTTCATTGAACTTCTACCATTACTAACCAGCAGAGCGTTACCACTGTCGACCAAGGGAAGAGTTTATCAGGCATGTGTATTTCATGTGATGAGGTATGGAAGTGAAATCTGACCTGTGAGGGCTGAGGACATGCGTTGCATGGAGAGAAATGAAATGGGAATGATATGATAGATGTGTAATGTGAGTGACAAGCTAAAATCTGATGACCTCAGAGGAAGATTAACTATAAGTATAAGTATAAGGAGATATGTGCAGAACAGGAGACTTTAATGGTATGACTACGGTGAAAGAATGGATGGTGGAAGTGATAAAGATGGACTTCAAAGAAAGAAGGAGTAAATAAATACCTGTCCAAAGATAGGTTAGTTTAGAAGTCAATTTTTGAAAGCTGGCCAACACATGCCAGCATGTAACAATGTAAAACGAACGTTCAACCGATGATGATGATGATGATGATGATGATGATGATGATGATGATGATGATGATGATGATGATCTAACAACGTTAGTATTCTCTTCACACATTTATAGTCATACTTACCTGGCACAACTTGAGTAGGTGTTCATACCAATCGAGGACACATCCCCAACAATCAGTCCAACAGTGACCTCATTGCTCTCGGGATGATGTATGGCTCTGTTCAGTCCTAGAAGGTCCAGCCACTCAGGCTCTACCTTCTCTCTTTGAGTAGGGGTTAGTTTATTGCTATGCGTCTTAGGCAGCCCTACAAGGGCTGCTCAGGCATCTTTTGTAGGCCAAAGTGCGCTGGCTTTTCTAAACCTCACCTGACCTTGTGTCTAACTTCCTTGCCAGGAGGTAAATAAAAGTCATTATTTACGTGGTATTATCATTGATAACACACATGGGTGTCGGAAGAGAAAAAGATAATAGAGAAAAAACAATTGGATTCAATAGTATTTCATTTATTCATAGGTTGTCGAGAACGAATGTAAAAGGGGGTTAAAAGAGATAAACAGCACACAATGACATAAATACCGAATAAAGAATACAATCGTTCCCATTACAATAAGAAAACACACGTATTGCCGAAACCAGAGAATTAGAATATGTGCGATAGCATGTATTTATGTTAATTATACTTACACTGGAATTATGTTAATTATACTTATATGGCAGCGACATACTACTAAGAGAAAAATGTGCGTTGACCAGAATTTGAGAGGCGAGTGACTCGATCAGAAAGACATCTGATGAACATGGCCGTCAGAGTGTTAAAAGCAGGTCAGAGTCTTAAAAAGCAGGTCAAACACGTCCGATAGTTTGGGGAGTCGAGCCCCAAAAAGTAAGAGTCTATTTTTGAATTTTCCACATGTGAATATAATGAGATTACAAAATCTCGTACCCAAAATTCTTTCTGTGTTAGTACCGAAGATAACTCTGACTCAACATTAAGATACTTTAAAACAATGTTGAGCAAACTCCTTAAACAAATTCATTACTGCATCTTTATCAATCTTTAAGAGGTGAAAGGGCGACTTTTAGTCTAGCAGAGAATTGTTTAGAATTATTAAAGCTTCATAATTAGTATGCTTAATTTTATTACACCCAGAATTAGCATTGGAAAGTTTGGAAAGTATTTATTATTAACATTCGTATTATATGTAATACTAGCTGCACCGACCCGGCGTTGCTGGGATTCGTTAATCGCTCAATAATCCAGCACTGTACAAATGACTCTATGCTTTTGGTTTTAAAGAGAAGAATGAGAAAACGTAATTGTAAATAAACTCTGAGTGATAAATGAAAGAAATTATAGAACGCTAACTCATACTAAAAGAATAAGAGTTATTCCCCTTGGATCTATTTGTTCAGAACAGCTAAAAGAGAGTCAAATAAAGTACATTAATAATATGTCAGTTATAAGAATGGTGTAGAAAATGCTAAATAAACGAACTATGTACGGACTTTGTATTAATCCCCGATATGCAAACACATTGTGTAATTGTAGCATACATAATAAGTGATGTGAAAAAAGTATTGATCAGGATAGTAAGTAATTATTTACAAAGACAACGGTCATTATGATTTTGATATTTAAGGCTGCTTGAAACATAGCAGTAAGGCATCATTGAAAATAGCTTAAAGTGTTTGTAATACATATATGAGATGCCCTATTCGTGGCATCCTCGACCGGTCTTCATGCATCCCAGCATTATGTGATGTACAGTAAAACTATATTAGATAGGATCATCCTAGCAATTAGAATGAAAGGCAAATATTCGCTATGGACATCTTTTAATCAAGTAACTTAATGGTTAAATGATTGATGATATTAATCGAAATAAATTAAAAGTTTCTTTACCACTCCAGTTAAAACAAAATTATTTATTTATTTATTTTATTGACGAGGCTTCTCCATAAGAAAGACTATTATATAATAACGTACATTACTATAGGATTAAGTTCAATTGTTTTTATCAAAAAACGTATAGACTGGAATAATTTTTTAAAAAATATTCATTCTAAATTATAATAGATTATAATAAACTCGATTAAGGTAATATAGTCCTCCCTAGACCCTAGGTGTCACATAGTGTAGAATAATATTGCAAACTATTACTTGTTAGCAAATATGATTAACGTTAAAATATGTAAAACTATGGGAGTTAGCTCCCTTTCTCTATTTGGGTAAAATTAGATTTTCTGAACGATAGAAAGAAAAATAGCAGCAGGACTATTTCCATTTGTATATAATTTTTTTACGGAAAATTAAGTTTTGTTTATGGGGAAAAAATCGATTATAAACTGATTTGAAGTTAATCGTTGCTCTTTAAATCGATCTCACTCCGAAATGTATTTTTGATTTGCATGTTAATTTCATGTGTTCTGTTTATCATCATTATTGGAAAAAATGCTGTATTTGATTCATCCATCCGGACATTGTTTCGTTCTTGAACTGATTGCAAATATATTTGTAACACAACGATTTAGTCTCTATTTGTGGGAGCTAGAGATCCCCACATTTGGAAGCCTTGCGTAGAATTCTAACAGCTCTGCACGGATGGGTCGCTGGCACAAGTTGAATGATGACTTAACTATAAACAATCAAACACTGCCGGCTGCCGGGTTCAAGAAGTCAGATCGACTGTCATCCGAGATACATTAAAAACTGAAGACAGAGGTGACTGTATTTTCTTTCTCTTTACTTTCTCTCTCGCTCTCTTTCTCCCTCCCTTTCCCCTCTCGTTTTGTCTGCAGCGAAGAGGTTTGAAAACACTTTTGTGTTTGCTAGCATATGCGACAGACGTGTGTTGCACACTGAGCTTTTCGAGTTTTTAAAAATGTTTCTTTGGAAATGAATGAATTAAATTTTTCTATATATAAAGTAATGTATTGTTCCCTAACTACAAAGTCCTCAATTTCCAGCGATAGTACCAGCCAGAATGAATTCTCTGGAGAGAATTAATGACGCCTACTAACGCTGCCATGCAACCGCTGAAATAACTAACTGGGTATAATTAACACTTTCATTAAAGGGATGTGCTTATCGTTGCCACTCACTTGGTAGCGTGCCAGTACGAAAGAGTCCTTCCAGAAAAGTCCTCACGGCGTGGATCACTGAGTTCACACTCCCCCTAGCAAGCGATAGGACTACATTTGGATGCCGTTCCCAGGATAGCCCAAACGATAGTGCCACATATCCACTGAAAATTATCGTAATTTGAATTGATACAATCTATATAAAGTCTATATGCGGATGAGGAAAATCATACAAGATTGTCACGTTTTACTCTGATGTAATTTTGATAATAAAATGATTTTTGAAAAACGCGCATACATATGGATAAACATTGTTAAGTATATATATATATATATATATATATGTATATATATATATATATATATATATGTGTGTGTGTTTGATTAAGCAGAAGTGAAAGTTCCTGTTTTTTACCTGTTTATTCAATTTTTCGAGTTGTTGAGCCAACGATCTAATGTTGTGCTCCAGTGTCAAAAAAAAACAAACAGGAACTTTCACTTCTGTTAAATCGAACATGTATCAAAGAAAAAATGCTGCCTATATATATATATATATATATATATATATATATATATATATGTATATATATATATATATATATACATATATATATATATATACATATATATATAGATATATATATATATATATATATATATACACACATATATATATATATATATATATATATATATATATATACATATACATATATATATATATATATATATATATATATATATATATATATATATATATATATATATTAATCTTTATTATCGAGGGGAAGGTTTTAGGATGTTATCTGTATTCTCTAACAAAGGATGCCGTATTTACTCAACTCTTTATAATGACACAGGAAAATATAAGAACAACATAAATAAAACATGATTATATAATGAGATTTTTAGAGTAATTAGAACGAAAAGAAATATCATAAGAATTCCCTTCGGCCATTGTTTTGTTTATTGTAGAAAATATTGATAATGAATCTTTTTTCAAAATAATTATCAGGTGTTTGTTCTTTCTTCCATAATAATAAATTAAAATTGCTTAATTCTATCGTTCACATGCTTTTAACAAAAGTGTTTTCTCAGGAAAGTGATGAGATTTATTTTATAAAGTACAATGGCACTTAATAGAGAGCAAACCTCCACTATGGCACTATCCGTTTCTTTTTCATTCGGTCAACTCTTATCTGAAAATCATCCGAGATCTTTTCGAAGTAAGATACAGAAACAAATTAGGGAATCAGGAAATTTTAAAGGACAGAATTATTTTCAATAATTTGAGGTAAATTTCATGAAGCAAGAAAGATTGGTTATCAAATTTTTTTATCTATTATTAATACACACACACACATACCCCCCCCCCCCCCACACACACATAAGGCCATCAGACCAGATATTGTCATATGGAACACATCTGGAAGGACTGCACTCATTATTGATGTAACCGTCTCGAATGATTATACTTCAATAGAGCCGAACGCAAAAAGATTACCAAATATCAGGACCTCAAGAATAACTTAAAAACAACATGATTTCTAAAAGAAATAAACACTATATCGGTTGTTGCAGGGGCAACTAGCCTAAAACTTAAAAAATACTTAGGCACAATCCCTGGAAGACCAAGCTGTAACGAAGTACAAATAGCAGCCCTCGGATATGAATTTAATTCATAACGAAATCAAGTGTTAGCTCCAGGAGAGAGTTCCTTAATCTCTTCAGAACTAACTGAAGTAATATATATATATATATATATATATATATATATATATATATATATATATATATATATATATATATATATATGTGAGTAAATTTCTCTATACGTAAGTATCAATATATACACACATATATGTGTGTGCATGTGTTAATAATGACGTAATGAGAAATTAAACCATAAACCGAAATGTGTGCCTATTCAAAAGTTTTAATACCTATGTATACACACACATGCATAAATGCGAAAGTTGAGTCTATTAATCGCACTAACGGTGAAGTGAAAACCCTCTATTTCGAGTTTATTCAACTTTACACATAAAAAACACCCTATCTTTTTTTATATACTGCTTATGCATATGCGATCTAAGTCGTAAAGTAAACTAATGTACATATTACTCTAGAAAAGAGCAGTTTATTAATTAATTATTTTCTGACCACAGCATGGTTGTCTTCAAGTCTAATATTAACAAATACTTGTTGAATCGTCCTCTTAAATAATCAAATTCTGCTCACTCCACCCATCGTTTAAAATCCTCTCCTAGTGTTGTTCATCATTCAACTGACTATCTCTTTAACTCTGATCAGAGAGTGGCCTCTGGATTATGATAATTAAAAAAAATATGCGAATATTGAACAAATTTTTAATCATTCTCGTAAAACTAGAAGAAAATGAATTCTTTTTTTGCTTTCGAATTGTATTAGCACATCAAAATAGATTGTTTTAACCCAACACACAATGAAGGAAATACCACAACTTTGTTCCCGACAAGCCTAAAAACTGATCAGAGAATGTAAATGATTTTTCTCTTGCCAATATCTTTATTTTGCGTGATAGAAGGAAATTGAAACTCATCCAGAATCGTCCATTATAAAGTGGTTCCTGTTTTCTCGATAATCTCTTTGACCATATGCATTATTTCCTCTTCTAGAAAGTTATTTTATCTCTAATTCGTCATCGTGATGTTAGCTTCTTTGATCTTTCCCCGAGGAAAGAAAGATTCAGGTGAAGATTTAATCATACTTACATCCTTATAATCCGTTTACCCATTAATCCCTTAATTAGTAATTGATCTCTTTATTCTGTTAAATGAAGGACATTATTCATATTCTATATTGGTATAAGTTCATGAAAGTATTTGGTGCTAGGTTTTTATAATATATATGTTGAATAATATTTCAAAATACCTTTTTTTAATGTTATTATCCATTGAAGAAAGCTGAGATAAAAATATGTGTGGATGAATATATTATACATGTTTCGTTATTATACGACTCATCTGCGTGGCTAAACCTAGCTAGATTCGAAATCTAAACCCATAGTCTGAAACCTGAATCTCTACCACTGAGCCAATCCCCGCTAGTACTAGATGTATTGCCTTTTTTGTAGATGTCATTTATTTGTTTATTTTGCCTGCAATACTTTTGAACAAAAACCCTCTAAACCCTCAAAATAAATAACAGTGCAGAACTCAATTGTAATTTTTTTAGTATAGCTACATACGACAGACACAATAAATACACATAAGTTAACCAAATAAATAGCAAGCAATAATAAACCAATAGTAATAATATATATATATATAGTAGAATCAAATATAAACCAAAAGTAAACTTTTAGTAGATAGAACCTATAGTGAAAAGGTTAAGATATACGAGATAGAGCAATTATAAAGATAGAAGAAATAAGAGTGATAAACATGGACGAATGTCCAAATTTATTTCAAATTTAAGTGCGCTCCATCTACGATTTGATTTCAACAGTTTACCTTTGGATTTACTTTATTTTGAACACTTTCTCCTTACCGCCCCTACGAAAATCTTTTTCGTCTTCTTCAAAATCTCCTTTTCATTGGACACCTTTTTCAACGGACAATGACCATCTGGACAAACCATATATCTTTTTACACGAACTTTTTTTCAATCCATTTTTAATAATATTTTTCAAATGTTTGAATTTTGGCTTTTCCACAGCCAACTTATCTATCTGTATTTCTCCTCTGATGATAAAATTTCGATCTTTGAAAAGCCCTGGCTTAAGGAAAGAATAATAAACATTAGTTTATTACAGAATACACCTTGCATTGAACAATCGAAATGTGAAATAAATTTGGACATTCGTACATGTTTATCACTCTTATTTCTTCTATCTTTATATATATATATATATATATATATATATATATATGTGTGTGTGTGTGTGTGTGTGTGTGTGTGTGTGTGTGTGTGTGTGTGTGTGTGTGTGTACATGTTTACAGTACACATATGGTTGTGGATGTGAACATCCACTCGCATCTGACATTTGTGTAAGACTTAACAGAATTCAACACCTGGGTCTGTTTATATAAATATTAAATAACAAATTATTAAAGATAAATATTTAAAAAATCCAAATTATCTCCATCTCATCATCGTAGATCCAACGAGTTATCCCCCTTTAAATGTATGAGTTAAATAAAACACATAATAAAGAAAACATTAAACAATAAATAAAAAATAAATCTTCGCATAAAAACACATAATAATTATATAATATCTGGTAAAATGATATAATAATAATTTATTAATAAACAAACACCAAATAGCAACTAACACTTCAAGAATAATAAATGTTGAATAATTAATTTCTGCAAGACTTCCACAATGAGCATTCCATCATTTTTCTGACCTCCAACCGAAAACACACTTCGATTGAGTGGTAATTTCTTTCTTAAAATAAGGTTTATTAAAAAAATTTAAAGAAGGTCACATCATCTGTACCATTCTAATTCGACACATTACGTTAGTAAATAAATATTAAATCGAAATTTATTGAATTCTTCGATATTGTCACTTTATTCTGTTTACCTTGTCTTGTATCAAATGGTGTTTTCTACCAAATTTCATTGTCACCACATTCAAAATTTTACTTTTTACACACACACACACACACACACACACACACACACACACACACACACGCACACACATATATATATATATATATATATATATATATATATATATATATATATATAAATATATATATATATATATATGAGAAATGAAGGATGAGAGTAATCTGACGTAATGGGAAATGAAAAAGGAAAAACCAAGAGATATTTCATCAAC
The DNA here is from genome assembly GCA_963556195.1 of Sepiola atlantica. Classification (NCBI taxonomy): domain Eukaryota; kingdom Metazoa; phylum Mollusca; class Cephalopoda; order Sepiida; family Sepiolidae; genus Sepiola; species Sepiola atlantica. The sequence continues at coordinate 70,330,014 of OY744526.1, forward strand.
GTTCGGGCTGCGAGAAGTCAGTCAGTAGCTACTGACTGCTTCTCGCAGCCCGGACCCTGGTCCAGCGCTTTTAGTAGCCATGGCTACTACTTTTCCTCAGGCTACTGACTGACTTCTCACAGCCCTGACCCTGGCCCAGCGCTCTTAGTAGCCACGGCTACTACTTTTTCTCATCAACCCATCATGTCAACCCAATATTTCGATGTACTTGCATGACATTTTTCTTAAAATTATCATCCTGAGGAAGTCTTACAATAAAGACGAAACGTTGATGAATATACAAAAAATATCTCTTGGTTTTTCCTTTTTCATTTCTCATGTATATATATATATATATATATAAATCTATTAATAATGGGGAGTATATATCTGTCTCTCTGTCTGAAGCTGAAACTATATTATTAGTTTTGATCGCTCTCTTTTTATATCTACTTATCAGCTCCTATATATACCCATTCGAAAACTTCCCCAAACATTACGCGTCATTTAAATTTACATAATTAATTTGTTTTAAAGCTTCTAATAAATTATTATTTGCAAATATACACTCATGATTGTTTTTTTTTCAGATTTCCAGATAAATTTAAAATACTTTCATCGATAATAATCTTAATAAAAATTATAAATAAGATTTATTAAAGACATTGTTTATTTTAATCTATATAATTGAGTTACGTAATTAAATTAGATTGTAATGGAATATGATGGAACAGCCGGCGTCCACTCCAACATTTGGTTACCCACCCTCTGATTATTGAGTATAACGTTCTATTTCGAATGCACAGAAAGTTTTATTTCAAGAAATCCACAGGTGTTAATATCATGTTAGATTAGAGAAAGAGAGAGAAAGAGAGAGAGAAAAAAAGAGAGAGAGAAAAAAGAGAGAGAGAAAGAGAGAGATAAGCACAAGACAGGGGCGCATTATTTGACTAATAACATATAAACAACACATTCTCGGATATTTGTCGTACGAGTCGGTCAAAAATAATATATTCACTGTGATTTTTTTTTTATTAAAACGTTTTGGGTTTGTTTGTTTTTATTAGAAATTATGTTTTAAAGCACACATTTATTGAATCAAATTGTTTAATTTAAAAAATAATTGATTTAAAAATTACTAATTTTTTTTTGTAAAAAAACAAACACATTTTATTGAGCAATTAAATAACTGAATTTAGATTCGTGTTCACTGTATTTTATTTTTTTAATTGTTGATTTTATTTTAGGTACATCTTTTTTTCGATTTGAAAACTTCAAATATTATTATCTTTTTACGACCTTAAGTGAGTTTAAGATTTTTTTGTTTTACATTTTACGCCGTAAAGGGTAAATTTTGTTTAAAAACTATGTTTTTATTATTCCGTGTTTTATTTATAAAAATAAATGATTGGGTGATTTTCTTTCTTATTTTTGTAAAAAAACAAACACGTTTTACTGAGTAATTAAATAAAACAAGTAGCTAAAATATGAGACCGGAGAAAGTATATATTTGCTAGTATAGATAATTATGATACATTTTCTTCTTAAAAATAGAATTATATTTTCGAATTATATCTTTACATCTCGATATATCCATATTTACTCCCTTATAGACTTTTTATCTTCGTATTATTTTAATTCTTATTAAACTATACTCTATCTTGTTTTCTATTTAAAATTTAAAATAAAATAAATTCTAATTTTGTTTATTTATCTATTTTATTTTATTCTTATTTATCCTTTATTATTTTATTTCTCAATTTAACTTTCTTATATACCTTATCTAGTTTTATTTAATTTAATTTTTTTGTATTCTAACGTTATCATTTTTATCAGTAATTAATATTGTTTAATGTAACCATTGTTTATATTACTATTTTTTATTTATTTATTGTTGTATTTTTTTCTTTTATGTATTTCTTATCGTATGTAATTTCTTCTCGGTTCAATCTGTATAGTGAATGCTTTGACTGTTTTAAATGTTTCATTTGTTATTCAATTTGCTGTCTTTTTCCTACTTCGAAAATCCTTTAACTGGTGTTGTCCTTTAGTACTGAAATGTGATGCTTTTTTCTCAAGAGACTTCTGTATGTAATGTTATGAAAGGCGCCGACGAAGGGACGTTTTGGAATCATTGAAAATAATGAAAAATAAAATATTTCAAAAAAGTCTTGGAAACGATCGTACGCCTAATAATAGTTTGTTTTGAATTCTTGGAACAATGTTCAAATTATATTGATCCCAACTAACTTTATATATATATATATATATATATATATATATATATATATATATATATATTCACATAAAAATGTTGGTTGTCACAAGACAAATGAAACAGACCGTAAACAATATATCTCACAAAAATGTTATGTTTTTTTTGGAAATGTGAAAAAATAAAAATAATAAAATAAAAACATGGTTATTGGAATATGATATGAACCTGACACATATATATATATATATATATATATATATATATATATATATATATATATATATGTATATATATATATATGTAGTGTGTGTGTGTTATTTAGGCAGCATTCTTTCATTTAAGCAAACATTGTTAAAAATAACAGAATTCTACTGCTTGATTATACTTTTTTTCAATTTTTCTCATGATTTTTTTGTGTTAAAATAAAAAAAATATTATGTATGTTCCATATGTATCAAGAACGTTTTCGATTCTTCATTGAATCATCTTCAGGTGACTAAAACAAATGAACTAAAAAGCTGGAGAGAATAAGAGAATTTAAAAAGCCAGCAAAAACGCACATGTGAAGTCAGTCAGACGCCAAAAGAACGGACTCGCAAATTTCCAGGAGAGACGTTAACAATTTAAATTCCGGGACGCATGAATTGGCATCACAGGATAAATATGTATTACGTTAAGCATTTGAAAATGTTGTTACTAGTTTCATAATTTCGTAAAAAAACAGTAACAACATTTTAAAATGATGATTCCACGAAGAATCGAAAACGTTCATGATACATATGGAACATACATTCATTTTTTTAACACAAAAAAGATCATTATAAAAATTGGAAAAAATAAAAACGCTATAATTAAGTGAAGAATTCTGTTACTTTTAACAATGTTTACTTCTTGTTTTTATGTTGAATTCTTGGAGCGCAAATACATAATCATGTAATAAAATCTATCTTATATATATATATATATATATAAAATATAGTTCGATCTAGCATTGTGTAAAACAGAAAACTACCCATCGGAATACTGGTCAGAACAAATATTTGAAAGTCTCCAGATCATCCGGGAACTTTCAAGCACATGAATGTGACATCGGTAATCATCTGGTTGGTACAAATATTTGTTCTGGCCAGTATTCCGATGGGTGGTTTTCTGTTGTGCTAAGTCGAACTATCATCTCAATATTATTGAGGCGTTAGTCATTGACAATTATCAACCTCGTCTGTGTAAACAATAGATTTTGAAAACTTCGTTTAGAGATCTTCTACAATTCAAATCTCCCATAATGTTAAGAGATTTACTCCTTTTTTAAATCTCTCTCAATTGATTTCTCCAACTTAAATAATTTTCCCCTTCACTTCTCATCCGATTTTCTTAGTTTTTAATTTATCATTCTGATGTTTCCTCTTAGAGGGTCAGACGATAAGGTCTGAAGGAAAATTTTAGCAATTTCTTTTTTTTCAACCCGCACCGTTTCATTCATCAATACCATTTTGTTGTATTACAAATCTACTTACACACACACACACATATATATATATATATATATATATATATATATATATATATATATATATATATATATATATATATGCCTGTTTCGACAATATTTGTGGAATACTCTATCGATAGTCTTCCTTTACGTGGTAATTCCTCATGGCCGTTTGGTTAGAGCGCTTGCTTGTGGAGTTTAGGGTAATTCTGTAACTGGGTTCAAATTTTGCGACCGTCGTAAATTATCATCTCCTACACTGATGACAGTGGAAGCTTGAAACGCCATGTAGGTAAAAACTATTTACTATTTACTTAAATAAATATTTATATGTACTAGCAAAACCTACACGCAGCAATTAATTGGGAGAAGGGGGGAAGGTTAATTAATAAAATGTTTTTTACTCAGAGAATTTCATAATTTTCATAAACTTTGATAAATCCTCAACTAAATTACCCTCCCCTCTAAAAATGAGATTCTTTTTTTTAGGGTCTAGATTGTTAGGGCAGTTAATATGTTTTAACACTAACCCTAAGTTTGATTGGCAAGGTCATAAAACCACACGCAATCAACACAAAAAGGTCCCCCTTCCTCCGCAGAAAAAAATAACGCACACAATTCATCTTCAATGGCAAAAAATGGTAAACTACCATAAAACCCTAGAATGGCATGAAAATAGAGGATTATTTTACGTTAAATGTATATGCTAAACTGATCCCTGATTCTAAATTCTAAAATATTTTTTGTTGTTTCTCTTTCGACCAGGTTTTTCAGGGTATTGAAACGTCATCGCGTGAAAAAGTAGGATCTCATTTTATCGGGGGCGGGGTGGGGTGGTGTGAGGTGTTAATCTACAATAATATCCAAACTTTCAATATTTTTATTTATGCTATAAAAATAAGATATTTAGTTAGATCATTTTAAATTTATTTATTTAATTTTCGCCGGAAAGGTAAACGCAGCTAAAATCAATTGCTTGAAATTAAAATAAAAAAGGGACGTATAGTAAAAAACAAGCATAAGATTTTAAAAAAATTAAATATTGGTAAATTTGCAGATTAATATCCTCCATTAATATCCTGCCTTTTTAGGGGATTATGTGTTAACACCATGGAAAACGGAAAAAAGAAAAACAAATAATTTAGAATTTAGAGTGAGGGATCAGTTGTATATATATTTAACATAAAATGTTTCCACATTTCCGGGTCATTATATTTTTGTAGTAAAATTAACAAAAATTTTTTACAACTTACCCTAAGTCCGAGTTGAAGGGTCATAAAGCGACACGTAATATCCTAAAAAAGGAGCGACACCTTCCAAAAAGAAAATGCAGTGGATTTAACTCTCATAACAAAAAATGATTCAGTTAACTGCCCGAAAAATTGAATTTATATGCGAAAATTTTCACCACGTTAAATTATAAAATGTTTTTTATTCTTTTCTTATTTCCATCAAATTAAAAAAGATTGGGAGGAGATTTAGTGGAGAATGTTAATCTACAATCATACCAAAATATAAATCTCTATTTTTTTGTAATCTGGACAGATTACAGTGCTACTAAACTTTTGTTTCATTTGTCAATTAGAATAGTGAAAAGGTCTTTGTAAACATTAAGAAATAAGTATGTTGTTAAATTCATAAATTAGGCATCAACATAATTAATAAAAAATGTTATTTATTTAATTTTTACAAAAAATGTAGGAACTGCAAAAAGAGGGCGAAAGAAAGGGGTCAGAGAGAGAGAGAGAACCACACTCTCCATCCTATTCCCCCTTTATTTTCTCCCTTCTGCCTCGCTCGTAGCAAGCCAAGACAACCACACTCTCCATCCCACTCCCCCTTTCTCTTCTCGCTTCTGCCTCTCTCGTAGCAAACCACAACCTTCGGTAAGGTCGTCAGTGAGTGCATGGAGTTAAAACTTAAGGTGTTTTAGTTATTTTTCCGATTTATTTATTAAATAGATTTAATTAATTACTGTTAATATAGATGAAACTATTGCATATAGATAGAAAACATAAGCCAATGCAATTTAAAAAATAGTCGTGCTAATTAGGCAGTCAAAAGGTTATCCCTTAATCTTTTATCTTCTCTATATATACAGAATATCAATATTTTATGTTGTATTATTGATTTAAAGAACAGTAACCCGTTTTGATTATAATATAAGAGTGATAAATTAAAAAACTTTCATATCTATTCATATATATATATATATATATATATATATATATTATGCATACTTACATACCTGTATACACACACACTTTCATACAAATTATTAGTTCATTTATTTATTTCATTATCATTCGATTTTCAACATTTGATTTGTAATATCAATTTGTTCATTTTTATTTTTAATGTTAGTGATTATTATAATTTTTTTTATTAAAGCCATAAGGAACGTTTTTAACTAAAGGGTTTCTCGTCTGAAAATTTTTGAATGCAATTGTTCTGTTTGTTTTTTATCTTTTTTTTATGATTGTGTATTTGCGGATCTAATCTTTGCGCATCAGTATATCCCTGAGGAGGAGCCGAAGAGGTTCTGAAACAATTGTCGGATACTCAAACTATGTTTATTTTAATATATATATATTACTAATTCTCAGTAGCTTGAGTTTAGATATTATAGTTATATTTATTTCTTATTATTAGTTGAATATTTATTTGGCTACCATATTTATAGTTTTTATGCACTATTAATGGTATGTTTTACAACTTTAGTGTCCATTGGTGGTTTCTAATTATTAGTTAGCCATCTTATTTGGTTAACCACATACTATACTAACTTATTTACAGATATAGGTTAATTATTAACTATCTTCATTAATTATTCAAATTTAGCTAAATTAATTTATCATCTTCCGTGCTCTATACAGGGTATGTTTAACAAAAACACCTTTTATTAATAATAATTTCTCATTGTTAATTTTTCTTATTAGTTAATTATTTATATGTTTATTAAAAGTCGTGATCATCGGTTCTTTTTTAACGTGCAGGTTTAGGGGCATCATCTATACTGGTTGGCCCCACCCAGGTAGCTGGCTAGCTGCATGCATGGCAGATCTCACTCCACACCTCAAAGAGGTGACTGCAGAGAGCTTCCGTGCTATGCGATCTCTCTGCAGCAGTTCCCTCCAAGGCAACTTAGGTCGCCTGCCTCTCGCTCATTGTTAAAGAGGTGCGGGAAATATTTCTTGGTTTTATCTCTAAGCATTAGAAGACGGCTTATAATATCAAGAAGTTAATTTTGGATTGAGAAAGAGTAATTTGATTTTAGAAAAATGTCGAGGGATAGGATTTGATAATGCAGCTAGTATGGCTGCAGTTCATGTCGATTTTCAACATCTTCTACAAAACATGAATAGGAAAAACGAAATTTGTGGCCTGTTTTCATCATCGGTTGTCCATGCCTCAGCTGTGATATAAGTACCGTTACATTTTTCGAAGAGATTGACCGATTTTACACATTTTTCTTCGCTTTCATCAGAGACAAAATGATAAAATAATTAATTGTGTTAATAAAGTTAATTTTTTGACAAAAGCGCTTTATTAGATCTTACATGTCACACATCTTTTCAGACTGACTTCAAATATCTATGAAAAACTGTTGAGAAATTGGAAGAATTAGTAATGATCTTGTAAATCCTCAAAGCTACGATAAAAGCTTTTCTTTTTTGTTTGGATATTTAGTCATCTTGGCTTCTTCCGTGTTCTCTCTTCCAAATGCAAAAATTCCTCGTACGTGCTCACTGCTCAATGTCAGTGACAATCATTGGAAACTGATAAAAAGCGAACACATAAAATGCAAAGAGGATATTTTTAAAAAAATTCTCTCCATCTTGTATTTCTTTTTCCTTGTGATTTTGTCAGCATTCTCTTCTTTTTATGAGTGGATCAAGCATGGAAGTTTGGTTCAATAAAACAGTTTATCTTTTACCTTATTTTATATAAGATAAAATAAATAATATAACTTTTCTTAGTTTTTACATCCATAAAAATGTATACATTGTTTACTATTTTAACTAAACATTATTATTTCTCCTTACTACTGAACTAAAGCAATTGCAGATCAGGATTATAAAAACTGAACATTTTTAGTAGTAAATAAAATATCAAATTAAATGCTTAAAAAGAAAAAAAATGACCTGCAAAATCTGGTTTCATGATTATTTTCTTTTAATTAATGTGCTCTATCTCCATCAGAAAA
>OY744526.1:70342906-70412906 GCA_963556195.1 Sepiola atlantica
GCAAAACGTCATAGATTTCTTGTGATGTCTGAGTTCTTCTGGCGGTCTTTCAATCTGTTTCACCTTCAGGCTACTCACAGTCTTAACTTCTCATGGTTTATTCTTTTAGTTTACTGAACCGTTTTTCTATCGGCGTTTGTAATCGTTTCTTTGTATTCCAGCAACTTGTATTCCCAGATGTTTCTCTCTCGCTGGCATCAGATAATTCTGCTTTGTTTTTCACAAATTCTACATCTACTTACTTGTGAAATCGACCCTTGTTGTTGAGAAGCTTTTTGTTTTACTTATCTTTCTAGGTTATGTTGATATCTTTTTATGCCGATATCTTTTTAGCTCTTTTCTCCTTTGCCAAAATATTTATTTTTTACTATCACAGTAACTCATCATTTTTATGGTATTTGATATTTTTTTCCATTTGAAAGACATTTTATCTTCGTATATTTTAGTTCCCCATTTTTGTGATTTCACTTATCCGTATAAATGTTTTCTTTGTTGCATCAAACCTTATCTCCAAACTGGCTTTTTCATCTGTCTTCCTCTGTGAGGAGATTTTGAAATTATCTAGATGTTTTTCTATCGATAACTATCTGCTTCCGCACATTCAGTAATAGCTTTAGTTTAGGTAATTTTTCTGCTTCAAATATATCAAAAAGAACGAGATTCATTTTTTTAAATAGACATAGACAACACGTTTGCACTCCCATCTAACAGTTTTGTCAGACAATTCTTTGAGAAAAATTATCAATTAAACACCATTTTTTCTTTCAGATTAAAAAAAAAATTGTCTACATTTTTTCAAATTTTTTAAATTCTAATGAGTTACCACTTAGTAAGGCCAAAAGCCACTCGAGGATAATGGTTAATGAGATCATCAGTTGGATGATGAACAATGAGAAGATTGAAAACAATGGACGGATTGGATAAATTTTGATTACTTAAGAGGACGGCTTGACAAGTATATATTGACATTGGACTTGAAGGCGAGCATGTTGCATTTTCCAGGGAAAAAAGTTTTGGGGTAACATGTTCCACAAATGGAAAGTTCTCGGAAAGAAACTCTGTTCATGGAGGTTCCACTTGGTTTTAGGTACACAGAGGAAGAAAAGTGGTGTGACCATGAAGGGCCAATAATAATTAAGACAACAAGGTTGTATATTTACAAGAGTGTGTATTTACATAAGTACAGAATAGTATGTTACAGAAAGACTGCTCCGAGACTGCTGGTATTTACTTCTTTCCCACCGCAGGAAGATGTGGCACAAGGACGGTAGGTGGGGAGAATCAAGTCAACACCCCTAAAGAAGGAGCACTCTGGCCTATTAAAACTTGCCTGGACGGCCCCGTCGGTGCGTTTCAGGCAGTTAGCAATAAACTAACTCCTCTCCAAAGATGAGAGGCTAGGCCCGTGAGGGTGGACCTCTTAGGAGTACCCAAGACCAATATCTGAGCTGACAGATAAAAAGCCACCGAAATGGTCAGGTATTTGCCGGACTGATTGTCAAGAGCGGTTCCTCAATTGGTATTTTCTGGTTAGAAGTCTTTAAGAAACAGTCACGGAGAGACCACCTCGAGACTTGTCGTTATCTTATCTATACATAGTGTCTGGAAGAGTCCATTTAGTCACGAATAGGGTAGATCACCATCACACCCTAAGGAAAATTCTTTGCATTTGTAGGAGGAAGACGAGTTCTTCTCTGTGAATGTTTTATAGGCGGGGGGGGGGGGCAAAGATTGGAGCGTGGTCGATCACCTATCATGGAAGTAAAGATAGAGTAGAGAAAGACTAGCATCGTCTGTTTGGTGAAAAAAGAAGCCGTAGGGAAGAAAAGAGATCATCTCCCACTAGATTGCGAAGTTAATTTTGTAGCAACGGATTTCTTTCTTCTATGTATATTTAACATAAAATGGTCCTCTAACTCGATTATTCGACTGACCTTTAGCCAAATAATTCCTGCTACAAACACTTTTTCGCAATTTTGAGCATGGTGAGAATTTTACCTTAGATTTGCAAAGCCAACTGAACACCACTCTAATAATTAAACATTGAGTTTTCAACAAAGAAAATGTTTATAATGTTAGAATTTGGGGCTCAATCGATACAGTAATCAAGATATTTTTTCAAAAAATGAAGTAACAACAATTTAAAATTGTTTTTTTAAATACTAATGAGTCACCGTTTATCAAAGTACAACGTCCACCGGAGAATAACGATTAATGAAACTGACAATTGGATGTAGAAAAATACTAACTATGATTGGAAAGAATGTGTGAAAAGGGCAGGATTTACTTAATTAAGAGAAAGGCTCAAATTGTAGTGAACAAAACTTTGGGAAGTATCAACTGCAAAAAACTAGAAAAAATGATCTGAATATTTTGGGCTTGATCAATGCTAATCCAAAGGTTAAAAGAAAATGAAATAACAATTTTAGAAGGTGGTAAATGTTATATACGTGCGCCTAGTTCTGTTTCCGTTTATATTTTTCTCTTTCAGCTTTTGGTGTCAGTTTCGTTTTCTGTCTTTCACTTCCCATATTTTATCAACTTCATTTACTTTTTATCTGCCGTTAAGTTTTTAATGACTTTGATCAGGGCAGATTGCATGATTCCATCAGTTTTCCAATTGTCACCTTCAATCTATTTTTATAAGTTATTGATTGTTGTTATTTCTTCTTAATTCTTACCAAATATTTTTCACCAAAGAAATAAAGCACAGAGAACAGGCATCGTTTTTAGTTTCATTGAAAACAGTGGAGATCACGTGAACCAATACGCTTATAAAAGTATAAATCTAACTCTCCTTTTTTTCAAATATGGGAATTAAAAAATTTTTTTTGTCCCTATCCAGATTGCCACCTTTTAAGGAGCTGGATTATCGCCACATTAAAAACTAACATTGCCCTTCGTCGGGGGTCAAATAAAAGCTTGGGAGTCTATGAGAAAAAAAAAACAACAACTCTGAAATAATTGATCCTAGATACATTATTGTTCATATCCTTCATTTCAAGGACGAAATACGTCTTATTATATCCATAGTCAAAACTAAGTGACCACCTTTAAAAAGAGATACCACTCTAAAGTTGCGAATAATAAAAATAATTAAGGCAGCTCTCAGTAAAAAATGATACTAAAAAATCGAAAATTTAAATGTAAAAAGAAAAGAGAGCTTTAAATACTAGCTGCCTTCAAAGAACATTTTCATCAATCGCATCTTCAGGGTGTTATTGCTTTCTAAAGGTGGTCACTGAGTTTCGACTATGGGTATAAGAAGACGCATTTTGTCCTTGAAATAAAGGGGGGGGGTGAAGTAACTTAAGTTACCTAAAAAATCTATGATGCCTATTTTAAATCAAGGGAGGCACGAGAGCGCTCTATCCCTTAATAGACTTCAAAATCGGCCTATGCTGGAAATCTCATTTCTTTGATCAATCATAACTCAAAAACCAATAAAACAAATTAGTTAAAACTTTGCACAAAATGTTTATTTGATAGGTTCTATAAGTGTGTAGAATTTCAGCATCATTAGTCAAGGCAATCCAGAGATCCAGAAAGTTCAATCATGAAATCATGTTATCTGTGCATACGTATGTACGTATGTACATACGTACGTATGTGCCACTCTGTATCTCATCAACTATTTGATGGATTCAGCTGATTTTTGGCAGAGATAGAGGTTCTAGGGTCTAGTTGATGACATTTTAATTTCAGTTTACCATATACCTTAGTTTTCCAGAAAATTCAAAAAAACCTTGAAAATGACCATTGTATTGAGGCATAGCCTTTACAAAAGTAGTGACATTCCATGATAAATGCCAGTATACTGAAATCATATGCCCTTAATAGGGTTAAGATGAAAATTCATATACACTAAATGTACAAAAGCAAGGAAATTCCCAAATTTTTACACTTTTATTGTCATATGCGAGCACAACAGGGCTATGTATTTTACTGGTAGGAATTTTTCTTCAGCGCACCTCACACACTTCATCCACTCATGCATAGAGATTTATACTGTAGTGATGTGATAATGAAATGGTTTAGTTGATATGTAGTCATACCCTCAATTAATGACAATAAAAGTGTAAAAATTTGAGAATTTCCTTGCTTTTGTACATTTAGTGTGTATGAATTTTCATCTTAACCCTATTAAGGGCATATGATTTCAGTATACTGACATTTTTCATGGAATAAAATAAATACTTTATGTTCACATTTATTTATTAATTAATAAATACTCAAGATTTCATTAAGATCGGATTGTTCTCTTATTTATTTAGAACAAATATTTTCACTTTCATTGCTCATCCCTAGATATATCATAGTTTATGAATTTTCGAATGAAATCAAAATGGACCAAATAGTAATAGTGGTTGTGACCCAACGGATCACGGGTAGTCTTGTATATTTAGAAATATCTACAATATCATAGAATATGTAATAAGAATACACAAATCAATTGCTCTTATAATATTCCATCAGAAAGGCCAAAAGAATGGCCGTGTAAGTTCATTCTTTCGTCATTATTTCTGAATTCATCCAGTTCATTCTTAAAATGTTTCGAAATTTTTGAAATGAGGATTGATAATTTGGATTATTTGGATCATTCAGACTACTTTTCTCATTTGGGATGTTATTCTCATAACGTTTCAGCCGATGTAACCTCCGACTTTTCTTTAGATGCGTCTTGTCTAACTCGGCAATCTTTATGTCGAACTCGGGAATGTGTAGCTTGATCTCATTCCATCAGCCATAACCGGAGGAGGTGATGGTGGTCAAGTGGATAGCGACACTGGGTGTTCTAAGTTCGAATCCAGTTGGCTCCACAGTACCACTTTCACTTAGGGATGTTGGCAATCTTCTCGTGGTCCTTCCCGTATGTACCCAATGTCTTTCCAGAAAGATTTCTAACTAGAAAAACATTGGGGAAACTAATGCCAACACCAGAATCATCTGATTCACAAGAAAGAAGAAGCCATAACCGGGTAGAACTCTTAAGTAATTTGTAATTGTATTGTTAGTATAGGCCATACTGAAGATTGAACCTTCAACCTCCAGAAGACTGTCACAAGGACCCGGATAAAAATGCTAAGTTATAATCAATTCTTAAATTGTTCTACACAAGTGCTTTTATAAAACTTGAATCGTCTACACTACATGTTTTAGCATTGAACGTTTTGATATTCCACAAAACAGACAAATCAAAAACAGACCAAATGTAAAGATCATCTGATCAGTGTCCGGAATCTGACAAGATGTTGCAAGTTGCATGACTGCTGATTGTCCCATTTTTTTTTTTGCCTTTTGGATTCCAACTGTTCCATTCAAGACAGTTTTCCTGCAGGGGTTCTGCACAACCCTTCGGTACTCAAATCTATTTTCTCTATTTCCTTCTGTCTATAAATAGTTGAAAAGCATCATCAATAATCAATGGACTATCTTAAGCGAGTCCCTATTTACTTGTCTCACCAGGAAAGCAAAGTTAGACACAAAGTGTTGTTTTTTTGCCATGTGGGGGATATTCAGCTCCCCAAAATGGGGCGCTCTAGATGGGACAAAAAACAAAATTGACTCAGTCAAGAAAAATCTCTTCTCTTTTTACTGGGACAGAACAAATACTACACCTTGATCTTAGCCTAAAGGCTAGAAGGGAGGCTTTTATGTAAAGCCAGTCTTTAAATTATTAGAGAAAACGTTGCATTCCTGTATCACATGTCAGCTATTCCTTTCTTATGATTCATATAAGAAGGGTTACTTTTAACATATTAAATAAACATTACATTGTCGTTTTCTCATTACACGTATATGTTACTAGCTGTATCTATCCGGCGTTGCCCAGGATGCAGTGAAGTCATTGTAGTTTTTACTCCTTTTTTTCGTTTGGATATTTTAAAAACTTATACAGAAAAAAAATTAATTGTAAGGGAGACAACTCTTCACTTAAAAATATGAGTCATTGTCCTTGATATTTTGAATTTTCAGTGATAAGCTAAAAATCTTTCATAATATGTTATTGTATTTCCAATAAAACGATACAACAATATCAAGTGAAAATTTGCAAGTCAAAAAATAAAGTTTAATTTGTTAGCTTAAAAGCTATTTGGGTCTGACTTTGAAAATCCGACAAGATAACTTTATATGCTATAGATCAGCTGGAATAATTATTTATCATTTATTAGTTCTATCCCCTCTATTTCTTCTTTTAAATGTTAATCTGAAAGAATCCATGTAAAAATAGCATTCGTTTTAGCTTTACCTGATTTCCCTTGTATTTCAATTTTATTTTTAATATTAGTCGGCATCTGTTTAGATTCTGGTGATGTGACGTAACATCAGGTGCTATGATGCCACATCCATCTACTTTTTCATTAACTCGTTAATATAAAGAAGATGATTGGGATAAAACAAAATAAGATATTAGTATTTTCCTTTTGAAAATAATGCTATATAAAGCTTTTTTTTTATTAATGGGTCACCACTGATCAAGGCCAAAAGACATTCGAGGATAATGAGATGGAATGATTGCCACCTTATGAGAGAATTTAGAATAATTGATGGAATGGATCACGTTCAAATACTTGGGGGACGGTTCATGACAGAAATCTGTTAACATTTAATTTGAAGACGACCCTGTTGTAATCTGGCTTGAACTTTTCTTTGTTTTTTTTTTACAGCAGATCAACTATCAATGGGTTATTTAATGCCAAATGAAATTGTTCGATAGAATCTTATAGGTGGGATAATTATTTTATTTTATTTATATATTTTCTAAAAATTGTTTCAGTTAAATTTTATTGAAAACTCTTATTTATTAACGTAGTTTAAAATGTTGGCAGGGTTAGTGCTTTTTTTTAAATTTGAACTGGTTTATTAACCCATTTTGAGTTATTTAATGTCAAATAATAAGCTTTTATTATTTTATTCATGGAGTTTGCTTTTATTATTGATTTAGGATAATTGGTAATTAAGGGTTGGCTTTACACTTACTTAACTCCAAAATTGGGGCTTTACTACCGGATGCAGTTTAATGTCATTTTCAGGACATCTTGAACTTGCGATCGTTCAATAATGATGGTGATGATGATGATGATGATGATGATGATGATGATGATGATGATGATATTTCATCATAGCTAAAATAAAAATGAGAAATTCTAAGCATAGAGGATCCAACATATATTAAATAAATTAATACCACAATTCATACAAATTAAAATACATACATTTATTTACCAACACTAGGCGATAATAGTATAGAGAGTTTAAAAGTTTGTACAGTGATAGAGATGAGTCCAAAACTTTTTCGTTGAAATAAACTCAGCAAGTTGAAGACTCCTGTTGATTGTGTGAGTATAAATAGTTCAGCTTATGTCTGTATTCTTCTCCCACAAGTTGTTGCAAGTAGTGTCTAATTGATGCAAGTTGAAACACGCTAAAAAGTATGATTAAACAATGATTATCAATTTCCTTTACCCTACTGGTCAGTGATTTAGAACGAAGATCAAGTTGAATAAACCTCTTCTGTATTCTGCCAGTCTTGGGTCGAGTTATTCCTTTTTGAAAATTTAAATAAGGAGCTTTGATTTCAGGCAACAAGCCGTCTGTCTGGAATGATCACGCAATGGCACGTACAAGAGAAACCAGTTAACAAGGTATAGATAATAATTGTGAACTTTCATATGTTTTTGTAATAATGACGGCAGCTTGGTTGTCAGCATGTATGACACAAGGTAGGTTGAAACGAAAACAGACCGACGAGAAGATATGTTCATTTATTATATAGTGAGGTTTGGCACTAAATAAAGATTTTTGTTATGCTTTTACTGGAAATATCTTAAGCTCTTCTCATTGGTCGAAAAATATATATTCTCTGCTGTTATATTTGATTTGAATTCAGCTCGATTTTGTACAAAATACGCAGCTTTTTTTTCGCACATTGAAATTTCACAATTCTAATAATAACACTTTCCCCATCTCCAAAATTGACTAGCTGAAACAGTAGGCACACAGCGTTTACCCCGAAAAAAAGATAGAATTAGTTACGTACTAGACTCACAGATGAAAGAACAACATTTCTGTTACCTGGATAGCTAATTGGCGATTAGAAATTGACTCCTCAATGTAATGTAAGGCTATGTGGAACTGATAAACAAATAAAATACATACAAAAGAATTATTTATATTTGTGAAAAAATAACAAAAAAAACTCTCACCCGTTTTCTCAGTAGCCCCTTACGTCTACAGTGGCGATCTACCTTGTTTGGGGTGAACTATGTTGAAAAAAAAATACACATACGTACACAAAACTCATGGTTATTGCCACTACATATCATTAGTCAACACAAAGTCTTGTTCCATATTTATACGGCGTATGCATGCAGTTGTCATATTCACTTCAGTCCAGGTACAAGGAATACTATTCTCTTTCAAACTTATATATATATAAACACTAAGTAAATTACATTAACAACACACCCTGATCCCATAACACACTTTTTCTTCAATCAAGGGATTTGGGAGAGACTGTTATCCATCTGGACACATTGAAAGGAGAAAAGAATGGAAACATGGAAACTGGAACTGGCAGCTTGAGGACAGCATCTGATAGAGATAGAAATGCAGAGAGCCATTTTCCAGGGAGACTCCCTATCAACACTACTTTGTATTATAGCCATGGTGTCACTCAAGAGCGTACTCAGGAGGGGGAATGCCGGATATAAATTCACAGACACAAATGAAAAAAATGAACCACCTCAATTCATGTATATTGACGACCTGAAAATATATTGAAAATGTAAAAAAGGAACTAGAAATCTAATAAATACAACCAGAATCTTCAGAATAGTGTGCACGACCGTGACCTTTGTAAAAAATGAACCACCTCAATTCATGTATATTGACGACCTGAAAATATATTCAAAATGTAAAAAAAGGAACTAGAAATCTAATAAATACAACCAGAATCTTCAGAATAGTGTGCACGACCGTGACCTTTGTAAAAAATGAACCACCTCAATTCATGTATATTGACGACCTGAAAATATATTCAAAATGTAAAAAAAGGAACTAGAAATCTAATAAATACAACCAGAATCTTCAGAATAGTGTGCACGACCGTGACCTTTGTAAAAAATAAGGCTAGCACTAACCACTGTGACGTCAGCAGAAAAACGAAACTCAATGGAAAGGCCTTCTCTTTACGAAGGTCACGGCATGAAAAGGAGGAAACTTGAGACAGTAAAGGGCAAGTAAACAGAAAAATCTGCTTAATATTTCGATACTGCACAAATAAAAACTACTCAGTTTCACCTGGGGGGGCTAATATCTTCAAAATTAAATTAGTTGTATTTATCATCACTTTTAATTTTTACTTTTATCCGATATTCTACATAGTTTACTTATATTAAAGACCCGGGCGAATCCTGATAGCCCTGCTAGTTGAATATGAAAGTATTTGTATGAATGTCCAAAACTATTCTAAAATAATAACAAAAATACTAGCTAAAAGATAAATAATAAAAAAATGTCTTGTTTTCTTTTCAATATAAACCATGAATGGGAAACCAGGTGTTAATCTTCCCCCTTAACCTCCCCCCCCCCTCCCCGGAAGATTTATGTATATCTATCAGAGTTTTCATAAAAAACTGACATTTCATATCTCTTCACAGATGAAAAGTAGATTAAGCAATAAATAGTGGGGCCATTTTTATTGCCCCTTTTATTCAGCTTTACTCTATTAAATATTATTGTATACTTTGAATATCAGATATGCAGGATTCATGGTGTTTATCTTGGCTTTTATAAATACATCCAAAAAATGAAAGGGAGAATCTCACACCAAGCTACCATCACATCATCTGCCAGAAGATTATCCAACGTTATATAGTTATCTGCTCGGATTTTCAAAGTCAGACCAGTTATTTATCTTCCTCCCACAAGGTAAGATGTGACACAAGGTCGGGAAAGTGGGATTTCAAAAGCCAGTGCTCGAGAATTTGAGCACTCTGGCCTACAAAAATATTTTATGTTACTCCCACAAGTAAGATGTGACCCAAGGTCGGGTCGAGAAAGTGGGGTCTAAAAATTGCCCGGTAGGGGCGCCTCAGGCAGTAAGCAATAAACTTACTCCTCCCCAAAGAAGGGAGGCGAAGCCTAGAAGGTTGGACCTCCTAGAACTGCACAGGACAAACCCATAGATCGGAGTAAATCAAGCCCCGAAGGCCGAGACAATACCAGTCTATGAGGTGCAGTATCCAGCGGAACAGATACTACACTTTGATCTTGGCTAAAAGCTCAAAGTCAAATCATTTAAGCTGATAAATCAAATTTTGCTTCTGACTAGCCAATTTTAATTTGTTATCGTTGCACAGTGTTATTGGCAATATAATAATGTATTTAGTATTATTTGGATTAGTCGGACTACTGTTCTCATATTGGATGCTATTTTAATTGCATATATCCAGTTCACACACACAATTCCATGTAAGTGTAGAAAATATGTAGAAAGATGAGACATGCCACCCAATAAAAGTAAGGCTAGAAGAACATCGGAAAGCTGTAACACATAGAGATATTGAAAAGTCGGGTATGGCTGACCACATATAGAGGGAAAAGGACAACCATCTACTCTTATGAGATAAAGTAAAAATTATGAACAAATAAGGACGGTGGAGAGTAAGACGACCTAAAGAATCAGCACATATGTTGGACAACAGTGGCCTCCTAAGTAGACCTAGTATAGAATTTAATACAATATGGGAACCATTAATTATAAATAATAGATTAGGACACAATTAAAGCTCCTAAAATTCATATTAGAATTGTCCGCAGGACCTGTGTGCAACGGATAAAAATGCTAAGTAATAATCAGTTCTAAATGACAGTCTTCTGGAGGTTGAAAGTTCAATATTTAGTACGGGCGATACTAAGAATACAATTACTAATTACTTAAGACTTCTATCTGGTCATGGCTAGCAGAACGAGAACAAGCTACCCCCATGGATTAAATAGAGTTTTCCGTTTTAAATTTCGAACAGATTTCCGAGTTCAATATAAAGATTTCTGAGTTCGACACAACTGAAGAAAGTCAAAGGTTACATCGGCCAAAACATTGCGAAAATAACATCTGAGATGAGAATAATAGTCCGAATAATCCAAATAATATTAATTATCAATTCTCATCTCATAAATGTTAAAGCATAATGTTCTTAGTTACAATTTATTTGAAAAGTTACTAAGTTCGGTCCAGACGACTGTTAATCTGAAACTGTTATGACGTGATGGTGATATACCCTATTCGTGACTAAATAGACTCTTCCAGACACTATGTATAAAGGAGATTACGACAAGTCCTGGGCGGTCCCTCTGCAACTTCTGTTGCTTTGAGACTTTTGACTGGAAGATACCAGTTGAGGATCTGTTCCTGACAATCCGTCCAACAGGAACTGGGTCATTTCGGTGGCTTTTTATCTGGTTCTGGGTAGTCATAGGAGGTTCACTATCCCAGGCCATGCCTCTCCTCTTTGGAGTGAAGTTATTTTAATGCTCACTGCCTGAGGCGCTCTGACGGGAGGCCGATGAGGCTGCCCAGGCTGTTTTTAGGAGGCCAGAGTGCTCCTTCTTTAAGGGCGCTGGCTAGATTCTCCTCACCTTCCAGCCTTGTCCCATACCTTCCTGTGGTGGAAACGAAGTAAATACCCAGTCTCGGGTCAGCCTTTCTGTAACATACTATTATTTACTTCTGTAAATACACACTCTTGTAAATATACCACCGTGTTGTCTTATTCATTATCGGCCCGTCAAGGCCACAACACTGACGACGAGAACTCGGAATTATTCAGACACAAAATAACCCGGACTTATGTTGCACACAACGCTGGCAACGCAAACTCGTACTTATATCAGATACAACATAACCATTACTACAATCGGAATGTTGGGTTTTCGAAAAAAGACTTAAGTGGTGTTCTCGGAAAAATTGTTAATTACAGCAGTAACCGTGAGAAGATAAAAGCCGTACTAGATTTTTAACACACGAGGTGTGCCAAATCTGCAAGAGGAAAAACACTCAAACGTCAGAAATTAGGATTGATAAAAAAGTGTTCGTTCTTGAATAGAAGAAAAATATTTTAAGTCGAGGTTTTGTCTTTCTTCGTTTATTATTGTTTAATCAAGAAACGAAAATAAGTTTGAACGAGTTATTTATTTTTTATTTAAGCATTTATCTTCCAATGTGAACAGCTACGACCGTATATAAAAAATAATAATAGATACTCGAAACAGTCGCCTATTTTAAGTGATGAAAAAACAGATTTCAAGAAAAGCAATTGGAGCGAATGAAAAGATTGGAGGAAATGTTTCTTCATACTCAACAGAAACAGAAAAAAATACACGAATTATTGAATAGAGATCAAAATGGTTAAGATGAAAGTGCATTTTTACAAAACGATATTTGGAGCGCTATCGATAATTTTAATTACGACCCTGAAAATGAAATTACGTTTGCTTCATATTTCAGACGATACGAAGATATTTATAATACGGACTGTGCGAATTGGACCAACTTTTAAAAGGTTCGGTTGCTATTAAGAAAATTAACATACCAAATTCGTCAATTATATATTGCCCCAAAAAGCAGCAACCATACATTTGTTGAAGCGATACAATTATTAACTAACTTTTTTGACCTAAAACGTCTTTTTTACAAAAGGTGGAAATGTATGAATCTCAGAAAGTAAGAAAACGAAGACTACACCACTTTCGCTGGCATAGTTAACAAACACTGAGATCATTTCAAATTGTCGGAGTTGAGCGCTAACAATTTTAAATGCCTAATCCTTGGACAAGGGGTTAGTATCGAATATGGATGCAGAAATCAGAAGAAGAGTTCTTAATAAAGTAGAGAATGAACCTGGTTTAACATCACAGAGGGCTGCAAACTTTTTATTAGTGTTTGCCAAGATTCAAGAGACATTCAGAAAAGTGGAGTGTCACATATTAAACATTAATTAACCAACTAAATTTAATAAACAAAGAAAAATAATTCGCCCCCTAAACCTTGTTTTGATTGCATTGCTACAAAGATTATCCATATAAAATGAAAACGTGTTTTAATTGCAATTTGCATGGACACAAAAGTACACACTGCAGAGATAAAGATAACATTTAAAAATAGCTTTATTAAAAAATTTAAATGTCGAAGCAGAAAGACTAAAGAAAGAATTAAAAAGAAAGCTTTCCAGAAGTTTTTTTTTCTGGTGGACTGGGAAGATGTAACACAATGACTGCCAAGTTTGAATTTAAATCAAATATCCAACGAGTTTTTAAAAAGAAAATAAATGTTTCTATTCGCGTCATTAAATAAAATGGACGAGGAATTAAATAGAATAAAAATAATGAGAGTATTATCGAAAGCAGTGTACAACAAGTGGGCTTCGCCTACAGTCTATGTAAAAAAAAGTAAAGAGATCCGTGTTTGTGCAGATTTCTTTACAGGATTTAACCATGCACTAAAGGATTAACACTACCCTCTGCCTTGTCAAGAAGAGATATTCGCTAAACTCAATGGAAGAAAAATATTTTCAAAGGTTGATTTAAGTGATGCTTATCTACAAATACCTGTGAACGAGGAGTGCTCAAAGCTACTTTGTATCAATATCCATAGGTGTTTTTAAAAATTCGAACAATTCCATTTGGGGTTAAGGTTGCCTCAGACATTTTTCAATGAGTAATGAACACATTGCTTAGTGGACTGGAATTTGCCACAGCCTACATAGACGACATTCTAGTGATCAGTAAAAGCACCGAACAACACGAACTATTTAAATGAATCCAGGACTATAGATTTCAATTGAAGGAAGTAAAATGAATGCGATTCTTTCATGGAAGTATAAAATAAAAATAAAATATATGCCGGACCCGGAAAACCCACTACAAAGTTTTCTTGGGTTGGCAAATTATTACAATTACACAATTTGATGAGCTATTTCAAAAAAGGAAAAGATTCGGTTTGAATGACAGAATGCCAAGAAGCATTTGAAAAATAATAAATATCCTCACATCAACATTATGTTTGAGGCACTACAATCCAGATCTCGAAATCATTATACGTCATTGAAGCTTGCATTACACAAACTAGAAGATGGATCTCTAAAACCTATCGCATATGTGTCTCATTCATTACTACCTGCATTAAAAGAGTTACTGACAAATCGAGAAGGAAGCATTGGGTACTATTTTTACAGTCACCAAATTTCGGAAGACATTTTGTGTTGCAAACTGACTATAAATGAGGAGTTTGAATTACCTACTGGGGAGTTTGAATTACCTACCTGGGGAGTTTGAATTACCTACTAGACACCATCCTTAGGTCTCTCTGTACAAGGGTTTGTCAGGATAACCTGACATGATGATACTTCCCCTACAAGTAAACCCTGACCAAATATTCAAAATAACATAGTATCCAAAGCCCAAATAAGATCCCCTCAACACGGCTATACACTGGCTCATACCAGGAATGGTGCACCTTTTCCAAGTAATGTTACCTCAAGTAACATCACCTACCTGGATACTCCACCAGACTAGATGAATTCTTGTCGTAGAATCCGGTAAGACCAAGAGACCACAAAAAGATATACTGTCAAACATTTGTAGTGGAGCATATCATGCGGGAAGCAATGGTCAGGCAGAACGGTTCGTAGACGTTCAAAAGAGCACTTAAGAAAACGAGGTAAACACCTACCGAAAAGGACATTCAAGAATCTTTGCAGGTATATAGAATGACCTCAAATAACAATGTTCTATCTTCTATGACCCCAGTAGAAGAAATGTTTGCAATGAAGATTAAAACAGTATTTGATAGACTGTTGCCAACCCTTACTAAACCAGGAGGTGGAAAAATATCACGAATGGACGCTTCAGAGTTGGAGAAAAAGTTTTCTTTTGGATGTTCAAAAACAATAAATCCTACTAGTAAACAAGGATAGTAGATAAAAGGGTGTGAAACATGCTTTACATGGTAAAGGGGCCCAAGTGTACCCACAAAAGACACATGATGAAACGAAATACAGATGCTGTCAAGAATAATACCCCAAAGAACGTTCTGATGGATGTAGTGTTCAACACATTTGAGATACCAATTCTGCAAATAGGTTCTGAAGAACAAAGATCAAAAAGGAAGTGTAAGATTATGGACTTCATTGAAATAAACCCTGAAAAAAAAGTATTGACTCCATACGGAGCAAAGTTAAAAAGGGATGTTATAGTGTTGTGGCGATCTATCCTATTCGTGACTAAATGGACTCTTCCAGACTCTATGTATAGAAAACGTTACGACAAGTTTTGATGCAGTCTCGGAGCAGTCTTTCTGTAACATACTATTCTGTACTTCTGTAAAAACACACTTGTACAAATATACCACCGTGTTGTCTTAATTATTATCGGCCTTTCAAGGTCACAACAGAAACATTTTTAAATAATCGCTTAAACATTTAAAAATAAAAGTCAGCAAGGGGGATAACTCATTTTAAATTAGAGAATATAATAGGTTTTGTATACCTTAAGTTTAAAGAAAACATCATCATCATCATCATCATCATCATCATCATCATCATCATCATCATCAGTAGTAGTAGCTTTACGTCTGTTTTACATGCTGCTATGTGTTGGACAGTTTTTAGAAATTTATTTTCACACTAATCTTTCTGGACAGGTTTTTATTCATCCCCCTTTCTCTCAAATCCATCCTTATCACTTCCAACCATGTTTTATTTTACCTTCCCCTGGCAACTTCAATTGTTCTACATCTACTAAACCAAAGAACTCTTATCTATTCTGTAACTGTGACCATACTAACAAAGTCTCCTGTTTTGCACAAATCTTCCAATACTGTTCATATTTAATCTTCCTCTGAGGTCATCAAATCTAAACCTGTCTTTAAGACTCATATTACACATCCATCGTATCATTCTCATATCATTTTTCTTCCATGCAACGCATGTTCTCAACCTTCCCTTACCAGGTTTCACTTCCATGCATCATTACACTATGCCCACATGCCTGAGAAAATGTTCCATTCGTTGACAATGGTAACATTCTGCTAGTTAGTAATGGATAAGTTCTCTGAACTTACTCTATCCACTCCTTACTCTTGCAATCACACTAGCACCAGCCCCTCTTTGTGCTCCAATAGTATCACCAAGATAACAAAACTTATGAACAACCTCAATAGCTTCGCCATTCAAATATACTTTCTTACATCTGAATTCAACTTCTTGCACAGAAACTGGTTATCTGTCAACTAACCTGTAATTCCACTGCACGTCTTGCATACCCAATACTTACAAGTACTACAAGGAGTTGAGTTGCTCCCAACCCTCTTTCCACAAACTGAACAAGGAAACGTTCCTCTTCTGGGGACTTTCCAACACTACAACCACTGATCATTAATTTTGTTTTAGTACCATCCACTCTCAGACCTTCACTTTCCATCTCTCAATTCATCTGTAATTCTACTGCATTTCCTGTGTACCCAGTGCTAACAAATACCATAAAAGATGGAGTTGCTCCTAACTTTCCACCAAAATCAAATTAGATTTGAATAAATTTTAACTAAAAAAAAAGTTTCATACATATTTCAGAAAAATATTTGCTTGGTCACATGAACATATATGGGCTTAAAGGGACAGTTAGAATCTCAAAAAAAGATCTCTCGGTTAGAGTTTCTGAAATAGCAGGTGTATGTTTGGCTTCCGGTAGGATTTATCATCTCCAGCAAAAACAAAAAGATAAAGAAAATTGAAAAAAAAAAACAAGTTCTAGTTCTGGTCACTTCAATAGAGATGAGTCAACAGACGCCATGTAGAAGTTTACAACTGTAAATTTATTTAAAAATCATGCTTCCAATTAGAAATCGTTGTTACCATCTGTATTTAATGTTTTTTTTTATCTACCCCCAAAAAGGCATATGGTCACTGAAGCATAAGGGGCTACTGTGGTAAGTGCCAGATTTATAGGGGTAAGGGTAATCTAGGTGGGAAGTTAGGCAGCAATGTATTTGTTTATAGTACATTTAGATTTCTGTATGTTGGTACTGTCGGGTAACAGGGAGCAGGAAGGGAATCCCAAAGGTAAGCAGTTCAAGGAAATAAGCTATCAGAGTAGAAAATCTTCCCGCATCTAGGGACCTCTACAGTGAAAAGATGTGTTTTAGCAACTAGTCTGATGGATTGGGGTAGGTAGGAGGTATTTTTGTTGAGGGGTACAAGTTCAGCAAGTTCAAGAGCATAAAGCAAGCATAATGATGCAACTCTGTGGCGATGCGACAAGGAGTGTATCTTGAACAATGTATATGTAATGCTAATTTGCAGGAAATAATTATGGCTTTATTTGCAAACATGTAAACATAATATGCCCACCCTATCGGATTAAAAAAGAGCTGATGTGGAAGCACCCTTACCGATATTCTGTTATATTGCTGCCATTAAAACAGAGTAACTTTTCGATCTTTCCTTCTAGTGTCCAAACTTTTACCCCACGAATTTATTTTCTCTAAAATATATTTTCCCACTCCCTATTTCAATCGACCAATCGGCAGCACATCTCCACCAATTGAATTTGCCCCGAAGGAGATTATGAGACAAGATTTGACATGATTTAGCATGACACAACTGTCAGTTTTTCTCGACTTCAAACTCATTCATAACTCACTAACCAATCACACAGCTACCACACTGACACATCATCACGAGCATACCCACACACATCTTATCTCATAGTGGTAATTATTAAAAAATCAATGGGGTCAAATTTTCTACTTCCTCCAAAACATCCGACATTTACAGAAGCCCTTCAATATTTCAATTAAAATCACAAAGAAAATTAATAAGTTAAAGAAAAACGATGGATGCATTAACAATATTTAAAGTAATTAAACTGGGCAGCAACATTTGCGATAAAGAGATTAATAGATTCATTTGTAGATTAATAGATTAATATCCTTCACTCTATAATAAAGAGCAATGTGTATTTATATGTATATATATCCGTTCCATCACAAAAGTTATTGAATAAAAATCTGCCGGACCAATCCATTTCAAATATTTAGGGGAATTGAGAAAGCAAATAGCATGCCAAACAACCTCCTCACCTTACATTTATTTCCATAATGAAACGTTTTCTTTCCGCTTTCTATACCGATTTATACGTTTTTTCTTGCCTTTTCTTTTCAGTTTTACATTTTGTGACGTTTTCTTTCTTACTTATTTTTTTTAAGTATCACCGATTTAGACGTTATTTTATATGAATATTAGTGTGAACACCGGCGAAGGATAATTTTTTCCCATCATTTTTGACAGAGGGTGTACACTCGTATATAATATTATCCTTGTTCCTACGTTAGTACGGCCATTATAACCTGATACTGTTTAACTTTGTATTTCTTAATTTTATTTTACATGGCCGACCTCGAAAATAAAATATTTAATATAATTACTAAACCCTCCATTTATGCCCGCTACATTGATGATATCCTTATTTTAGTAAATAGTATAGATGAAATAAAAAAACTACAAGATACTTTTCAAAATAATTCAGTTCTTAAATTCACTCATGAGCTTAATGTTACCAATAAAATTCCGTTTTTAGATGTTCTCATTGACTCCAACGGTGATGCATTCATCACCTCTCCCTATAAAAAACCTACATCTATTAACACCTGTATTTTAAATTTTAAAAGTGAATGCCCATATAGATATAAAATTGCTATGGTAAAAAATCTATTAAACCGTGCAAAATTAATCTCCTCATCCAAAAAAATATTTTTTAATGAATTAAAAAACATAAAGCAAGTCCTAATTAATAATCAATTTCCCAATTATATGGTTGATGAACAAATAAAATTAATGATTAGAAATTTAGATAATCCTACTAATAATAAGCTAAATAATTCCCACTACATAAATCTATTCTATTGTAACCAAATGCATCCAAACTTTAAATTGGATGAAAAAGCTCTTACAAATATAATACATCGCTATATATCCCCCACCAATTCTGATGATAAAATACGATTTATCATTTATTATAAAAAATTAAAACATCCAACTATGTTGTTAAAAATAACACTTCTCCAACCCAAAATACATTAGGAAGAACCAATGTAATATATCAGTTCCAATGCCCAATGGAAGAATGTATCTCCGACAACAATAAAAAACTAATTCTTACATAGGTTTCACTTCCACAACACTATCCCGAAGACTCACCCTACATCTCTCCGACACTAGCTCCATATGCCAACACCTAAAAAAACATAAGTGTACCCCCTCCCAATATAGAAACATCCTTGTTAACAATACCAAAATAATACACCACGATACCAATATCAAAAAATTTAAAATACTTGAAGCCCTCTACATAAAAACTAAACATCCCACAATTAATAATGTCAATTATGAAACTAGTCGCAACATTTTAAAGTGTCTAGCATAATAATTAACATTACCAAATTCTTAGCCATTAGGTAGTTATGCGTTTGAATTGTATGCATTTTCTTTAACGTCATCAATTTCTTAACGGTTTAAACAGTCAAACTTTTAAATCTCTCGCCATCACGCTCTCATGTACATTTCAACTTTACAGACGCTTTTTCAAGTTATAACTACTTGCCGTTATAATTAAAAAATGAGCACAACAGTAAAGTCATAATATGTAAAGACACTAAAACTAATACCGCCTGAAGATGATTTGACGATTCAAATCGAAAGTACTTGCAAAAAAGAAAAAAGAATGGAATAAGAAACCCATGGATCATATTTACATTAATTTGACCGAAACATTAGATGGACAATTCGGAAAATTGAAAAAATAAAAAAAAAGTCGCATAAAACAAAACCACTCCGTGTTATTTAATAATGTTTGCCTAAATGAAAATATGCTGCCTAAATACACACAATATATATATATATATCTATATATATATATATATATATATATATATATATATATATATATGGGGTAAGGTACACGATAATTCATGAAAATGAAGTGTCGTGATGGACAAAATGTGTGAAAAGATGACAGACGGAAAACAAGTCAAAGTGCAGGAGAAAAACAAAAACAAGAGATTTTTTGACCGGTTTCGTTTGTGGGGAACGTCTTCCTTTGGCTACACATTTGCGGACATATTTCAGTAATACCTGGAAATCAGCTTAACTTCTTCAATATTGGTTAAAAAATGAATCTTTACATCTATATTGAATAATAGCCTGAAGAAGTTCAGCTAATTTCCAGTTCAAATATATCTGCAAAAGTGTAGTCAAAAATGTTTGTTATACAAAACGTTTTGTACCAAATAAATTTACATGTCTATCTGTTATCGAGCACAGTAAAGATTCACTGTATTATACCCTGTGGACATAAACTTACCGGGATTATTGCTACCTTACAATATTTTTTTTTTCTGGAGGCGAACTTTGGATTTCTGAAGAGCAGCATCAATGAAAGATCCTGAATTGATATATATAAATTATTGGTTGTTCATCTATCTGCGAAACGGTCCGTCAAATTGCACCAGAGCTTTTGGCTTTGGGAAAAATGAAAAAATCAAAACAAACTTAATCCCTAAATTTTAGCATATATATATATATATATATATATATATATATATATATATATATATATATATATATATATATGCAGCAAGTTGTTATTAATACAAGTCTAATTGAAGACTACAGAATTTTCTCATTTCGTAATTTTTTTAATTACTGTTTCGACTCGGCGAGCAAGTTACCGAGTCTCCAATGATAATTCGTGTAGTTTGGCTCTGGGAGTTTTTTTTTTATCGGCCATCTCGAGTGCTTTCTATCTTCGCGATTGTCTTCAGGAGGTGGCTTGTTTTCTTTTCGTAATGTTGTTGTACTTGTTTTTTTGTGATTTTATGATTTTCTTGTTAGTTTTTACAAAAGAAGATGAAAAAAGAAAAATGGGATGTACCTGAGTCTGTTGTTTACTGATGTATTTGTGTAGTTATTGTTTTTATTAATTTAATTTATTCATTTTTTAATATTTTTTTTTTCTTTCATAGTTTGTATATTTATTTTGTATTTTTATCATTAAATTCAATTATGGAAGACATTTATTACATTAGTACCGATGTTAAAGTTTATTTTATTAATTTTAGGTTGTTTTTTTCTTATATATATAGTGCTTCAAGGATTATTAATCGGCTTGTACAATTATTTTTCCGTGTGATTTTAGCGTTAACTATTAATGTTTTTCTTATCTTGCCTGACTGTAGTGTTTTTTGTGTGTAATTAGGCTGTGTTGAATTGCACTGGTGTCGGATAGATGATATGTAAGACGTCGGAAGAAAGTTGTTGTTGTGCGGACAATATAGGTACTATATTATTCTGTTTGGTTATTAGGAAGATATTCCTCAAATGGGCACGTGAACATATATAGTAAGTTTGTTTGGCTTAGAGTTGAGTTAATAGTGTTATTATGTTTTATAATTAAGTTAGATGCTGTAAATTTTGTGTAGTAGATTGCTAGTTTAATTTTATTCTGTTGTTCAACAGGTTTAATATATCGATGTATTAGGTTAATTATTGCTTTTACATCGAGTTTATAATTAGGCTACATGTGACTTTTATAATGTAAGTGAAAAGTGTCGTTTTGTTTTTGAATTCTATTCTTATTTTTTTATGTAATATATAGTTTGATTTGTTGATCAACAATTTATTTAGAAGATTGTTATGTTATTGATTAAGGTTTGTTTATTGTTAGCTAGTTCTTTATAAAATATTGTCTTGGGTAAGGATATAGTGTGTGCGCGATACACGACATCCACTTCTAAAAAAAAATAATAACTCCAGTCTCCTCAACTACCACAGTGAATGTGTACAAAAATATAAAATAGCCATAATAAAACCGGTGTCTATCGCGCACACCTTTCTGGCACCATATCTCAACGACAATTACATTCCCGCATCACATTAAATATGTATTTACATTTTTATTTTTCATCTTTACTTCTCAATTTTTGCCTATTTACAGACATTCAAGATTAAAGGATTATCAGAATATAATCAGAATATAATTTACAAACATATAACGAAATAAAATGCGTCCATGCAAGATGGACGCTAATTTCGTTTTAATTCGCTTTCAAATTCCTATTTTTAAAAAAAGTTTCTTTAAAAACATATTTATCGAATGAACACTATTTTGTCAACAAATATTAAGGATACATCTCATGTTTACAACTCGCAGTGTCTAGCATCCTTTCACTCATTCACATGTTATATTCCTTCCTTTTCACTTCCTTTTCTAACTTTAGCGTTTTCTTCGCTTTTGTTGTTTACTTTTTAAACTTAGGACGTTTCACTTTTTTAATTTTACGAAAATGAGTCATGTCTATTGTAATGACAAAAGAGAACAGTCGTAACTTAAGAAAGCTTTATTCGGCATAAACTGTCAGTACAATGTTAGTGCTGCTATTTATTGTTAAGACGAACAGGAGAGTTCTGCAAAGGGGAGATAATTTAGAATAGGGAAATTATTCGTAATTGTTCATTACATCTATATTACTGAAATTATAAGCCAACGGGAAATTTCGAATAACTAATCTTATATGTAATAATCGCTTGAATTTAATTATGAAAAGGAAAGAATAATGTAAATAAAATGGAAAGTTTGATTAAAGACTCCCTCAGTGAATTATGACGCTTTTTTATTTACCAATTTTAATAAACGGTGGGATTTAATTGGCTAATTATCTCTGTTGATTATCCGATTAATATTAACGATAAATCCCGGAAAATGTATGTTACGAAGAGAATTATTGAGCCGGCTAGAATATGTAATCAATCAAATCGATTTGTTTTGTAAAAAAACGCATACTAATATATTCCGTAAATGACTGGCTAGCCATAATCAAACATATATTTCTACGATAGTGCACATATTATTTCGTATTCTGATAATAAAATATTTTTATTTTGAAACGACCTTTTTTTGAATATTTAATCCGATTAAAAGTTTTCGTTCTGATTAGTAATGTAATAAAAATAGTTACAATTCTGTCAGTCATAAGTCCTCTGACCTCTACACAAATCACACATGTAAAATCTACGGATGCTCAAATATGTAATAATGATTCACATTTTCTTACATTCAGGTTTATTATTTTACTTTAAGCAAACACAAATTACTTATTAATAATATTAGCCATAGTTTTCCATTTATTAACTTAAATTCACACATAAAATACACGTTACATAACATATATTCATAAAAACAATAAGAATTTTAGTTTGCATAGGTTTGATTTTTTATATGAATATATGTTATGTAGCGTGTATGTTATGTGTATAACATATTTATTAAGTTTAAAAAATGGAGAAATTACGACTAATAAATATTCGGTATTTACTTAATGTAAATGATTATTATATATTTGAAGATCCGTAATGTTTACAAGCGGTGAGGCAGAAAGTATGTATACTACAAATCATTTGATTAAACCTTATAAATTATAGTTTATACTTTTATAGCAAACTAATATTTGATTACAACAATATAATTTTATATAACTACAACAATACGTAACTGTTCGATTACTTTCCAGGATGAATTTTTTTTTCTTTCAGCTTCTTTTTAATATTTGAGGAGAGGGTATTATTTATGCAATACTTTTTTTTATTCAACGTTACGTTAACATTCACTGTTTATCCAATGGAAGTGTAACGTTAACACTGACGTCTAGTGTAATATGGGTGGGAGCAGGAGTTTCTTGGATACTCACACAAGTGCATATAAGTATATCTGATGTGCACTTATTAAAATTGTCAATTTGTTTTTATTAAGAAATATATCTTTGTTTAAAGATAGAGGACTGTCCGAGATATTAATATTATGATAATTTGGTAAGAAATAAGAACGGAAAGCTCTTGAGTGATGTGAAAGTAATACCTAGTAAAGAAATTGTGACACAGAATGAAACATTTATTTATGACTTTCAGCTGAAGAAAACACATGAGGTAAAGAGAAAGTGTATCCCCATGATTAAGGTGTGGAGGCTGCTGAATGAAGAACATGTGAAATGCGAGATAAGACACCAAGTGAATGAGTGTTTGATTACTAGATTTACTTCAGGAAGTGCAGAAGAACAGTGGAAGAAGTTGAAGGATATGCTGTTAGAGGTAACAGACCAGACTTGTGGATGGGCAGAAGGGACCCTACAGTATAGGATGACATGGTGGTGGAATTAGGAATTTAAGAAGTGTATCAAATAAAAGTAGAAATTATGGAGTCAGTGGAGAAAATGTTTAGTGAATAAAGATATGTATCTAGTGGCAAAGAGGGCAGTAAGAAGAGCAATATACAAAGTCAAGATGGAGGCTAGGCAAGGCTAGGTTTCCAAATATACTACAAAGGGATGACCAGAGGAATGAAGTATTCAGGATAGCCAAACGGATGGCAAAGACAGACATGGATATTGTTGGAGAGAAGTGGATTCTAAATGACAATGAGACTCTTGCAACAAACGAACAGGTAAAAGTGCTCAGAAATGTTATTAAGAGAGATTGTTGAGATTTCATAGGACCGTGAGAATCTAGAAGTTGCGGAAGCAATATTGACACCAGCCATGAGAATTGAGAAATAAGTGGTACGAAAAGCTGTAATATGAAGAATGGTAAAGCACACATTGTTGCAGAAATGTTGAAGGCTGCAGATGAAATAGGCATTGAGATGATCACAGACTTGACAGATAATGAAAGAAGGGACTTTTCTGAAAGATTGGGATTTGAATACAATTGTGAACTGTTACATAGATAAAGGAGGGGCACTGGCTAGATGTCATTACATAGACTTAAAGTTGATGGAGCAGATCCTGAAAATCATTAAGAGAATAACTGAAGTCAGATAAACATAGATGAAATGCAGTTTAGCCTTATGCCTGGGCTAGGTACTACTAATTCTATATTTATCCTGAGTCAAATGAGAGAAAAGTATCTTGGTAAGAAGAACCTGTATTATGCTAACTTGGCGACAGGAATTAGTAATTTTTGCAACATAAGCTTTTTGGTTAAGATCAATGCCGTGAATATTTGTTCGCAACAATGTTACATGCTGGCTGTCAGTGGTGATCTGATTAGCCGTTATTTTCTCTCAGCTTTATATAGATGTGCCCACGGAAGGTTCTGGAATCATTTTTCTTTCTGTGTCTGATAGGGTACTGTTTGATAAGATCTAAAAATCAGTTAGCCCCAACAACTTGGATGCATTTTTCAAATGGTAATCTCAACACTTTATCTTAACTTCAGTGTCTATACTTTCTAGTTGTTTTCACATATTTTTAACATTATAATAGTTTCTAAAAATCAAAATGGATAAGTATAAAGTTCACATTTATGTTGTATTGGAAACATAATTGATGACATTTTGACAATTTAAAATTTTTCCCTGAAAATCAATATTTGTTATTTTAAAAAAATTCCCAAACATTCCATTTTTTAAATGTATTCCTTTGTTTTCAGAAAAATGCTTCGAGCTGTTAAAAATTAATCAAAAAAAATTAATTTAAAAAGTTCACATAATGCTAAGTGAATGCATTAAAAGCTTCGATGAATCCATTTTGTATGTAAGCATGTTCGCCCTTAACTAAATGCAAAATTCATTTTTCATATATTTCTCATCAATTATTCTCCTCTTTCTTTCATATAAAACCATTTTTATATTCAACGGCTTTAAAACAAGCTGATGGATTTTTCCCAGAAAATGAGTAAAATAAATGTCTTCTCTTCAATATTTTATATTTTGATTTTGAAGGTATAAAAACGGAGCCATTAAATGGAAAGAGAGTATTTGATGCTGAATCTGTGAATATTTATGTTAAGTGATAAATTTGTTAGTTCAGTTGGTAGAGCATCGGACGCCAATCACTCAATCAATTTCGAATGTTGCTGCACCTAGCCACACTAACGAGCTGTAGAAACGACGAAACACGTGTCTGTGGATAAATATATTTTATGGGTGGGCCACTCTGGTGGAGGAAATAATGGTTTCTACTTAGCGTAAAAGCAATACTTTTCTGTAAAAAGAATTGAGTACCTTCAGTTATCAATATCATAACAGAATTTAAATAGATGAATAATTTCATTTAATATACGATAAAATTTCTCCTACTACCACTAGCAGTCTCGTTTTCTTAGGCGAAAGAGCACCAGGATAAAGCACTGGGGTCCCGATTTTGAATTTGCTACATCTGGCCACACCGATGAAGAGTGTATTTGCTAAGATGGGTGTATTTGCTGATGATACCACGCTCTACTCTCGACATATGAGAAAAACAGTGATGTGCACATATCCAAGGTATTCATTGTACAGGTCAAGAACAGGTCGAGGAGTGAGGCTTGCTGGTCCTCACAGTCTGGGAGGCGGGCCAGGAAGGTGACAGTCAGTGAGAGGGAGTGTGAAACAAGAAACAATTAAACAATGTAATGGCTTGTACAATTTACCTCCTTTAATCAGCAAACTTATTTTATCCGAACAGAACTAGAATTTAGATCTAGGCTAGCTATTTTATATTACACTCCCAACATACTATACACATAATATCGATAATAACATGAATAAATAACAAAAAAACTAAATAAATATAAATAAATGAAGACATTCATTTCATTTCATAAACATTTTACGTGTTGCCAATTCCAGCAGCTATGTTTTATTTCGAAAAAAGAACAAAACCACACTTTTTAATATTCTAACTACTATTTTTTCTAAATCAATCATCCCGAGGATGTTGCGAAATAAATAATATTTTTGTAACACCTTTTTCAATATATATATATATATATATATATATATATATATATATATATATATATATATATATTTACAAAGAAATATTAAATTATTCATACCTACATATGCCGGCATTTTGAGCTTATGCTCTCATCAAAGTAGGAAACTGACAATTTGAGACGGTCACGAATCTGGTTCATAGAGTCAACTAAGACTCTGTACACTTTCGCTCTATCCTCGCGGCCATCAAACATTGTAACGGGATACAGGAGAAACTAAGTAATATTTATGCCTACATACAGTGGGCTGTAAATATCAGACTATCTAGAGGGTTCTAGGAACGTAATCGGAACCTTGCATATAGCTGAGTGACAGTCCGTTTTTAATATCTCCGAACAGTGCTCAACTTTAATCTCTTAAAGAGACTTTATAACAATATTTACAAAGAAATATTAAATTATTCATATACGCCGGCGTTTCGAGCTCACGTTCTCATCAGTGTAGGAAAATGACAATTTCAGACGGTCACAAGACACAGATCTGGTTCACAGAGTCAACTAAGATTCTGTATGCTTTCGCTCTATGCTCGCAGCCATCGGACATTGTCATATGATACAGGAGAGATTAAGTTATATTTAGCCTAAATACAGTTGGCTGTAAGAGAGAGAGAGAGAGAGAGAGAGAGAGAGAGGGAGAGAGAGAAAGAGAGTAGGTTAGCTGTACATATTCTTGTGATTTTTGCTTGTTTGGGGTGTAATTTGTAGATTTTTTTGCACATTGCTGTAGTTTTGTGATGATTTCTTGGCACATACGAAAAGTTTGTTCTGAAGCTAATCCAACGTTAAAAGTATTATGTTTCATTGTATGATTTATGATAAAAACTGTATTGAAACAGCTGTAAACAACTATAATACCTTTAGGTATGCTCTTAATTTGGTAATTTAAAAACTGATTTAAATCGTCAAAATATATATATATATATATATATATAACAAGTTGTTTTATACAAATGGGTCACTAGTTATAACGGCCAAAAGCAACTCGAGGATAAGGGTTAATGAAATGGAATGATTGTTAATCGAGAGAGGACTAACCTTATCAGAGGATTGAGGATGCTTGTTGGAATGAACCAAGTTTGAATACTTTTGCTGACGATTCATGTTAACATTGGATTTAAAGATGCCCATATTGTAATCTGCAAGGAAACAGTCATGGGGCAATGTGTTGCACAGAAAAGGAATCGTTTCGAAGAATCCCTGTTTGTAGAAGTTCTGACTGATGCTAGGCACACGGATTAGGAAATGAAAGTTTTATAAATACTTTTCTCATAGGAAAAATTAAAAGCATAACGATTACTTATTTCTCAATAATATGGCATATAAAAATGAATTTATCAACAAGTTATAACTTTTTGATGGCGATAACCATTATGGTGACAAGAACTGGGGTGGCAAATGTTGATAAAATTTAGGTTAAGTTTTTAATTTGATTATGAATGTGCTTTTTGAATTCAAACGTGTTTTGACAAATCGTGAGTTAATTTGAAGCATATACATTTGCCATTTGTTGTTTGGAATAAGGAATGCGTGAAAACATAAACAATGTTGAAAAGTACAATCGGTAATCGAAAATGGGAAAGAGCAAAGAATTTCATTGGGTTGTTACAATTTTTAGATCTCATTTTGTTCGGTGACGCCCGTCATGCCCTCTAGCATGTTGTTATGGTGGCGACCACCGTCTAAGTGTGCCTTATTTATGTGGATCCTAACTGCTTAAAAGTGATATTAGATACACTGAAATCTGTTTTCTAGTCGCCGTGGTCGCACCAGAATTGGAGCATATACTCATGCATGTTACCACAAAATTGTGTGCTGATTACTGATGTGCCGTGCTTGTTGTTTCGAAAATAGGCAAGGGAATTTTTGTCCCTGTCTTTTGGGAGCCAAGTGTCTACAACTCCTTCCGCACGCTGCTGTTAAGTAGCTGGGTCCGACAGCAGGCAGCAGTCACACCAGGAATCCAATACTTGGACAGTCGCGTAGGTATAGACCGTTCGCTCAATCAACCCACCCCACTCGTCCTACCAACGACATCGCCATCCTGACTACATCACAAATACTACTAATCCCAGAATAACAACAATAGCAACTCTAAACGCGGCAGAATAACAACAACTTTGAACACGACAGAATAACAACAACTTTGAACACGACAGAATAACAACAACTTTGAACACGACAGAATAACAACAGCAACTCTAAACGCGGCAGAATAGCAACAACTTTGAACACGACAGAATAACAACAACAACTCTAAACGCGGCAGAATAAAAGCAACGACAACAACAACAAATTTGTTTTAGTATCAATGTATTTGTGAACAACACAATTTGTTTGATTTGCATTCTGTTTCGTTTCTTTTTTCCTTGTTACCAAACGCCTATTATAACAAGGTCACGGTGACGTCCTGAGAGCTAGCTTCACTGGTAGGGCCGGCAAAGCATCCACCGTACATGAGAAGGCAAATGTGAGAAAAGGATGAACATAAGTCATGAAAGTAAGCAATGAAAATTCCTTGTTGTGTTTTCGAGTCTTTCTTTGTGAACTGTGAGTAGAATAAGATGTTTCGGGAAATACTATAGGAGATTCACCAGTGGAAATAAGAGAAGTAAGTGTTTCCTTTTAGTTTCATGTAACGTGGCATTTTCAACGAAGATATTGGTTTTGTGATAAATAATTATGAGAAGCAACGTCACGCCTAACCATTTGAGGAACTTTACAGATTTTCATGTATAGCCCCTCACAAACAATTGAGGACCAATATGTTACATTAGTATTGTTGTGGCCTTGCAGGCCGGTAATAATGAAGACACAAACACACTGGTATAATTAACAAAATTGTATTAACAGAAGTATGATACAGGAGTAGGCGTCATGGGCTTGGGGCCATAACTGCCACACCTCGTTGCCGCTGGCGCTTAGATGTTACTGTATTTATTGTGTCTTGGTAAGTCCATTTATTCTTGAAATAAGTAGATCAGCTTATCCCATAACAAGTATTGTGGTCAGAATGTACAAAAAGAAAGGAAAAATATTCAATTTAATTCGGCAATAATTAGTAAACACCGTTTTAAGACGATAACTAAATATACTTACGTTGTATTCAAAATGATTGCATTCGTTTTAATACAAAAATTACTTGTTATTCTCTGCATTTATCTTCTTAATCATTTTATTTTAAATATATATCCTTGTCTAACACATGCTATCATGTAAAACAGACATTAACTATTGTTATTCTCACAACTTTTCGGCTGTTGTAACCTCCGACCTTGTTCAAGTGCGTCTTGTCGAACTTGGGAATCTTTCTGTCGAACTCGGGAATCTGAACGGAATTTAGAACGGAACCCTTTATTTAATCCACGGGAGTATTGATTTACTCCTCTCCAGGAGTTAGGCACAAGGCCAGTTTTTTTTATCTTACTCCCACAAGTAAGATGTGACCCAAGGTCGGGAAAGTGGGGTTTAAAAATTGCCTGGGCAGCCCCGTCGGCATTCCCCGGTAGGGGCGCCTCAGGAAGTAAGCAATAAACTTACTCCTCCCCAAAGAGGGGAGACGAAGCCTGGGAGGGTGGACCTCCTAGAACTGCACAGGACAGACCCATAGACCGGCGTAAATCAAGCCCCGAAGGCCAAGACAATACCAGTCTATGGGGTGCAGTATCCATCGGAACAGATACTACACTTTGATCTTAGCCAAAAGGCCATGAAAAGGCAACTTGCTCTGATTCCGTCATCCATGACCGGGTAGAAGTCTTAAGTAATTCGTAATTGCATTCTTAGTATCGCCCGCACCTATCCAAATTATACAAATTATCAATCCTTCATCTAAAAAATTCCGAAACACTTTGAATAGTTGTAAAGTAGGTGTTTGTCAAAATTAATTTAATTTTCAAAATGTATTATGCCTTACAGACATCACATTATTGTATTGTCACTTCATGTTCACAAAATGACGTCCGTTTTGATCCAAGCACAGCTGCTAACGCGAAGCACCGGAATCGCATACATCACGAAACAATTCATCTGGTATTTGCGCGAATTCACATTTAATTACTGTCTTTAGTTCGGCGACTGTTTCAAGTTTTATAGAGTATACCTTGTCTTTTAGATATCTTTATTTTATTATTTTATTTTTTAGGTTGCCGTTGCACTTCAAATGCATTTTCATACTTACAGTAGGATTTTATAATGAATTTCCTTTGTTCAAAGTTGAGTCGCGCTGCCATCATTAAAACCAGGATTTAGATTACCCCACTATATATGGATGACCTTGACAGTGTTCTAAATAAAACAATATTTTTTATTATTGTATAAGTGAACAATTGTACAATTGTTCAAAGTTGAGTCGCGCTGCCATCATTAAAACCAGGATTTAGATTGCCCCACTATATATGGATGACCTTGACAGTGTTCTAATAAAACAATATTTTTTATTATTGTATAAGTGAACCATTGTACAATTGTTTAAAGTTGAGTCGCGCTGCTATCATTAAAAGCAGGATTTAGATTACCCCACTATATATGGATGACCATGACAGTGTTCTAACAAAACAATATTTTTTATTATTGTATAAGTGAACCATTGTACAATTGTTCAAAGTTGAGTCGCGCTGACATCATTAAAACCAGGATTTAGATTACCCCACTATATATGGATGACCTTGACAGTGTTCTATATAAAACAATATTTTTTATTATTGTATAAGTGAACCATTGTACAATTGTTCAAAGTTGAGTCGCGCTGCTATCATTAAAACCAGGATTTAGATTACCCCACTATATATGGATGACCATGACAGTGTTCTAACAAAACAATATTTTTTATTATTGTATAAGTGAACTATTGTACAATTGTTCAAAGTTGAGTCGCGCTGCTATCATTAAAAGCAGGATTCAGATTACCCCACTATATATGGATGACCATGACAGTGTTCTAACAAAACAATATTTTTTATTATTGTATAAGTGAACCATTGTACAATTGTTCAAAGTTGAGTCGCGCTGCTATCATTAAAAGCAGGATTTAGATTACCCCACTATATATGGATGACATTGACAGTGTTCTAACAAAACAATATTTTTTATTATTGTATAAGTGAACCATTGTACAATTGTTTAAAGTTGAGTCGCGCTGACATCATTAAAACCAGGATTTCGATTACCCCACTATATATGGATAACCTTGACAGTGTTCTAAATAAAACAATATTTTTTATTATTGTATAAGTGAACCATTGTACAATTGTTCAAAGTTGAGTCGCGCTGCCATCATTAAAACCAGGATTTAGATAACCCCACTATATATGGATGACCATGACAGTGTTCTAACAAAACAATATTTGTTATTATTGTATTAGTGAACCATTGTACAATTGTTCAAAGTGTTTATACATTCTCTTGATATACCCTGTAGTCCTTTTGTGCTTCGATTAAATTAACTTTATCGAACTGAAAAGAATATTTTGTTTTTATATTATCCAGTCAAAGGGGATCACCCTGCATGCGCACAAACATGTGCTCTATAATGTGGTTACACAACTAGCAGATTTAAATGGGTTTGTACACTTGTGTGTCACAATCAAATTAGTTCTTCACCATTTTAACTTAGTAACTTTTGTCTTTGATTTTTAGATAAGTCCTCGCATTTCTATAAGAGGTTATTTTTCATCGATTGGTCTGTCATGCTTCCATGCAGTCTCATGAAAAGTATGAGTAACATAACTCATTATATTCAATGAATTGTTTTTTTATTAACAATTTACAATAATTATGTGTTTTAGCATTAAATAATCTATAAAGGTTTGATATGCCATGAAAATGACGAATCAAACCTTTCTTTTTCTGAACATTTGAGGCATATTGTTATAATAGTTGTTTTAATGTATTATAATTATTTTCGCCTCCTCAAAAATAGGA
The DNA here is from genome assembly GCA_963556195.1 of Sepiola atlantica. Lineage (NCBI taxonomy): Eukaryota > Metazoa > Mollusca > Cephalopoda > Sepiida > Sepiolidae > Sepiola > Sepiola atlantica. Next base: position 70,375,690 of record OY744526.1, read on the forward strand.
AATCGGAGACATTTGAAGTCAGAAAGAATTAACATATTTTGTAAAGTCAAATTTATAATTTTATTTTTTCAATCATGGTATTTAATTTATTTTGTAACATCTGTGCTTCTAACTATTGTAAAAGAAATAGTGTTTCCGATTCTAAGATGTGGTAAATACGTTTCGTCAAAGTACAAAGAGCGAAAGTTTATTTGAGAGACTACAGTAAACCTACAAACAAAAGCACTTCCGGTTAAATCCCTGTCTATTTACAATAAAGTCTGTGAACTTTTAAAGAATAACTTTGCTTTTATCTTTTATTACTTTAAGAGCTTTTCTTTTCTTTTTCTATATACAGTCAAAAAGTTGCAATAGAAATATATTAAGTTGGTAAAAAAAATAATGTTTTTTTTTACATCTAACTTCAAATGCTTATAAATCCGCTTGAACTCAACTTTATTAATCAAAATTAAATCATTCAAATGAACATATTTTTGGCCCCCCGACTCGACCAACTCTCAAAAGTCAGTTTCTGCTACATATTTGTTTGGGAAGATTTTTTTTGTGAAGGATATAGTCGAGATACTTAGAGAAGTGGTAGTTGGATTGTGAGAGATTCCGTGAATATAGTGAATGAGGCTAAATTTTATAGGCCGATTTCTTAAGCTTATGCAAAGTGATAAGTTAGGCATGTTACGGAAGATTACTGTGCAGCAGGATTAGGCCTTTTCTGTTGACAATCAATTCTGCATCCATACATGCACGCTGCAGTTTGCTGGCACATCTTGTCAATTTACTGACAATGCTTCTCTGCCGTCACTGTGTTTACCAGGATTCGAAAAGATACAGAAGACTAATCATCCCTATGTATACAGTTAAGCAGTCACCATCATCTTCCTTTAATCATTCTGTCGTTTGGGGAAATTCTGTATGCAACCACTGAGCTGATAATCGTCGATCATTATAAACGATTTACTTTTCACCACATGTACTAATACGATCAAGAAATGAATCACCTTTGTTCTGCAAAAGAAGAGAACATCTCAAACTGATGATTTATTTCATTTTCCTTAAGTTTCTGTGCTTCAACCATTTGTGAAGTTGTTGTTTTTTTCATTTTTCTTTTCACAGTTGCATTGTTCAAAAATGTCGAATCACTTACATTAAACTTTTCAGCAAGTGTTCAAGTGCATTGACCTGCTTTGACTAACGCCTTCAATTCATTGTTGTTGACTACAAACGTAAATCCACAAAGTTGTCACCTTTATTGGAAAAGATTTTTGAAATCAGTGTATATGTTCAATATACATTTGTTGATGGTCCTCTGCCGGTGCTTTTTACGTTCATGAAAAGCTGTTCACGTTTGCCTCTTTCTCACCTATTTTTTCATAACTTGAATTTAAAACATACATTTAAAGTAAATCTAATAAATAAGGAATATACAGTGAATTAAATCGCTTAGTTAAAATAGCATATAACACTAAAATATTCACATAAGCATTTATTTTCTGTGGTAATTTAAAAACCTACATTATTTTTCTACAAACCTCAATAATTAAAATTTGTCATTTTGTCCTCAATTTGCTCTCTGAAATAAAGAAAATAACTATTAAATATTAAAAACCGGTTTTAGTTTAGGATTGATCCTGGTCACAACACCAAATATTGTTCGGATGTGCCGTAGTAGTCACTCGTCGACATATCTTAGGTCTGGAAACACAAAATGTGGTCTGATGCTATGAGGAAAGCATGCATCCTGACTAGTTTCTTTGTTAATCGTTCTACGCATATGTTGTGCTTAAAATGAACTTTAATATTGACTAAACTTAGTGTAGTTTACTTCGTGTTTTGGTCCTTTAAAGAAGGTCGAATTTGGAAAGAATACTTCTTAGCCTTTTGAATTTCTGTTTTTGATCGGTCGCTTACTTCAGTCTCTCCCTCATTCTGTGTGTCTTGCTCTCGGACTGACTGACTGACTGTCTTCTGGTGACCTCTCCAAGTAACCCATTTTTTTATATTTCACTCCAAACATAGCAGGACGCCACTGTAGACATAAGGGGCTACTGTGAATTAGGGAGTAGGTTTAGGGTGTCATTCTAAGTTGGGAGCTGTGCAGCGAGATGTCTGTTTACATTACTTTAAAACCTCTGCATTTCGGTACTGTCGGGGAAACAGGGGGCAGGGAAGGAGTTCCAGAGGCCAGCATCACGAGGAAAGAAGCTATTTGAGTAGAAGGCTTTCCAACATCTGGGGACCTCCACAGTAATGGATGGGATTTAGCTGATTGTCGAGTTGATCTAGTGAATTTACGTCGAGTGTGCACCAGAGTAGCCAGTTCATCGGAGCATAATCCATTGAAGTATTTGTAAAAAAAGCACAAGGATGCTACATTGCAGCGAAGGGTCAGGGGATGGAGCTCGGTTGACAGTGAGGAACCTATTAAGTTGGCGACTTTTTTTTTGGACCTTGTCAAGGAGGGAGAGACTAGTAGATAGTGCACCAGCCCAGATGTTGCAACAATACTCCATGCATAGGCAGATCGTGGCTTTGTAGAGATACAGGATAATGGCAAGTGCAAGGAGTTTATTAACACGGTAGAGGGAGTCCACATTCTTTGCTGCAGCCTTGGCAATGTCTTCAATGTATTTGTTCGAATTCATGTTACCTGTGAAGGTTAGGCTGAGGAGTTTGAATCTTGAACTCTCAAGTAGGGTGTTATTTGCCATGGCAATCGGTGGTTGAAGAGGTTTCTTGTAGTTATTGAAGGAAATGAGCTTTGTCTTTGCGGCATTAAAAGTTACCAACCATTTATGACCCCAATCCACTACAGTCTGGAGGTCACTTTCTAAGGATTTAGCCATTGCCTCGGATATGATCGCGTCTGTTTTGCCAACATGGCGAGAGTAAAGCATGGTGTCGTCAGCAAATAAACCAATCTCAGACTCAATGTCATCAGGGATATCGTTTATGAAGATCAGGAACAATAAAGGTCCAAGGATAACTCCCTGGGGTACACCAGCATTTATGTCATGTTGTTTAGATGAACAGCCATCGAGGACAACCTGGATCTTTCTTTTGGTTAGGAAGGATCTAATTATATTAAGTAATTGCCCAGTAATACCGTATGAGCATATTTTTAGGAGAAGCCCTTTTTGCCATACCTTGTCAAAGAAATATATGTTCAATTGTAAATGATATATAACACGCAATGCAAAAAAGAAGATACTTATAGATACATATGTGTTGGGCAAAATATACATCTTCCTTTCTTACTCTTCTCTGGTAGTTTTTTTTTAAATGTTGGTTGGATTTATTGTAGTTTATTTTTCATGAAGATATTCCAAACAGCGTATAATTTATTTGTTATGAAATTTTTAATAGTTGGGTTTAAACTCGTATATGAAAAGTTTTTGTTAGTTTTGATATTGTGTATGGATATTTTTGCATATTTATCCATTTTTTCGTTTCCACCAGTGCCAATATCGCTTGGTATCTAACAGAAGATGATTGTTTTGTTATTGATTCTTTCAACGTTGTATAATTAATGGATTGTTCATATTTTAATGTTTCTGTCCCTCAAGTAAGGATCTTGAGTTGAGTCTGTACAAACCATTAATTTGTTTGACCTGCTATTTCTGATTATATCCGATGCCAAATCAATGCCTGTTATCTCACAGTGTAAATTGATGCAATCCTTGGCGGTCTCTTTGTGTGTTCTGAGCTGCCATAGATAGCAGCGGTTCTGAATGCATCTTCATCCTTAGATCTATCTGTGTATGTGTATTAGGAATCATAATCGTGGTCTTTTATGTTTTAAAATTTATCCTGAATTGTAATTGGATTTATTTTGTTCTTTGAGTATTTTACCAAATCAAGTATAAAACTGTTTGTTTCAATTGCCAGGGTGGAGTTTTGGAGATGATTGATTAGTGTATGAGACTAGAGTCCATTTCCATTTATCTCATAAGCATACGGAGACTAAATAGTTTATCTTGTGCTCAAAAAGGGTTTTGTACAATCTATTAAATATACATTCTTACATATGGCTTAATGAGCATGATAATAATTTTTTAACATATTGTAGTGCTAGTCTTTTTGTCTCCTCAGTGTTAGAGCATAGACTCTCCACTAGTAAAGTGTTGAACGACTCCAGTGCGTATCGCAGTCCTTGATGATGAATTGTTTCTTTTGTTTGTGGTATGAAGGTCTTGTGGCACTATAGATGAAACTAGCATAGTCAAACTGTGATCGTACAATTGTTTGGTATAATTTGGTTAGTGATTTCTTATCAGATCTCCAATCAGTTTGATTCACCATTCTGAGCAGATTAATTGCCTCATTACATTTTTGTTTCAAATACAAGGAATAAAAGACAACTTCTTATTGATCTAGTATTGGTATTTTCTTTCCCTTCAGCTTTAAACATAGATTATTATGCATTTTGTAACGGTTGCAATGCATACACTTCGTCTTCATTTAGTAGAATTTGAAAAGAGTTTCTTCAGTCCATTTGCTGATTTTATTTAAGCACAGTTGCAATCTAAATTTTGTCGGATGCAAATGTTTTGATCGGCAGCATATTTGAAAATCATCCACAGACAATGAGCTGTCTATTCCAGAATTAAGCTTTTTTTACAATGTTATTTATTTTGATATTGAAAAGGGTTACTGACAGGGTGTTTCCCTTGAGGCACATCATTTTTCAACTCTTGTAAGCTGACAAGTGTGTCGTGGGTTACTTTAAAATTTCTAGGAAATTTTGCACAAATTTCAGTCTGTGTTATCATATGCTTTTTCCATATCGATATAAATTATAATCAAAGGTTGCAGAAATGCATACACTTTGTCTTGATTTAGTCAAACTTCAAAAGAGTTTCTTCAGTCTATTTACTGATTTTATTTAGCGACATTTGTAATCTACGTTCTGTGGGGTGCATATGCTTTGATTGGTAGCATATTTGAAAATCACCCACATACAGAATTGAGCTGTCTATTCTAGAATTGAGCTTTTTTTACAATGTTATTTATTTTGATATTGAAAGGGTTACTGACAGTGTGTTCCCTTGAGGCATCCCATTTTTCAGATCTTTAAAGTCAGAGAATGTGATTCCTATTTTCTAGGAAGTTTAGGGTCAAGAGGGAAAGTCTGCCTAGGTCTTAAATATCTCTTAGGATTCTGTACTGATATGTGACATCATTGTTGTGGGAATAACATCCAAAATAAGAACAGTAGTTTGAATAATCTAAATAATACAAAATATATGCTTTTTCCATATAAAAGAAAATTCTTGTCAGGTGTTGTTTTATAATAAACGCATCTCTTATGAAGGTTTACAGTTTGATCAAATGACCAGCCATGTTTCTTTTGTTCCTGAAACCTGATTGCAATTTTGATAGTGATTTGTTCGACTCAAAGTATCATGTCTACTGGCCATTTATCATCTTTTCTACAATAGAACTTGTTAAGGCTATTGATCTATGATTCGGTGGATCATTGGAGTCTTTTTCAAGTTTTGGTTCAGGTATTACTGTTGTCTGCTTACCAAGTGTAATATTACCTCCCTTTCTCAACACAATTACACAGACTCACCACTAGAGGGTGTTTTCAGCTTCGCGTTATATGTTTGTAAATGCCCAGCAACCCTTCCATTGGTGACTATAAAAAGAGCTGCACAGGCATAATTCAGCCCCTTTTTCCTCCAGCACTGGCCTCGACAGAACACACCACATACCATGTGCGCGTCCATACAATCATGCAATTTGGTATGTAAGATTTCTTCTCTTAACTTACACTTCACACATACGTACACGCCATTTACAGACTGTCTTTGTACACATCCTCATGGATTCAACCTCATATCGAAAAGCACGTATGCACTAACACACACAATTTTTCTTAGTTTTGATATTGTGTATGGATATTTTTGCATATACACGCAGATGATTCTAGATACACTCTCTTTGTACACATTTTCACGGACACAATTTCATAGCGGACCCAGTCAAGTTTGCAAACAATAAATGTTTGTTTAATTCTATATGGTCTTCGAGTTGTTACTTTGTTTCCATCGGCATGCCTGTCAAATTGAACACGTAAATACATACAGGAGTAGTGGCACTGCCAAGCGTTGCACCCGTGCTGCCAAGCATTGGGCAAAAAATCTCCTCAAAAGTTTTGAAAGTTCTCTGCCTATGCATACGTTGTTATAGATATCAAAGAGATGCTCTGAGGATGCATCAGATAGTTTTATCTACATCAAAGAATATTGCAATCAGCTGAGTCTATTTTAATAAACACCTTATGAAGGTTTCCAGTCAATGGTCAGTAATGCTTCTTTTGTCCCTGAAATCCGATTGCAATTTTAATAGTGAGATAGAAATCTTTCTGACTGTCTTTGTTTGCTGTCTCTAAAATAATGACCGCAAAACTTCAAATGCATTGCTGTTTATGTCAAAAGAATGAGACTTAACAATGGAAACTTCTTTCAAATTATTTATCTTTGATTCCTTGAATACCGACGTTAAAAAGGTTCACTTATGTACAGAATAAGTAACATCATAGATTAGCAAATGGGTTTACTGTCAGAAAATGTTTTACATTTTGAAAGTTACTGTTGATATTTTAAAGAATTCATGGATCAGTATTTATATGGTAAATGCTCTGCATATAATTTAGGTCTACAGTGTACAAAGAAAGAATGAAACCCACATAGGTAACCAGATAAGTTTACTGTGTGATTTATATGTTATGGAAACATTCTAAATGTATCTGAGATAAGGAATTAGTATCATGATTACTTGTTTATTATTTGAATTATTTGGATTACTGTTTTTATCTTGGATGTTATCCTCACAACGTTTTTACCTTCTTCAAGTGTATCTTGTAGAACTCGGGAATCTATATGAATTCTTAATGGAACCCTTTATTTAATCCATGAGGTAGATTGTTCTTGTTCTGTCAGTACTGAACAGATAGAATTCGGAAATAATTTTTATTTTAATTCTCATTTAGTATCGCTGTGGACTTGTGGTGCAACAGATAAAGGACTAAATAAAATCAGTTCTGAGTGATAGTCATCTGAAGGTTGAAAGTTCTATCCTCAGTACAGACGATACTAAAAATATAATTAAAAATTAATTAAAACTTCTTTCCGGTCATAACTGATGGAACGATAACAATCTACAGCATGCTTTAAATAAAGGGTACAGTCCAGATTCCCAAGTTCGACGTAAAGATTCCAGAATTTAACAAGACGTGTCTGAAAAAGATCGGAGATTTCATTGGTCGAAACGTTGTGCGAAAACATTCAATGTAAAAACAAATAATAATCCAAATAATCCAAATTATTCCGAAACACGATGACGTATTTGATGAAATCAAAATAATAACTGCGTAAATTGACCTTGAAGAACAAAATAATTCTGAATATTCTTGTCAATTTTCTTATTAGGTTAAACTTGGTACAATATTAAATACGTTTTCATTATGCAACTCCTTTAGCATATTTATTCATTTGACTCTTCGACAATCTGTTTCATTAATTATAGTAGCTCATATAATAAACAAGAAGAATACCCGTCCCAGGAAGAGTAAAATTAATTTCCTGAACGGAACGGTTTTGCATCATTTTTATGTCCTCTTATGAAGATTAAAATCAAGATATGATACTTAAACTTATGTTACGAATCATTATTCCAATTTGGATTCAAATCCATTACATGATTTAGATTCTAGAAAATGTCTAAAATTTAAGACTAAAGCTTAAGGGTTCTTAAGAAGAAATTGAAATTCAAGGAATCTTGAATTTTAAAATGAGAGGTTGTGCCTATATTATACTCCCCTAAAAACCCTTTGAAATACTCTAAAATAAACTGACATTTGGAGAATATTGCTGCTGGACTCTGGAACTCCCTCCCTGCTCCCTGCTTTCCTGACGTTACTGATATGCAGAAATTTAAAACTAATGAAAACAGACATCTCGCTGCGCAGCTCCTAATTTAGGTTGAACCCCCCCCCCCCAAAAAAAAAAAACGTCACCCTTTTTTCTCAGTAGCCCCTTACATCTATAGTAGCGGCCTGCCTTGTTTAAGGTAAACTATGCTAAAAAAAATTTTTTTTTAATTCATGCCTATCGTTAAAATTCTCCAAAAATCAGAGGTATTTGAATTATCAAAAAGGGGCTTCCATACCCTTTTTTATCCCCTTTGCATGAAACTAAATTAAACTAAATATAGGACCCACCTTACGCCTAGCAGCTGTGTTACAAATTTCATAATGATTGGTTAATTAGCTTCGAAGTAAATCCTGTACACATAAATATATAAGCATACACACATACCTAACTTTATATAGATAGAGATTAATATGTGAAAAAATGTTAATATTCAGAAAGAAAAACATGCCGCTTGCGATTTTGGTCGAACGTTATTAAATGGTATTAAATGCAGAAAGTAATAAAGCTAAATGCTTATCATGGATAGGAAATCCATTTTTGATTAAACATACATGTTTCATCTTTCTTGCTTTGAAAGACAGATAAAAGACATGGAAAATGCAAAGTGTATTATATGTGCACAGTGTGAAATATATATTACCCTCAACACATAAACAGATACACATTCGATTTGATTATGGAGAAAATGTAGATATGTATTATAGAAAATAACCATTTAAAAGCGTTCTACTCTTCCTATCGAGGTCACTGTCGTTAGGCCAATAATTCTCAATTGGTTTGACTGATTTGCCTGACTGATCTGGTTGGTGGTAGAAGGCTAACTTTTGAGGTTTCTAGCACATGAGCCCGTTGTTCCTTACTCTTCACCTATTCCAGTTGTTGCTGGTTTGGCTTCCTTTCACTTAGTTCATTCAAATGCTTTTTTGTCCATTTGCCACACAAGAAATGTTGTATAGCCCTTAAAATAATTCATACCTTCGTATCTTCTTGGTTTGCTCTGTCGTTTAGTGGTTGAGCACTTTCCTCGCCTCTGCACTGTAGTGGCCATCTCTGTGAGCTGTCTGTAACAAAAGACCTTTCTCGCTTCATAAGACAACAATCTTTTTCTTTTAATTACTTTTTTTATTCGGCGGCAGTTTCTATCGCCCGTGGAGGTGTTTTGCTATCGTTGAGAGAGAGAGAGAGAGAGATTTACGAATATCGTAGTTAGATTATTAATGTATTCCTAACTATTCCTAGAGAGAGGGGGGGGATTCTTGCGCCTGTCATCCCATTAGGGAAATCTTCCGTATTCCTATATTGGAATCACACGTCTTAACAGTTCGCTCTCTGTAACCAGATTGACTCAAATTCGCTTCTTGTGAGAGCGAGTGACGTCACAGGTCCCTTCGTTTCCCACGCAGGGCCAGCCGTTCACAGCTGCAGACTGACTCCTCTGAACTCAGGTCTCATCACTCGGTAACCTTGTCATGTCTGCCAGCTCCGACGGTGAGAACCAGCCCTGTTCTGCACTCGACTGCCCCGCGTTAATCGCGCAAGTCAAACCCGACTTCCACAGATGCGTCCATCTCTCCCGGGCCATTATCTAACACTCTCATAAAGGTTTTTATAATCCCACAAGTTACGTCCGTCATTATATAACAGAAAGAGCACACAAGTTTTCTTCCTGTCTGTCTGTTGTGGCCCTGTAAAGGGGCTGGAATGAAAACACGAACTCGGAGTTTAGAGAAAACAAGTATATTGAAGAAAATATAATACAACAGAGAAAGAAAAGTGGTGGTACGTCAGTCTCAACTGCCAGTACAGACTGGGGTTGATTCAACACTGAGGAGCAGATGCTCCCAGTATTTATGGTGAATGGAATAGTCCAAAGTCCATCATAGGTAAAGTATAATAACACCCCCTCCCAAGCCTTACCTCCTCAGGAGTCATAGTATCGTTTCCTTTTTTGATTGATGGTATTCTGAGTCTGCTTGAGGAAGCTGTATGTAGAAAGTCTTGCATCTGGTAATCATAACTTCTTTCGTGGGGCGTGCTGTCGGTGTCTTCAGATAGTCGTTCTCTAATTTAGTTTAGGTGTCTCTTATGAGAGAACTGAGGGCATCTATCGAATTCAGATTTGATATCCTCCAGCTTTTTAATTCTAGACTTCTGATTTTGGAGTAAATCTTTAAATTGTGAAACAATTTCTTCTTTGCTCTGATATTTAACTTCAAGATATGTCAGTTTATCTTTCATAGTCTTTAGCTCTTTTAAAAAACTCTTTGTGCTGCAGCTTTAACGATTCCAGCTCTTTAACTATGAGTTCACGCTCTTTAACCTTCAATTGGTTATCCAAAGAATGTGCCTTAATTTCTCTCAGTTTAGTATTAGCTATTTGCAGCGTGAATTTTGTGTCCTTATGTGCTTTAATTTCTGTCGACAATTTATTTTGTGTCCATTTCATGCGATTTTTAATGGTTGAAACAAATTCCGTCTTTCGTTTTTCTGACTTGATCGTCAGGTTTTTTATTTTCTGGCTAAAAATCTTAGTTGGTAACCCCCAGAAGTTGAATAGCTGCAATAGGTCTGTGCCGAATAAATTATTGGTGTTTTTAGTATGAACATTTTTACTTTTATCATAGTTCTGTTTACAGTAATGTCGGTAATAATTTCACCCGCGAATGTTATTTTTTCACCAGGCATAGTTCTGGCTATTTGGTTTATTCTTAGCATAGTCAGTTTTCCCAACCTCCTCCATGTATGCATGTTGATGATTGACACGTCTGACACAGAATTCAATTGTAATCTTACGTTTTTAGTTAAGAATTTCGATTTTTGACGTATTTTTCTAATGTGTGCAATGCTCGACTCTTCAATATCCTTCGAATTCTGTTTGACACTTATAAATCTCTGCCAGTTTTAGCTAACTTCTGTAGTGTAAAATTCAGTTCACTTTCTAATTTATTTAGAACTCTACGCCTGATTTCAACGTCTTTTCCTGATACCAATCCTTGTACGAACATTACGCATTTAAAGTTATCAGCACTAAGTTCGGCTAATTTGAAATCGTCACAGTGTTTATTGACGATTGATGCGAACGTTGCATAATCTTCGTTGTCCTTTTTGATCAAATCTAAACACTTCTAGCGTTTGTGAAACAAATAAGTTTTGGGGCTAAATCATTCAGTTGAAAGATTAACAGCTTCAGCAAACGTAAAATTGCTTGTTTTTAGGAGCAAAATGAAATCCACGCACTTAGTATGTTCGGTGGTGCCTAATTTTCGGAGCAGTTAGCGAACCTTTATAGAGTCTGCCCAATTTTCACAATCTATTTTGTATAGATCCTCATATTTTCTAAAATACGAAGCAACGGTTTTATCCTCGTTTGGGGAATAAGTGAAATTGTCAATTGCACTCCAAACGGCATTCTGCAAGAAATCATTATCGTTTTCGTTACTTTAACCCCTAACTGATATCATTTGTATTAACACTTCAATCTTTTCATCAGTTTCTCTTTTTGGTTCTAGAAGCTTTTCGTCGGATTCTTTTTTGTTCTAGTAGAAGCTTTTGAAATCTGTCTTCAGTTTTCTGTAGCCGTCCGTCGGCCACTTATTGTTGTTCTACTTGCTGTTGTTGCTGTTTTTCTACAGCTTTTTGTAGCGTTTAGTCGGCTTCTTTTTTGTTTTAGTTGCTGTTGCATTTGATACTTCACCAGTTCTGTTGTAGTAGCTTTAAAATATTCCATGTTTAAACTGGGTCCTTTTAGAATACGGCTTTTAGAAGTTATTTCTTCTAATATAAGGCTGCTAAACGTAATCTTAGTTGAAAAAAGAGTATAAAACCATATTTTTTCTCGACCAATCACGTTTTTTTTAGTATGCTTTTACGTAATTGCAGAATTCGCGGTCGGCACTTTAGTCAGAGAAAAATAAAAATACGATTTTATTTTATCTTTCGGCAGTAGGACTTTTCTCTTTTGGAGAGAAAAGAAAAAAATCACGTGTTTCCTTCTTGTTAAAATTTAACAACAGTGTCGGAATAGCAATAAAAAAAACACTAACCTTTCTTCAATGAGAGAAAAATAAGTTGGTATTTTATGTGTTTTTTGTTGTTTTTGTTTTCCACCGGTAAAGCCAGTTTTTAAAACTAGGACATTGTCTGGTGAATTTGCCGTTGATTTCTCCACGATTGTCCTTTTTAAGGTTCTCCTCAATATACTTTGTTGCCAGTTGTGGCGTCCATTTTAAGGTTCTCAAGAATCCCTTACTGTAACCACGTCGTCAGCCATTGTGGTGGTGTAATTTCGAATCCCACGTCGCCAGTTGCTGTAGGGCCCTTTTTAAGGTTCTCATGAAAAACCTTTAATGTTGTTTTTGTATCCCGTGTATGTTCGAATACCTCGTCGCCAGTTGTTGTGGCCCTGTAAAGAGGCTGGAATGAAAACACAAACTCGGGGGTTAGAGAAAACAAATATATTCAAGAAAATATAATACAACAGAGAAACAAGTCTTGACTGCCAGTATAGACTGCGGTTGATTCAACACTGAGGAACAGATGTTCCCAGTATTTATGGTGAATGGAAGAATCCAAAGTCCGTTATAGGTAAGGTGCCATAACACTGTCATAGCATTCCTTTCTACATACTCCCCGGCATCATCATTTTTTTCGGTTTAATGTCTGCTTTACATGGTGGCATATCTTTTAGAAAAAGAGGGTAGAAAGTGAGCCTTGAGTTTACTTTCAGCAGCCTAATAACTCTCGCTTCCCTTATTTTGGTTTTTAGTCCTCACATTTCATAAGCGATATTTCTGACAAAGGGGGAAGACTTGCTGTTTTCTGTTGTGTTTTTTAACTCCTTACATCAAGTGGCTTCATGCTTTGTCTGGAGCCATTTCCATAAAAAAAATTGACTTCCAAATTAACCTATCTCTGATGAGGTCTTTATTTATCCCTCTTTCTCTCGAATGCATCCTTATTACTTCCTCTCATGTTTTGCCTGTCCTTCTCTTACCAACTTAACCTGCTACATCAACTGCTCTACATCTACTAATCCAACAGCTCTCATCAATTCTTTCAAATGTATGCATATTTTGGTGTAATTATTGTTATGATGATCTACACTATTACCTCACTACATGGACTCTTCCTGACACTATGAATAGACAGGGTCGCTATGATCTATCCAGAAGCAGTCTCTAGCACTTTCTCTGCACTTTCTGTAAATACATACGTTTGTTGTCTTTTTCGCCTCTTTACGACCACAAAAATTATAAGTACCCTTATTTATTCTCTTCTCTTTATCTCTTTTGTTCATGTGTTAGAACGAAAAGAAACTGGGAAATGCTTATACAAGATATTGTTAGAAATGGTTTCCTTATTGATTTTGTGTATGAGAAAATAATACTTGTTCATTCTTTATTAATGCAAAGATAAAACATTTCTGTCACCAATTTAAACATTTAACTCTGTTGATGGATTGTCAGATTCATTTATTTATTTCGAATAAGTTTTGCGACAATTTTAGATCAGCTTAATATTAAGACTCTGAAGAGACCACATGCTGCCTCCGGTATCAAAAATACATTTTCTTACAATAATAGTCATATTTTTAGGTCTACTTTTCTTATACTCCGCTCTATAATAAAGACCAACGAATATACATATATATATATATATATATATATATATATATATATATATATATATATATATATACTTCCGTCCCGTCACGCAAATAAATGTACGTTCCTTCCCTCTTGTCTTGCAAGTAAATGTACTTCCTTTTTCCTCCCATCTTGCAAGCATCCCATCATGTAAATGAAATACATTCTGAACGAAATCATTTCAAGTATTTAGGGGAAGGGAGAAGGCAAATAGCAAGTCAGACAACCCTGTCATCTGAAATGAATGCAGGAAGGAATCCTCACTTTAATGAGACATTTTCTTTTTTCCTTTCTCCTTTCTAAACTTATTGATGCGGTCTTTTTTTCGAAACTCTACAGTTTTAGACGTTTTTCTTTCTTTCTTTTTTTCTTTTTTAACATCACAATTGAGACGTTATTTTATATAAATATTAATGTGAACACTGACGAAGTATAATTGTTTTTCCGCTAATTTTTTACAGAAGATGTACACATATACAAATATATTCAACTGGAAAAAATGTGACAATCGGAGTTCAACAATGATTTATAAAACACACCCATTGCACCATTTTGATAAAAAGTAACAGCACGACTGATTGTTGAGTTAGTGCATAAATAATATATTATGTAGTCTGCATAGCTGAAATTTACTCAATAAAATGAATAAAATTGTGTGACCACTTCTCGTGTGTCTGTGTATGTATGTTTCTCGCCTCTATGTGACTAACCTATATTTATTTTTACTTTTAATCGCTTATATATTGAAATAAAAAATGCAATGGCATAAAGTAAAAAGAATAATTTTAAGAAATTCTATTTAAACAAATAATCTAATTATGAAATTAAATCCACCACAATGCATTTCGGCTTCTTCCTAAACAAGTCAACAATTTTGATCTTTTGTTAATTGTTGGGAATAAATAAATTAATTACTTCGAAATTTGAAAGGAATTTGGAAGCATTTAAATGTCAAATAGAAAGTAATTTCTGGCTTTAAATTTCTTAGTAAATACTCATGCATTAAAAGATTTTAAGTTTGGGAATCTATGTACATCCAATCATTTTATGAATAGACACTAGCTGTTACGACCCGGTGTTGTTCGAAGCAGCTTTTGTCCGTTTAAATGACTGCATCCAGCAATTTTACGGGCTGTTGCACCAGAACTATCTGAACCTTTTCATTTTTAAAAAAGGTGCCAAAGAAGACTAAATAGATTACAAACCAGTGAACCTCATCTCTATCGTCTCCAAGTCCATGAAAGTTTTACTCAAGCGAGCAATCATGGCTCATCTTACATCTACTGCTACCATCTCTCTACCTCAACATGGTTTCATTCCGAAACGTTCATGTCTTACAAAGTTACTTGTGATGAAAGAATGGGTTACGAGTATAATGGATGATGGAGATACTGCTGACATTGTCTTTTTGGACTTGTCCAAGGCTTTTGATTCTGTCAATCACTGTTTACTTTTATATAAACATAACACCTATGGTCTTCATGAATCGGTTATAAAGTGGATAAGTTCCTTTCTTGGTGATCGTACATAGAGGGTTCAGGTAAATGGCAGTCTGTCATCTGAGATGGATGGTTGCAGTGGTGTTCCTCAAGGCTCCGTGCTAGGTCCTATTCTCTTTCTACCCTGTATCAACGATATGCCGGAAGTGATTATTAGAAACATTCTGGTATTTGCAGATTAATAGCTCGTAGAAGCGAAATTGACAATCTCAAGTCTAGCCTCGTCCTTCAAACGATCTAAACATTGCATTCAGGCTGAAAACAAAGCAAGGAGCACTTTATTTCTCATTCAATGCTCTTTCAGCAAACTTACTCCTGGAATATTTCTCCCACTTTATGTCTCTTTCGCCAAGCTTCTGCTTTATGTCTAATATGTGATATACAGCATCTGAAGAGAATTCAAAGACTAGCTACTCGAATGGTGTAGGCTCTATGGGATCTGCTTTATGAAAGCCGACTCAAGAAGCTTAACCTTTTCTCCTTTGAGTGCCAACGATTATGTGGTGATCCCCATTTCGCCTACAATCTCATCAATGGCCATCATGATATCCTTCAGGAGCTATTATTCATTCACCAGAACTCACCTACACCAGAAAGAGGTCTATGTGGACACCACAAGAAACTATTTCACCGCTGATTCTGATTGAATCGGAGGAGGGTCGATTTCTCAATCAGAATCCCTGGACTTTAGAATAGATTAGAACAGGTAATAAATGCTCCATCAATGCAGCAATTCAAGGTGAATTTGGATAGGTGCTGGACTACTGAATCCTTTTCTGTTTAAATTTCTACACCCTTTTGTCTACATGGAAAATGAAACAGTCTTCTTTAATTTTTTGCCAAATTTATTGAATTTAATTTATACTTTCATATTTTGTTTTGCATTTCTTTTAAAATTCTGTGGTTTTATTCTTCTGTAAAATATGATTATTTTTAATAGATCAGATATATGCGCAAAATTACACTCGAAGCAGTTTTATGTCGATCTAAACCACGAACGTGTTGGTGTGTGTATAGAAAATTCTATCCAAAGATACAGGTCGCCTAATGATTGCTAAATCAAGGGAAAGAATTTTTATTTTATTGTGGGTTAAAAATAAAGGGGACCCAAAATGTGTTTATGTTGCTAATAACCCAATGCTTTGTTATGTTTTTAAAATCAGAGAATAATGAACGTATTTATGTTATTTTCAAAGTGGCATCATGAGCGTCGCCATCGTTTCCGGAAATGTTTAGAAACTGATCGACTATCGATACCCCTATTTATTCGCCTCACCAAGAGGACAGATTTAGACACGTCGGTTTTTAATGTGGAAAAAATCAAACTCCCTCAAACAGGACACTATAGATTGGGACAAAAAACAAAATTGTCTCAATTTAGAAGGATGACTCATTCAATAATCGAAAACAGAAAAAGGAAAGTGTAATATTAAAAACGAGTACTACACTTTGACTCTAGCCAAAAGGATGTCAATCGAAGGACAAAGAAGTTGTTTAATTTTCATGGCAACTTTCCTGGGCAACACCCATGTTACACTTGATATATCCAAAGCCTTTGACAAAGTCTGGCATAAAGGGCTTCTCATAAAAATTAATTCATATGGTTTTACTGGACGGATATTTAATATAATTAGATCGTTCCTATCCAAAAGAAAGATTCAGGTTGTCCTCGATGGCCGTTCATCCAAACAACATAACATAAATGCAAGTGTACCCCAGGGATCGATCCTTTGACCTTTATTGTTCCTGATTTTCATAAACAAACTCCCTGATGACATTGTGTCTGAGATGGGTATATTTGCTGACACGCTCTATTCTCATCATGTGGGTAAAACTGACGCACACGGATCTAAGGCAATGGCTGAATCCTTAGAAAGTGACCTCCAGTCTGTAGTAGAATGGTGTCATAAATGGATGGTAACATTTAATGCTACTAAGACAAAGCTTCTTTCCTTTAACAACTACAAGAAACCTCTTCAACCACCGTCTGCCATGACAAATAACACCTGACCTAAAAGTTTAAACTCCTCGGCCTAACATTCACAGGTAACATGAATTAGAGCAAATACATAGAGGACATTGGCAAGGCTGCTGCAAATAAAGTGGGCTCTCTCTACTGTACTAGAAAACATCTCACACCTGACAGTATCCTATATATCTACAAAGCCATCAGCCGCCCATGCATGGAGTATCGTTGTCACATCTGGACTGGTGCACCATCCACGAGTCTCTAGTCTCTCCCACTCAGACAAAGTCAAAAAAAGAGTTGCTAATCTAATAGGTCCCTCACTATCTACCAAGCACCAGCCCCTGTCCTATTGCGGCAATGTTACATCCTTGTGCTTGTTTTACAAGTACTTCAATGGAATGTGCTCCGATGAACTTGCTACTCTGGTGCCTACTCGACATAAATATACTAGACCAATCTGACAACCAGCTAAATCCCATCCATTCACTGTGAAGGTCTCCAGATGCCGGAGAGACTTCTACTCTAATAGCTTTTTTCCTTGAGCTGCCATCCTTTGAAACTCCCTCCCTGCTCCCTGTTTCTCCGACTGTACCGACATGCAGAAATTTAAAACTAATGTGAACAAGCAGCTCGCTGCACAGCTCCCAATTTAGGGTGACCCCCTAAACTTCACCCTAATTCCCAGAATCCCATTACGTTTACAATGGCAACTTTCCTTGTTTGGAATAAACTAAGTTTAAAAAAAAAAAAAATTTTAATGCACGAGTCCGCTAGTTAATATTATAACAATTTAAAGTTTCCTTATTTTAATTATTTATGTGCATTGATTAACTGATGATTGTAACGCTTAATGAAACTAAATAATCTAAAATATTGCAATTACGAACGGTTGTACAAATAACGATTAACTATTTTACTAGAGAAAATAATGAGTTGTAATTTAATTGAAACTTTCACCAGAATTAGTGGCATTTTTAATTATGTGGGACATTTTTTAATATTTCTCCTTGATTTTGGAGATTTGCTGTCAATACTTATTTAACCAAACATTAAATCTATTAATCAATTGGATTTCTTTTGTGATAGAGTAATATATTTTTGGAAAACATTTTCAAATCTGATTAAGAACAATAATAGAATAGAAACGTTTAAGATTGTAGCATTATTTCCCTTTTCACCCTCTCATACCACATATATACGGCAGAGGACGCTCAGATCTAATTATTTCCATTTTCGCCACGCTAGGGAGAGCTAAGATTGGGGACTATAAATGCCGAAACACAAAGAGATTCTCTTTCTTTTTTATTCCTTGCCTTGCCCAACACACGTGCTCATAACGCACACACAAACTCCAAGGTGTGTGAAACACATTCTCTACACTTCTTACAACACACACACTCACATAAGATTTTCTTGGATCTATGTACGCGTCTTTATGCACACTATCCAATTAGGAGCAAGTCTTTCTGGGTTCACATTAAATAAATGGTATTTTGCAAATATCGCTTTTGTTTTGTCGTTTGTTTCACGCCTATGCTTGTATAATAAAGTATATAAGGAGGGATGTTGCCTAACAAAACTCCACAAGCCTATTTTCATAGGAAGATATGTACAAGTATAAATATCTGAATGTCACTATCTTTCATTCACTTTTCTAATAACTCTGTGACGTTTTTTAAACACCACATCCGGGAAGATGATGAAAGTCTGTATTTAATATTCGAAATTTGTTGGTTGCTGATCGTATTTAGGTTTTGAACCGTGGTGTGGATACACTTGTTACGTCTAGAAACAGCTGTCCACTAAATATATTTTATATATATACGTATGCTTCCTATTTATAGGTAAAGGAAATAACGGTTTCCACTTGTACCCTCTGAACGTAAATATCTCTGACCCATCTGAATAGCAGCAAAATCTCACCCCTTCACGTTAGCGGTCCCTAGATGCCAGAAGATTTACTACTCTGATAGCTTATTTCCTTGGACTGCTTGTCTTTGAAATTCCCTCCCTGCCCCCTGCTCTCTGCTCCTTGCTACCACGACCGTACCAACATGCAGAAATTCAAATGTAAAGTAAGCAAACATCTTGCTACCCAACTCCCCACCAAGATTGCTCCCTATTAATCTGGCCCTTATCACAGTAGCCCTTTACACGTCAGCGTCATTTTGCCTTGTTTGGGGCAAACAAAAGTATAAATAAATAAAATGATGAAGCAGTTATTCTTCCCCCATTGTTCTACCTTTTACTCTTCATTTTTTTTAATGGAAATCGCTCCAGACAAGACATGAAGCCACTTGATGTAAGGAGCTAAAAAAAAAAATACTACTTCAATGTAAAAAATATCCAACGATAAGTTCTAGATGGATAGATTCCGACCCAGAAAACAGCAATTCTTTTCCCTTTGTCAGAAACATCGCACGTGAAATGTGAGGACTAAAGGACAAAATAATGGAAGTAAGAGTTACAAGGTTGCCGAAATTACATCCAAGGTCCACTTTCGACTGTCATGAAGAACTAACACAAGTTTATCATCTGCTTTTTACTTTTATGCAATTCCTTGGCAGGTTTATTTTGAATGAAGTCAATATGCAAAAGAATGTCTTGAATGAAATATGAAAACATCATCAATATGTATTTTATGATTACAAAGTAAGAATAAATTCAATGCATTCATTCACTAACACTCTTTCAATAATTCAGAGAAGACAAATCTTGAATAAGTATGGTCTCCTTTAAATGACCTTTTAAATATTTCATTCAATATAAAGAATTCGGAAGAAGAAAAAAACGATTCTATTCAGAAGATTGTCTTTAAGGAGACAAAGAAATTTTTATAAAAAAGCAAATTTCTTTATATTATTATTTTTGATATTAAAGATTTTATCAGAAGGTTTTTTTCAAAGATTCAATGGAAGATTCCATTTCAATCTAAATTTATTTTATAAAAAAGTTGTGATTTCCAATCAATTTTGAAGATTACATGTATGAAAATTATCTTAACATTACAAGTGATACTCCAATATTGAATTAAAAAAACTTTAAAATGCATTTATCATTGTTGTTTTGGAATAATAGATAAAATGATATAAATCATCATCATTTTCGGTTAAACGTCTGCTTATATGCTGGCATGTGTTGAACGGCCTTTAAAAATTGACTTCTAATCTAACATAAATACCTCCACTCCTGTGCTAATTTACATATCTAAAATAGACTGATATATTACTTCGAAATCACTGCCGACTCCCAACGTTTGCATGCCATGGTTTTCGATTCGTCTTCATAATCTCTTCTGGTTCTAGCTGTGTCGTCTCTCGCATTGGTGATCGTCGAGGGCGCATGCACTGATCCACAAATTGGGTTCAAAACAAAAGCAAAAGCAGACTTACACAATAAAAATACAAACATAGATGTATACATAATGTTTGACCTGTTGGTAACAGGCATATATGTGTGTGTGTCGTTGGAGGCTCCATCACTAGCGTCCACATCTCAGTTAAGTTCCAGTGTTTCAGCTAGGACTCAACTGAGATAATTTGTCTCTCGAGGCATAATTGCCGCTCGGTTTAAGTCAGCTCATCTCATTGTCTGCTCGACTTAATCTAAATCTCTGCCAGGTTTTCATTCTTCTGATTTACTCCAATCTGCTCTAAGCTGAACTTTGATTCCTAAATATATTTAGTTTTGATCAAAAATCCTAAACGTTCGGTCTTTCTCTCATTTACCCCCAGCTGATTAGCAGAAATGACTACTTCCACTCGTCCTCTCAGCTATTCTCCACTGACCACCCAGAAACTATCAAACAACCTATTAGGTGCAACCCGTCAGGAGAGCTTTAATAGATTTCAGTGGCCTACCCATCGCTTGTCTACCTATCTCACTTCCGCTCACTGAGTCATTTTTTAAATATCCAACAATATTCATCATTTTTGGCTGTGTGTGCGTTGGCTCAAGTTTACATGCTAGACTCTATATTATCTCTATATTAATAACATCATGTGATCACTTCTTGTATGTCTGTGTGAAATTAAATCAACTACGATGCATTTCTGTTTCTTCATAAACGAGTAAGCCATTTTAATCTTTTGATAATAGTTAAAAAAAATGAATTACTTTGTGACTCTTCAAAATTTGAAAAGAATTTGGAAGCATTTAAACTGTCGAATAGAAAGTCATTTAAACTAGATTTAAAATTCTTAATAAATCCTTAAATAGTAAAAGATTGAAAGTTATATCTAATAATTTTATAAATAGATTAAAACAACATCACATTCACAAAATTAGTTATAGTTTTATAACGATTTGATACAATTAATAATTTAATGATTAAATTATGCCATAATAATTTAATTTAACTTTTAAAATCCTATCGAAAAAGTAATTTGTTAAAAAACCTTTTTAAAAAACAGCATAGTTTTTTAAAAAATGCAAAATAAAAACGGAAGTGAAAAGACTCCCGGACAACGCCAGGTAGGTACAGCTAATTATAAATAAATTATTTTATTAATATCAGCGTATTATTTTGAAAGGAGTCAAAAAATAAAATATAGTTGTGTCCCTATTTACTTGCTTCTTCACGAGGGCAGAGTTAGGCGCAAAGTCGGTTTTCAATGTGCTGAAAATCCAGCTCCCCAAAAAGGGGCACTCTGGATTGGGACAAAAATTAAAATTGCCTCAGTTTAGAAGGATTTCTCTTTCACTGACCAACGACAGAACAGATGAAGAGTAGTATCAGAACAGATACTACACTTTGAGTTCAGCTGTGTTTATTTACTCCTCGCGGAGTTAGGCACAAGGCCAGTTTTATCTTACTCCCACAAGTAAGATGTGACCCAAGATCGGGTCGAGCAAGTGGGGTTAAAAGTCAGCGCTTGAGGGGTGAGCACTCTGGCCATTTAAAAATTGCCTGGGTAGCCCCGTCGGCATTCCCCGGTAGGGGCGCCTCAGACAGTAAGCAATAAACTTACTCCTCCTCAAAGAGGGGAGGCGAAGCCTGGGAGGGTGGACCTCCTAGAACTGCACAGAACAGGCGTGCAGTATCCATCGGAACAGATACTACACTTTGATCTTAGCCAAAAGGAGTTCAGCTGTGTCATCCTGTAAATCTAATTCTTTTTTTGAAGTTCATAAAATGTTGTCTCTGATTCAGCCTACCCAAATTGAGACATAAAAAAGTAGTGCGCGAAATGACGTCATACAAGCCGAATAGGTGAGTGCAGCTGTTGACATTTACCTTGAACAATGGCTACCAGCAAGGACAAGAATAACACTCACCTCAGTACATTTTGAGTCATTTACTGCAGACAGTAAGATGTCCACTGACCATGAGCTAATCTCATCAGTTCTCATGAACGTTCAAATAATTGCTTGCTCTTGCAGTTCAAACAAAAACAAAATTAAAACCTTGTATGGCTTTCAAAGAATAAATGTTTTACGATAAATTTATCTAAGAAATAGATGCTATGAAAAACGTTGTTCTAAAATGATGCAAAGTGGGGGATCGAGAATTAAAAAGCTATGGTTTTTAATGCATAAACCACCCGTCTAAATGAATAAATGTGAACGTTTTTTTTCATTTATCACGTCTATATTACCATCAAAATGGCTCGCTGTTATCTAAATCAATAATACAAAATAGTCTTCTGAAATATTGTATATATAGTAGAGAGAAAACACACCTATTTGTATGCCTAATTTGCATAACTACTTCTTAAATAGTGTATAATTAATTGATGTTTAGTGTTATTCATTTGTAATTTTATTGTCTTTTTCCTATATATATGCAATAGTTTTCTTGATATTAAAAGTAATTAATTACAGTGATTTAATAAAAAAGAATAACTTACCAAAACCTTTACTAGTATTGTTGGATAATGGCCCTGTGAGGCCGGACGCATGTTGAGTGGACGTATGTGTGGGGGATCGTCTGGTTTGGCTTGCGCGATTTAGTGTGGGTGGACTCGTGCAATCAAGTGCAGAATAAAACTGGTTCTCACATTCGGAGCTCACAAACGTTGACAGGCCACCATTTTGATGAGACCTTTTAGGTCGGGGGTTAAAGGGAGTTAGGCTGTGACGAATGCACCTGCGCATAAGGGTTCTGTGACGTCACGGGTTCTTGTGTGGGAAACTGGGTTTTGCGAGTCTGGTTTTTATAAGCAAGCTGAACAGACATATTTCTTCATGTAGTCTGCAAATGAACAGGGGAATTTATTTCCCTAAATGAATACAGGCGTAATGAAATTCCTTCTTCCCATCTCCTCGAATGGCTAAGGACTTAATTGACCATAGATAGCTAGGAATTAACTACGATAAAGTAGTAAATTGATCTCTCTCTCAACGTTAGTAAAACATCTCCAAGAGTGACAGAAAACTGACGCCTGAATAAAACTAATCAAAATTTAAAAGATTGTTCGCCTCCTGAATCGTGTTATGAAGGTTTTTGTTGCAGACACAGTGGACGGCAGTATTCACGGCAGTACAGAAGCGAAGAAAGAACTCAACCATTACAGGAGAAATAGAATAGGCAGTAATTGTTCTCTGTTTGTGGTAAATTGTTAGGACACTATCCAGATGGCTGCAACCGGCGTGCATCTACCTTAAAAGAAGAGCAAGTGGAATAGACTGGTCTACTATAAAGGAGTAACTTACTGCCTGACACGATTAGGGTTTGGACAATGGTGCATCAAAGATTATGACAGCTGTCCTAAAAACTGTGTTGATGAATGGAAGTAAGACGAAAGAAACCACTGATTAATACATTGCCGACATAATGATACATGTGACAAATATATCGACGGAGGAAGTGGTGGATCATTTAAAAAGATTTGGACATACAGTAAAGTGTTGGACAATGCCACTTCTTCCCCCCGCCTCGAATGGCTAAGGACTTAATTGACCATAGATAACTAGGAATTAACTACGATAAATTAGTAAATTGATCTCTCCCTCAACGTTAGTAAATCATCTCCAAGAGCGACAGAAAACTGACGTCTGAATAAAACTAATCCAAATTTAAAAGATTGTTTGCCTCCTGAATTGTTGTATGAAGGGTTTTGTTGCAGACACAGCGGACGGCGATGTTCACGGCAGTACAGAAGCGGAGAAAGAACTCAACCACTAGACGACATCGAGACGACACCCTTCCACGACGAAGAAGAAAAGGTACGAGTAATTAAAGGACTATGTAATAGTATATTATGTTCATTAAGTTTGAAGGGAGATAATTTATATAAAAACTGTTAGTTTTTAAAATTACAATATATTCATATTAAAGATATTTAATGTAAGTTATACATATAAAAAAATACTTAGAACAAGATTCATAGCCGGCGAAAGGCGAGTAAGTGTTTGTTTGTAATTGTTTGTTTGTAATTGTTTGTTTGTAATTGTTTGTTTGTAACGCATGAAAACAATATCTATAATAACATGTATTTATTTGTTAAAAATTATCATCATTTTGCTTTATTTTAGAAATTATAATTTTAAATATTCTTCGTTTTATTGTAAAACAAAACAAAACGAATATTGAAAAAATATATATGTAAATATAATTTTTTGTCTACGAAATGGAAGAGGTCAGCTTTTTGCTTAGATAGTGTAAAAGTGGTTTGGCTATTTTGTCTGGGTGGATTTCGTCATTGTTTTGGATATGTTTAATTATTGCTGCATCATTCGATAGTTCTGCTTTTTTTTGTTGTTCCTGTCCTCGTTCTTTCATGAGGCTGTTTCCTTTCATGTTGATGCTTCTAGTATGTCACATAATGGTCAATTGTAGTGTTGCTCTGAGCTAAAATAATAACTGAATTGTGTCAACATTTGGTTATGAGGAAAGTGGTCACGCAGGAGAGCCATAGATGTAATGCTCTCTGAAACAGTTACATAGTAATCGGTTGATGATCCTCTTTTCTATTTCACGTTTTAGGGTTAGGACCCCATTAGTATATGTACATTTTCCAGCTGTAAAAGGCGGCTTATACAAGGTTTGGTTTGGTTGTTTTGTTTTACGGCATATCAACCCTTTTCAGGTTATTTAATGCCGAATGCAGTCATTTTGGTGAAAGTTTTTATGCTTCAAGTTGTTTATATCTTCAAATATTTATTCATGGTGTTTAGTTTGGTTGTTTTGTTTTACGGCATATCAACCCTTTTCAGGTTATTTAATGTCGAATGCAGTCATTTTGGTGAAAGTTTTTATGCTTCAAGTTCTTTATATGTTCAAATATTTATTGATGGTGTTTGGTTTGGTTGTTAAAGTATATTTGTTTTCTTCTCTTTTTTGTTTCTTTCCCCTTTTAATATCTGTTTCTATTTAACCCATAGTTGGGACCCTAACAGGTACTACCACTTCGGGTCAGGGTGGACCTGGGAGCAATGGTAATTAAGAGGAGGCTCCACATTCCCCAAAGTCCGTAAGCCGGATCTTACCATCGGATGTAGTTTAAGGTCATATCCAGGACCGGGAGTAGGGTAGGAAAAATAAAATGAAAAAGGGGAGGGAGAAAGGGAGAGGGGCTGTTGTTTTTGTTTTTGGTTTTGTAGAACATAATTAAGTTTTACAAAAAAAAACAAAAAAACGTCAATGTAGGTGAATTTCGTCTCAGGGAGCTACAGGGCAGCCTGATCTGGTATCACCAGGGCTTATACAAGTTCCAAGTCTGCAATATATGGATTTTGTTAGTATCCCAAAGATTTAAACCATTTGGAGGCCATATATAAGTGTTAGCATAGCACTGTTGTAACTAAGAATACGGTTATAAACTATCCCAGCTATAAATAGCAGCAGGTACTGTTTATAGGGGAAGTAAATATTTCAGCAGACAGCCCTAACAATCAGACCAAACAGTGTCGCTGATAACTCTCTCATTTGTATATGTTTTGTATGACTGTCCTTTGTTAATATATTTGTTTACCCAATTTCCCCCTTGTGTCTTTATTTCTGTCCTTTTACGAGGCAACAGCATATACGGAAGAGGATAGTTAAAAACTTTTATCATAACAAGAATAATAATTAAATAATTAACCATAACTAGGATAGCAGAACACATTTCTATCTATATAACATTAGGAGTATTTATATATCTATATGTACAGAATTCACTCGAAAACTAATTAACCGATCATTATGAATTTTTAAATACAGCTGCTCGGCATAAGGGGCCCAATTGTGGGATATACTTAGTTTAATATAGTTTTATGCAAAGAAGACAAAGAGAGAGTTGAACCCCTTCGTTAAAACTTTCAGATATTTCCGATTTTTGTGAAATTTTAGCAATACGTATTAGACATTAATTAATAAATATCCCTCCAATTTCAGTTTCGTTTGAGTACTTTTTAAATGGTTTTAGGGGGCATAATATGGGCACAACTTCCCATCTGAAGATTTAAATATTTCCGATTTGCATTGAATTCGAGCCATTAGACACCGATTAAGCAAGATTCCATGAATTTTAATTTCTTTTTAAGACTCCTTAAGCTTAAGTCTTAAATTTGAGACATTTTCCAGAATCAAAATCATGTAATGGATTTTGATAAAAGTTAGAATAAGGATTCCAGACATAAGTTTAAGTATCATTATATCTTGATTATTATCTTCATCAGGGGACATAAAAGTGGTGCAAAGCCGTTCTGTTCGGGGAATTCATTTTACCCGACCTGGGACGGGTATTCTTCTAATTACATATAAAGGAAAGTAAACAATAAAATATATTAAACATATCAAATAAATTAACAGATAATTATAACAAAGCATTAACATACTCCACATATGCAAATTCATTAATATAAAACTGAGAATCTTAGATTACATCATCCATCATGATGGATGCCCCTACCTTCATAAGGCGTCGGCCACTATGGCCCACCACATTGTCCTATTATCCATTGAACGAAATAGTCCCATTGCATTTCGGTTCGTCCACCTACACATATTGTCCATAAACTTATATCTTGGTCTTCCCACTAGCTTACAGCCAGGCACTTTACCAGTAAGAACTAAATGTTCGAGTCCTTTGTGTCTATATATATATGGCCGATAAAAGTCATTTTTCTTTTCATTAAAGTCTGCATCAATTTCCCAGGTTTGTATCCAGATCGTCTCCACACCTCCTCATTGGTTACATGCTGCTTCTAGTTGATATTCATCATCCAGCGAATAAACCATGTCTCCACAGAAAAAAGTTTAGTTTCTGATTTAGGACATATAGTCCAAGTCTCGCATCCATAAAGTAGAATGGACCAAACATACACTCGAAGTATCCTCAATCTGGTCTCCAGCGAGATGGTATGAGACTGAAGAATAGAAGACAGCTTCATAAATGCACTCTTTGACGAGGAAAGTCTAGATTTTACGTTTACCCTACACCTACTATCTGATGTTATCACCGACTCAAAGTAGTTTAATGATTGTATTTGCGAGACTGCAATGTCTCCGATCTTGATTTCATAGGCAGGCATTCGAGGTTTTCCATAAATCGTCATGCAAAAGGTCTTTTTAGCATTCAGTTGTAATCCGTATTTTTTGCTTTCTTTAATCACTACGTCAAGAAGTTTTTGCAAGTCTTCACTCGATGTTGCCATTAGTACGATATCATCAGCTAACGTCCTCTAATCGAAACATCCTCTAAAATATGCCTCAGGATATTTTCATTATATAAAGCAAAAAGATCCGGAGACAATATACAGCCATGTCTTACTCCACGCTGTATTCCTTTCCATTGACTTATTTCATCATCAATACGAACAGCTGCTTGCTGGTCTCAGTACAAGTTGCATATTAATTGAATGTCCTTGCCATCAATATCGAAGTCTTCAAGCATTTGTATTAAAGGTTCATGTCGGACTTTGTTGAATGCTTTCCTGTAGTCCATGAAGCATACATATAGATCTTGTTGGTATTCCATCGATCTTTCAGAGTTCATACGAATGAGAAAGACTGCGTTCCGTATGCCTTTGATTACATCACATATATATATATAAATTGTGAAACATTATTACTTATTACTTAACGGGACGTTTCTAATATTTTGGACCATAATAAACACCTTTGATCATTAAAGACGAATATTAATGAAGTTTGTAAATTAAATAAAAAAACATAGAGATAATTTAGCAGAATAATTAATATTCGTAGAATAAAATTCTTTTAATACCTATTTAATATTTCTGGAATAAGATAAAAGATAACTGAATGTTAGCTTAACTAAAAGTTTTACAAACATAATCAAAATAAGTAAACAATTATTCAAGTTATTTATCTACCTCCCACAAGGTAAGATGTGACACAAGGTCGGGAAAGTGGGATTAGATAAGCCAGCGCTCGAGAGGTGAGCACTCTGGCCATTTAAAAATTGCCTGGGCAGCCCCGTCGGCATTCCCCGGTAGAGGCGCCTCAGACAGTAAGCAATAAACTTACTCCTCCCCAAAGAGGGGAGGCAAAGCCTGGGAGGGTGCACCTCCTAGAACTGCACAGGACCGGCAACCCCCAATAGACCGGCGTAAATCCAGACCCAAAGGCCCGGACAATACCAGTTTATTAGGCGGGGTAAAAACGTTTATAAAGTGTAGGAGAATTTATATCGCAGATGGGAAGTAAAAACATAAAATGAAGAAATTATAAATTAGGTAA
Source organism: Sepiola atlantica (assembly GCA_963556195.1). NCBI lineage: Eukaryota > Metazoa > Mollusca > Cephalopoda > Sepiida > Sepiolidae > Sepiola > Sepiola atlantica. Next base: position 70,404,366 of record OY744526.1, read on the forward strand.
ACAAAATTAAATAAGGTAGATAATTGAGAGAAATAGTACTATAGAAAAAAATGAGATAATAAGGTTTTTTTGTAATTAATATTATATAGAAAAATAGGTAACTATCAGCTTAATAAAGATAGGAGATTTCCTATTGAATTTTCTAAATAATACAATGAAAACTGTAGGGGCCATTTAAGTGGTAAGGATGTTTATAAGCCCAGAGAAAACAGATAAACATAGAAAACAATGAATGAATGTTAAAATGAGGATAAGTTGAAGGAAGAATAACACGTAATTTAAAAGTAACACAACATATTTATATATGTACAAATCTTACATGGTAAAATGTTAGTTTGAAATGTTCGTTGGAAGTCAGTTCCGAGAATAGTAGTAAGCACGTGTGTGCGACCATGTTTGTATGTGTGTGTGGGTAGCCATGTGAGGCTTGGCGTTAGTACGTCGAAGTGTGTGTTGCCTTTTGTTCGTGCTTGTACGAATGTGTATGCGTGAGAGTTGATAATTCGTTTAGGCCTTTGTATGTGTTTGTGTCTTTGTCAACAGTGTGTGGTTGTATCCGTTGAGGAATGATAGGAGTGTAAGCCTTTGTGTATGTGTATGTGTGTGCGTGTGTGTGCGTGTGTGTTTTGTAGTCAGCCGACGCGCATGTCACCACCTCGCCCTAAGGCGAGGGGTAGAGAAAGAGGAAAAAAGAGGCAGATTGTGTTACACGGTCTGCTTTTATATTGTTTCACAGTGGTTTGGCGGACGTAGTACAGAGCACTACACGTGATCAACATTGTCGGCTTTTTGTGCCTTTTTGTTTGACTGTCTCTGAGAGCTGATTTTTATGGTCTCAGTTTAAACTTTTGTTGTTGAAGTGAATTCGGGTTGGTTTCTGTTTTTGTGTTTACGCCGTTTGTTGATAAAATAGAGGATGTCAATCCGATAAAACAAAAAATTAAATTATATTTTAAAATATATCTAAATCAGAGAAAAACATGATAGAAAGTTTAAAAAGGCGAATTCGAATTATGAACACAAATTTGTTTTGTAGTTTACACATTAGAGGATGGAAAATCTATAATGGAAGGTCTTAACAAGGTGAATGAATCTGGTAGGTTAAATGTAAAAGTTGGATAATCTTAGAAGAATAAAAGCAGTTAAAAAAATAATCGAGTTATATAAACATGAATTTAAGAAAAAAAGATAAATTAAAAACCGGAAATTTTACCATGCTATCCGTAAAAAGAAAGATAAAAGAAATGAATAAGGAAAAACTGAAGGTCGACCTGTTTTGTTTTGATTTGTTTATATATTTTTTATTGTTGTCCTTGTTAACAAAGCAAATCGACTAAAAAATGTCTGTATGTCTCATGAAATCGTCCGATGACACCGTGTCTAAATCTAATGACAAATGTTTGACGGTTTCAGTTTTTTGGGAAATAATCATTGTTTGTTTTTTATTGTGGCGATTTTTTTGTTTGGATTAGAATTACTCAGACCTGTTATGACATATCTTTATTTCATCGGAAACAAGAAAACTATTTTTTTAATATGGTGGATCGTATGAAGATATAATAATAACAAAAAATTGTTTTAGACTCAGAAGTTATGGCCTCATTATATATATATATATATATATATATATATATATATATATATATGTGTGTGTGTGTGTGTGTGTGTGTGTGTGTGTGTGTGTGTGTGAAAATATATGTTTTAGCATATACCTTCGATATTTGATGTTTACCAACCTTTTCCAATTTAAGCTCGATGATTGCCAACTAGTAACAACAGAGCAAGGTTCATTTACATTCCAAAAGTCAAGATTTTATTTCATCTTACGAAAACATTTTCAAAGCAGATATTCTTTAGTGCAATTATTTTACGAACTCGTTTCGCTCAGAGTAGACCAACCATGTTTCTGTTTTTGTGTTTACGTCATTTGTTAATAAAATAGAGGATGTCAATTATTCGCCTTTTGTTTGTGCTTGTACGAATGTGTATGCGTGAGAGTTGATAATTCGTTTAGGCCTATGTATGTGTTTGTGTCTTTGTCAACACTGTGTCAATATTGGATCTGTCCTCCTTGAGCTCTTCAGAAAGCACAAAAAGATTTTAGTTGGAAAAATTATACACTGTAGCGTGACATGAAAGATAAACTGTGAAATCACATTCACCATGCGGACTGGCTCCACTATGTGTGTCAGTCCGCCATCTTGAAATTTCCTTTAAGATAAAATCAACCTCCTTAACTATGTATTCTGATGTGTGATCGAGGCCAAGACCAACAAGTGCGCCCACAACACGGTCGACTCTCTGAAGGCTGCCATAGTGAAGGTTCTCGCGCCTATAAGCAAGGACATGGTCGCCAAACTGTGTGACTTATTTTACGCTCACATTGAGATGATCGTTGCTACCGGCGGCGGTTACGTTGGAACATAATGTATTATGTAACTCTAACTGTTGCTAAATCAACCGTCGGGTCTCTGCTTATACAACGTTTTTTTATTGTCTATTTCGTTTTCCTTTTGTCAAGTGTCGGATTTTGCTGCAACAACTTATATATATATATATATATATATATATATATATATATATATATATATATATATATATATATATATATATGTTATTTCTGCAACCGTTAGTATTTTAAGATTGAAAATTATTTACTGCTTAGATTACTAATTTTTTTCAGAAAAAATTAAGCATTATTTCTTAAAATATAATATTAAAATTTTTTTTTAATAAAAATTGAACTATACACCTACTTTGAATAATGAGTTCATTTCATTTGAAAAAATATATACATTGGACTTTTTAATCTAATTGTTATAGCTTGCCATTAAAAAAGAAAAAAGTATAATAAAAAGAAAATAGAGCTTTTGGATTTGGTTGGTTATTTTTGTTTTAGGTGTTTGGTATCATTTACCAATTTAATTGTTAGCTTGACCTGTAACAAATTGATATATATATATATATATATATAAATAATTATGCTTATCTGAATGTAGATGGAAGAGAAATGGCATGAAGTAGAATAAATACAATCTCTCAATATGAAAATTCCTCTTAATTTTCAGTAGACATTCTTCCAATAATAAATAATTCCTTCTCATCTTTCCAGCTGTTTATATACTTTATACTATATCTTATCGCTACCTGTACGTGTTCTTAGACAGGTTCGTTACTCCAAATCACAGGCATTAATAATCTGGAAAAATTGTTGGCCAAAGAAATTAAAAGCTCGTCTGAAATGAGCTTTTTTTATTTATAGAAATTCAATCAAACAGGTTTTATAAACCTGTTTGATTGAATATCAGGATATTTTTTTCAGAACAATTTTCATGGTTTAAGAAATTTTTTATTTATTCAAACGAGATTTTCAGTGAAAATAATTACAGTCTAAAATAGTAATTTTATGGTCTCTTGGTTGAATAACTTTGCCACAGGACATTATAAGTAAGTACATTACATACTAAGTTATTACGCTGTTATTTTTGTCATTATTTTCAAGTTGTTGATGATGATGATGATGATGATGATGATGATGATGATGATGATGATGATGATGATGATGATGCTGCTGCTGCTGCTGCTCATCATCATCATCATCATCATCATCATCATCATCATCGGTTTAACGTCCGTTTTACATGCTGGCATGTGTTGAAGGACTTTTAGAATTGACTAATAACTAACCCACTTCTGGCTGGGTCTCCACCGTTCACTCATTCTCTCAAGTCCATCTCTATCACTTCCTCCCATGTGAACTGACCCTGTTACCTCAACTGCTCCACACCTACTAACCCAAGAACTTTCACCCATTCTTCCAACGTGGCCACACCATGAAGTCTCCTACTCTGCACACGTCTTCCCAGACTATCCAGATCCAATCTTTCTCCGAGGCCACCTGACCCTACATATACACAAAGAGAAATGTCTGTCTGTGTGTCCCCACCTTGTTCTGCTGAAACAAAACTGATACTTATTTTAACTCATTTTGAATCATTGAATACTTTAATTCTTATTCACAACGTTTAATATACGGAGACATGAAAGAAGTAAATAGACACAGTTATTATCATTAATAGTGAAGACTTCTGTCAGACGGTCCTGATGAACCTAGGCAAGATAATATCGATTATTTTCCCTCGCTGATGATTTGAAAAATCACTCGGTTAACAATGGAAAGTGAAATCCCGACGTTTGCAACGAGTTGACATTGATGAGGTCCACCTTAAGATTAACCTATAATAGGACGCCTCTAAAACTCCAAGAATTCTTTGGCCGGTGTCATATCTAAATGGTGATATATGATACAAATATATATTGATATCTGAAACACAAAAATAATGTAAATTAATATAAAATATCGATGTTTCAAACTTTTACTGCTGCTTTGTACGGCTCCGAGTGCTGGCCATTGGCGAAGGAAGTGGAAACTTTAAAGATGTATGAATTATTTTTGTTGTGTGTCTATTTACTTGTTTCATGTGTTTGTATACACGGACAATAGCATTGGCAACAAAGATGACGATATTTAATTGGCATCATTTTATTCCTGTGTGTAATTGGTGCATATTATGTTTATGTGTTTAGCATATTTAAGCCTCCCGTTTATTTGGATTATTACCTCCCATTTTAGAATTATTCTTTTGGGGGCAGATTTGATCAATTCTTTACTGGTATAGCAAATACCACACATACTAATACTTTGGTCATGTCTACTTTGGTCTTATACTCTCTTTGCATCTATTGCATATTCCTTGGCAGTAATCAATAAACTTGAAGTAATGTGTACAGATTGTTCTCCTTGTGCAATTATTTATCTGGGAGAATTTATACGGTCAGCTAGAACCTCCTATGAAAAGTAAACAGTTGATTAATAAACTTAACCATATGTCATTCTTTTTAGTATTGGGGTCATCACTTATCAAGGCCTAGAGCCACTCGAGTTAATGAGACCGAAAGATGGAGTACTAACATTGATAAAGGGTATTAACTGCATTTGATTATTTATGGGACGGTCCATGACAAGAATTTGTTGACATTGGGTTTGAAGACGACCAATTTGTAATCAACAAGGAAGGCAGTCCCGTGGTAATGTGTTCCATAGGTGGGAAGCCCTTGCAAAGAAGCTCTGTCCATGGAAATTAAGTCAGACATTAGTCACGTGGAGGGAGAAAGAAAAGTTGTTGTTTTTTGTTGTAGTAGAAAGATGAGTTCTTGCTGTGAGTGTATAACAAGGTCTACAAGAAATTAAAAAAAATTTCATTAAATTCACTTATTACCAGAAATTTAGCAAAATCACGCATAGTATGAGATTCTGTCATCATTGTTGTCATCATGTCCTCCTCCCAGATTAACTTCTCCTTTATTGCATGGGGGAGGGGCTTCATCATGATACCATACTCTCAGTTATTACCTCCTCCTTTGGGGATCAATGTAATATATGTTTGTTCACCATGATATCATTCTACCAGGCTAGCAAAAATATGCGACCATAGGGAGCATATATATATATATATATATATATATATATAATAATTATTTAAATTCCAATTACCAAAATTCAGTCTTCATTCATATTTATTTTTGGCAATGGCAGAATTAACGATGGTCTTACAATTGTGTTGCAACATGCAATATACTACAATTAAACACAATTATACGCTGCTCTTCAGAAACCATGATGAAAGACATTCAAAGATGTTATATCATGCATGAAGTTCATGGAAAAAAACAGAAAGCAGACAACACTCACGTGTTATGTCTTTCTGCGATTTTATTAATATATATATATATTAGACCTCTTCAAAATTGACCTTTTTCTTCAAACATATGGAAACTGATATTATTCCCATTCTCCAAGGTCTACATTAGCTAAATATACCAGTTATTGTGATCTTGGACCTTGGCTATGCCTGCCTCAAGAGCCATGTAATTTTATTGTTGACGTTTTTCAAAAACGCTGCAAAATATGGGATATTATGTCCTTATTTTAATTGTAGCTTTCCAGAGGTTGATGCTATAGCATTGAAAGTGGTACCAAATGAAAGCTAATAAAATGTTCTTGCATATGGTAGTAAGCACAATAAAACACATGAACACCTGTGTAAATTTTAACTAATTTTATTGCACAAACAGCTGGGACACTACAAAAAATCAGTTTGGTAGTATGATAGCACTGCACTGACACATATATTGCATAAGAAACTGTCAGATAGGATGTTACTAATACATGTATTATCACTTGTTCAATGTGGCTTTTTTGAAACTGTCAAATTTTTTCCTGTGGTACTCCGCAACTTGTAGTAAGCAACTTCTTTGCTCTGGGTCACTTGTGATCTGAGTTGCAAAGTCACTCATTAGTTTCACACCTCTCTCAGCCACATCATTGGTCACTTTCACTGACCTCACAAATTCTGTGCATTTCTGTAGCTGTCATTGTCTTCCCAGGTGTCAGCAGGAGTAGTGAGCCAGTCACATTTCACTCGAAGAGCATCAAACAGAAAGTGAGACTCTGGCCCTACCAGGTCTGTGAGAACTGTAGCTGCATTGATGACAGGAAACACTGGCTTGCCTTTCCTGTAACTCTCAGGTTTCTCTGTTTCTGACAGCTTGACTGCGAGCTTCTCTTTTGCAGACTTGGTCATGCTGGCATGTGAACTGAACAAGGTGAATGGCACTAGTTCCTGGGTCAGATACCAGCGGTGGTTGTTCATTTTCTTGAGAACAGAGGTTGCCAGTTCATAGTCATACTGCTTGTATTGCAGCATGTTCTTCATAAGCTGGAGGTCATGGATAGGTGCATCAGCTGCAGATGTGGTGGTCACCCAGTGGCTGGTGTAGAATAAGGTCAGGAACTTGTTCATCCTCTCCAGCTTGAAGATAGTGTCCGTGTTGTATTTTAGTTCCTTGGAAAACATGAGCATCTTCATACAGTAAATGTTCCTGGCCATCCAGCGGGCTTGGTGAATGGCACCTGGCTTGGCCCAGTGGATACCTCGAGGAGGTTCCTCACCAAGCAGGATCAGGCACAGCTCTGCCACCTCTCTGTAATCTGCCCTCGGACTTGCTTCCTCAAGGAAATTGCATAAGACTGCAATTGTTCTTGTCTTCTTCTGTTTCAAGTCTTGTTCAACTAGGCCCAGACTTTGGGCAGTCCTTAACCAACTTGTCCCACTTCTCTTTCACATTGCTGAACATTGGGTTGTCAGGACTCTTGACCTTGCTGAACACAGCCTCCCATACACTTCCAATTATTACCTCTGATATGTGATGGCGACAAGCGAAGTAGAATACCTTTTTGCCTAGTTTTTCTTCAATAAGCTTCGCTGCACCCTTGTTGATGCCACTGTTGCTTGCTGTGGTATCAAATACCAAGCCTACAATGTTGTCTGTGAGACCCCATGCTTCTATCAGTTCCAATGTAGCATTACACTGTTGGATTCCTGTGGAACTTTCTATGAAGGGCACACCAAGCAGCTTCCCTTCTTCATACTGTGGAGTACCAGAGACGAGCACTGCAAGACTTTCCACTGGGTATCTTTCACCAAGAACATCCCGTAGAAGTTTTCCATCCCAGTGTAGTGTGCAGTAATCTGGCGGACTTTCCTTGAAGTTATTCATGTAACTTTGGCACAAGTTATGACGAGTGTTTATCCTATTTCGTCTTGTAGTAGAGGCTGATATAACAAAGTCATCAAGATCTGCGCCTCCTGCCTTCAACACTGCAGGCACCATGGCTGTAGTCTGGTTGTCAGAGAGTGACAACCGATCTGCAGTGCTACAAATCTCTTCACTGGTCATAACTGAGTGTGGAAAGTGTAAGGTTATCGTACTTGGTTTTGATGAACAGCTTGGTGTTTTCTCAGTGGATTCTAAACCCTCACTAGTACCAGAGCCTTGACTGTTCTCTGGGTCTTCATCACTTGAAATTTTCCCAACTTCTGCTGCTGCAGCAGTCACTGATGATAACATTCTCTCTTCTCTTTCTTCTCGGAAGCTTTTCTCTCTAGACTTCTTCTCAAACACCTTATCATGACCTTACATGTGTGCCAGGCGAGTTGTCTGTTGGTCCAAGTAGAAATTGACGTCCTCTTCCTTGGTCTTTTTTGTGAGCAGCCTGTTGCTTCTTATCTCCTCCACAACATCCTTTGCTCCAATATCAAATAACTTGTCTAAGTCCTTCAGAAAGTTAGCTCGTTTCTCTTCCTCTGGTTTGTTATTTCTTCCCTTGTTTTTAACAATTTTCCTGTACTTTTCATGGAGGATCATGAAACGGTTGACTGCATTTGGTCTAGTTAGTGTTTTAATCCTTGCCATATTCCAGAATGGCAAAACGACATCCACTGTATCATGGGCTAAAGACCTATTGTCACTGTCGGGATTATCATTCCTCAAATGCAGGAAATACTGGAACACCTGGCGATTAGTAGGAAGTTGAGAGCCCCTGATGCTGGAGCTGGGTTGCCCAATGAGATACACATCACTGAATGACCTTGTGGCAGGAGTTGCCACCTTTCTTCTCTTTTCAGTTGGTTCATCCCG
>OY744526.1:70417906-70520406 GCA_963556195.1 Sepiola atlantica
TTTTACGCCAAAGAAAATTCTATTGCGCTTATATTTATTTTACAAAGATTTTCTATACTATAGGACTACATGTCAACAAACACAAGTCAGTACTTCATGTTGTTATCATGTTTTTTTAAATGCTGGTAAATTTAGCTAGAGTTTACTAGGTGCATGGTGAATCTACGGGATAAGGTAGTGGTAGTAAAACTATAATAAAAGTAATAAATAACATTACGTATGAAATCAGTAACAACATTTTAAAATGCTTAACATAATACAATTCATCCTATGACGCTAATTCTGGCGTTCTGAAATTTCAATTGTAAACGTTTTTTTTCTTGAACCAAACTTTTTTGTTCTTTTACGTCTAGCTGACTTCACATGCATATTCTCGGCTGCTTTTTGAAATTTTATTTTTTTCTTCAGCTGTTTGTTCATTTGTTTTTATCACCTGGATATGATTCGATGAAGAATCGAAAGTGCGTGTGATACATATGGAGCATTCATTATTTTTTTTGGTTTTGATACAAAAGAGATTATAAGAAAATAAAACGAATAAAAAAATATATAATAAAATAAATAATTCTGTTATGCTTATATTATATATATATATATATATATATATATATATATATATATATATATATGTGTGTGTGTGTGTGTGTGTGTGTCGATCAATTTTCTATGACTATAAGACTATAAGAAAAACTATTAAAAGAAATTTAATTTAAATAACACTCAATATTTGTAGAGAGACATCTTACAAATTATCTTTCAATGTATCCATTTCTATTTGCTACAAGTTTTTTCCAACGTTTCATCAATTTTTCAAAAGCCGGCCAGAATAAATGAAGATAAATAATTGACGACATTCTTTGAAATCACCTGCCACTGAAAAGAGATGACGTCTGAAATATTCCTTCCTACAATTAGATAAATAAAAATCGCTTGGACTAATGTCAGGGCTTTAGGGAGGACGCTCCAGTAGATTATTTATTAATTCCTAGTTATATAAGATAAAGGCCCAAGTATCTGTTCACAGGAACAAGCCGTAAAGTCCGCATGAAACCTGGCTTTTAAGTATGTAACTATATAATTGAAAATAAAATAAAATTTGTTCATTCATGGTCATCAGTTTTGCTTACTTTAGTCATTAAATGTCTGTCTAAAGTGCTTGAGTGTAAAACTACTCTTTTTTTTAATTAGATGTCCCTGTTAGAAGATTTTTTTTAGAACCATTGTAAGTTCTAGCTGTACGTATCTTTTGAATTTAATAGTCAGTGCTCAATTCTCTGACCAGCTGAGCATGAAGAAAGTCAATATAATACCAAGAATTGTAGAATCACTAGGAACAGTCCCCTAAAAACTGGAAAAAAGACTGGGAGAAATTGGAATCAATGGGATGACTGTGACCATACAAAGGATGGCATTGATGAAAACAGCTGCAATCTTAAGTAAAATCCTCGAATGCAGAAACCAACCAATGTAAGCTGTGAACGGTAACCAATCACATGGAAGAAAACAAAATCACAGGAAGAAGACCACCACATGAACCCAAGGAACAGAAACTGACTCCCCCCCCCCCCCAAAAAAAAGTGATGGCACCAGCTTCGGCTCATACCACATATAATAGTCGTGAAGGGTCAAGAGGTGGAGAGTACTGGAAATCTGGGGAGGCTTGTTGTCACTCAGACTTTATTATCAGTGAGCAATCACTGACGATGACTCATGTGAGAACTCCTAGTGAGTACAAATAATAATAATAATAATAATTTATAATAATAATAATAATAATAATAATAATAATAATGAGAGAACATTTTTATGTCTATATTAAAAGTGGAAGAAATTCATTTCTTTCTCTTTTATTATTCCTAGATATTATTGAGATTAAACCTCTCTTTCTTTTACACATATAATTTAAATTTTATAAATGATTATTTTTTCCTTTCTTTTTTGATATTATCAGTTATTATTAAGAGTAAGCCTCTCCTTCTTTGCTCATATAATTTAAATTTGCATTAGTGATTATGGAAGCGAGCTGGACATACGTACGTTCATTCTATTATATAGATAAAATTAACTACGATTATTAACGTTTAGCCTTATATATAATTTCTGGTTCATTCTAATAAACTTTAGACACAATTGGTTACATCTCACAAAACAAAACAATTATATACGTAACACACACTTGCAAATAGTTCTAAATTCGATTATATGATTGGAATATATTTGAAAGGATCGAGGAAGATAATATGTTTTTGATAGCATCAATATCTGTCCCCTTGTCAAGATCTAGGGGAGTCGGAAATTGTCACAAAGCCTTACAACTAGAGTCTGCACAATAACATCACCAGACCAAAACAAGTTGGGTAGCATCCTGAAGCAATATTAAATAAAATGGAAAAGCAGTTTTTGTTTGCTCAGAATGTCGTCCGGTTTTGCATAATATTATGATAAAATGGAAAAGTAAGCCTTGTCGAACTTAAATACTGAACAGATAGTGTCCTCTCTTTCTCATGTGTGATGTCACAGTCACAGGTATTCCCAATCAACACTTGGAGACTACCCTTTCTTATAAAACATATGTTTGTCAAAAACGAATGGGACAGGAGAAGAAACTTTTCATATGCAAGTTTTTAGGCAGTTAGTCACTCTACCTTTTTTTTCATAAGCAACAGAAAGTTGTGGCAGATTAGGGTTAAGGTTAGAGTTAGGGTTAGGGTTAGAGTTAGTATAAGTTTTCTAAAAATTAGCTCATCCAGACATTTCTCATCAGTGGCAGAATCCTCAATGTCTGCACTTTTAAAGACTCTGCACATGTTTAGAAGTTAGCTTCTTCTGTGTTATTCCCAATGTCTTTGGTGTCTCTAAAGGTGACAATGTTATTATTGGTAGATGATGTGCCTGTTCATTTACATCGACAGTCAGTCTTTGTGTCACGGTATTATTGTCAAAGATTTGTTATGGGTACAGAAGTTATTGGCTAATAGCATTGATTTTTAAATCTTACCGTTCAGTGACTTTATCTGGTGAATCATATGAGTTATCCTTTTCGCTGATCTTTAAATTCCACCCTTTTTTTGATTTTAAACATGTTAGCTGTTGGGTTTCACCAATCCTGAAAATCCTTCTGATTTTCTTCAAATATAAAATAGTAATGGGCAGAATAAAAATCAAAGGTAAAGAAGTAAAACAAGTCAATGTACAAAAGACATTAATAAATGATTGTCAAAAGTTCTATCAGCAGAAGATTGTCAGTTCAGTAAATTCAAATAAGAAAGAACAGTCCACATCAATTTCTAATGCTATAACAAGCATTACATGAGAGAAAGGAAAAAAAAACAGACTTTAATTTCAACTATTTCTGAGGATGCAGAGGAATGGTGCAGCTATGGTTTGATGGATTTGCAGTGTGTGCCTTGACGACAGAGTTAGTTCTGACTTCCTGCTATTGAAGCTGAAGGTGCTCAGACTGGAATCAGCTTTGCATCACAACCACCTACAGTAGTACAGACATATGGAACAAAGTTATGGTTGGATAAACAGATGTACACACATCCCAGTTAAGGATATACAAGGAAAAGACAGGCTAAGAAGTACTTGAATAACAGTTAAAGATGACGTTAAGCAATGGCATACCAAAACGAACATAAATGATAGTTTCATGGAGCACTTTGTGCCGCCATAACCAACGTGCAATCCGCATATGATATGGAAGAGATACGTTAAACCAAAAAGAAGAAGTATTGATCAATTTTACAACAAAGATATATACATCATCATCATCATCATCATCATCATCATCATCATCATAACGTCTGTTTTACATGCTAGCATGTGTTGGACGGCTTCCAAACTAACTTATTTCTGTCCATGTCTATATTTATACCCTTACATACATCCTATCACTTCCTTCTAAGTTTTCCTTCGCTTACTCCTGACAAATGACCCTGCTACTTCAACCGATATACATCTATTAACCTAAGAACTCTCCTCCATTCTTTGAATGTGACCAAACCAATGAAACCTCTTGCTCTGCACACATCTCCTTATACTGTCCAAATTTAACCTTCTTCTGAGGCCATCAGATCTGTCTTTAAGACTCACATTACACATTCATTGTATCATGTCTTTCCATTCAAGGTATGTCCTCAACCCTCACTGGCCAGATTTAACTTTAATGCATCATCACACTGCATACACATGACTGATAGTTTCTTCCCTTAGTTAAGAGCGGTAACGCTATGCTGGTCACTAATGGCAGAAGTTGCCTGAATTTACTCCATCCACTCCTAACTCTCGCTATCACACCAGCACCAGCACCAGTTCCCCCCTGTGCGCCAATGTTATCACTAAGGTAACAAAGCTTCTAGACAAACTCAATAGTCTCGTCATCCAAATATACTTTTTATTACTAATGGGTCACCATTTATCAAGGCCCAAAGGCCACTCGAGGATAAGAGTTAATGAGTTTGTGAGTTGGTCAGGTGGGCGGTGAGACAACCCTGATGATTGGTAATTATACTTGAAACTGGTCAGAATTTGATTATTTAAGAGGATTGCACAACAAGTATTTCTTTACATTAGACTTGAAAACGACTAGGTTGTAGTCAGCTGGGAAGCATCCCCGAGGTATTGTGTTACACAGACAGGTAGTTCTAGGAAAGAAACCCTGTTCATGGAAGTTCCATTTAGTTTTTAGGTACAGAGAGAGAGAAAGGGAAATTATTGACAGTGGTTGTAGCTAGACAAGTTTTTGTTGTGAATTCTTTACAGAGGGGAACCATAGATTGGAGCTTAGTCGAGCACCTACCATGCAAATAACGATATAGCAGAGAAAGACTAGCAATATCTCTTCTGTGAGAAAGTTGCTGTAGGGAAGAGAAGAGGACATTCTCCACAAGATTTTGAAGTCAGTTTTGTACTCTGTCAAGGCAGGAAAGGACGCTCTGAGCGGCACCTCCCCAGATGTGGCAACAGTACTCCATCTTAGGACGTATTTGACGCTTATACAGGTAGAAGATTAAGTCAGGCATGAGATATCAACAATTTTTGACTGCGACCTCAGTAACGGATTTCATGTAAGTCTCTGATTTTAAGTCTGAAGTGAAGGTCAGTCCTAAAAGCTTATCAAAGCAGGGGCCTTCCTCAAGGGGAGATCCATTCATTTTGATTGAGGCAAAGTTAGGACCCGGGCGTTGGTGGTGAAAGGAGATAAGCTTGGTTTTAGATGCATTACAGCAACCAACCATCTTTTTTCCTCATTGCACCACGTGCTCCAGGTTGGAAGAGAGAGAATCAGATAGATCTTGATCATTAGTGCTCTTCGCAGTGTTGCCATAGATGGTTGTGTCATCTGCATAAATGCCGACGAATGATCTTAGAATGTAATTACGGAGATCATTAATGAAAATAAGGAAGCGGATTGGGCCAAGAATGGATCCATGAGGCATGCCGGCATTGATACTGTGTGCTTCAGACTTCTGTCTATCAATAACTACTTTTATATACTTTGTTCACATCTCAGTTCTCATCCGTCTTCATCCGTCTTACACAGGAACTGGTTATCATTTCTTAACCTACCTCTAATTGCACTGCGCTTCTTGTGTAACTAATGCTTACAAAAATTGAGTTGGTCCCAACCCTCTTTCCACAATATGTAGTTGTGAGGAGAAAGACCTGTAACAGCAAGCTGTTTTTTTTTTGTTATATGACTCGTAGATGCCACTAGTTGTTACTGAATAGAATTAGGAGTTGTTTGGTAGATTGTGTCTTGTGTCAGTCTTCATGCATTACAGCCGAGATGTGAAACCAAACTGATTTTTGTCACTGAGGAATGCTGTTTATATGGCTATAGTTCGACAGGTACTCGCTACAAGCATTGCATCTTAAATTTTGGTAGGAATTGGTCAAAAAATATTGCTTTGGTTTGACAGATTTTGGCTTCCAGAGTTAAGTCTTATATTTCAGTATGAATGCTCTTGATTAATCAAAAAATATAATAACTCAGAATGAGATCTTGCATCCTCCTCCTCCTCCTCCTCCTCCTCCTCCACCTCCACCTCCTCCTCCTCCTCCTCCTCCTCCTCATCATCATCATCATCATCATCATCATCATCATCATCATCATTACTACTACTTTAATGGCCGTTTCACATGCTGTGCTTTTAGAAATTACCTTCCATACTACCCCATCGCTGTCCAGGTCTTAATTCATCCCTCTTTCTCTCAAATCCATTCTTATCTTCTTTCCATGTTTTCCTTTCTCTTCCCCTGCCAAACGACACTGTTCTGCACACATCTCCCTAGACTGTCCAGATATTAAGATTTCTACAGACTATTGAATATGTTTGCATTTATACTCTGTAAATGTGCAAACATAGACCTCATGGTATTCCCTAAACGATATGATTTTTGTATTATATATAGCCCTTGCAGGGGAGAATTAATAACAGAAACATATGAATACATTTTTTTCCTATATTTATGCATAGTCATATCGATTGGAAAGGAACAGAGAGTACTGAAATGTTGTCAGTCAGATTTAAATTAAAACCAATGATCGCTATCAGCAAATAATCACTAGTAAAGGCTAGTGCAAAAACACCAAGTGAGTTACATTGATAGCCGAATGGAACAGAGAGTACTGGAAATCTGGAAAGTCTTGCTGTCACTTAGACTCTAGGAAAAGTAACCGGGTTTTATTAACATTAAATCACTGGTAAGGACTGGTATCAGAAATGTACAATGCATTGTACCCAAACGATAATACTAATCTACTTTCTGTAAAAAGAAAAACGAACAAAAAGGAAAGGAGGAGAAAGAGGACCGTTAATTATAGAAGACTGTATGCATGATACGATAAAAAAACTAGAAAAATATATTACCCAAAATACAGAGAGGCTGATTAGAGGTACAAAAAAGTAGGGCTAGAAAAGAAGCAAGATTGGAAACAAAAAGGCGAGAAAAGCAAAATGGAAAGAGAAAAAGCGACACAAACAGTTTTTTTTAAGACTGATCAAAGAAATGGCACACGAAATGGACTTGGCTATGAAAAAGACACTTGAACAGAAAAACGGAAATGCTACTGACAGTCACACAAAACAACATGATCATAAAAAACTATATAAAAGCCAAACTAGACAACATCCAGAAAAACAGTAAATATAGAATCTGTGGACAAAGAGACGAAACTGTAAATCACATAAGCGAATGTAGCAAATTATCCATAAAGAAATAAATAAAACAGACATGGCTGCATTGGGAAGGAAGTCCACTAAAACTGTGTAAACATCTACACTTTAACATGCAGACAAATGTTAGAGACATAAACCAGAGCCATTAGTGAAAAATGAGCATCATAAAATTCTCCGAGACATTGAAATACAAACGGACAATCTCATCTAAGACCAAACGTGATATTTGCTTCATATGACTAACGAAATATATTTTTTATGTAGTCTGCAGTAAAAAAAACTACTGATCACAAAAGTACAGAGGAAACTGACTTTACTTTATATATAGGATATAGACAAATAAATAGAACTGACCAGTATAAATGAGAAGTCTCATTTATATAATAGTTTATAAAACAGGTGTTAATATATAATTGCTATAGATTCTAATTTCTTTGTTTTATGTTCATACATAAAAGCAACACATTTATGTGTGCATTTTGTGTGAAAATAATATAAATAGAAAATAATTAATTCTTTTATATGCATTCACAAACCATGAGATATTTACATTTGAAGGATGCATATGCTTGCAAGCAACATCAATTACAAACTCTTTTTTACTTTTCTTTTTTCTTTTTCTTTATTTTTTTTCGTTTTTCTTTTGGACTTTTTCTTTCTTCCTTTCTTTGTGTCTTCCTTTCTTTTTTTCTTTCTTCCTTTCTTTTTTTCTTTCTTCCTTTCTTTGTGTCTTCCTTTCTTTTTACCGTTCTCTTTCTACCTTTCCATATCTTTTCTCTGTTTTCCTAAATGTAGAAAAACCTATACTTATCTTCTTGAACCTCTTGTGATTATTCTTCATACTGTTTAAAAAAGAATACTTCATCTTGGGAATTGTGTGTGTTTTAAAGAAAAACCAGCATTACAACTCAACAAGATAGAAGATAAAACAATTTAAGAGTTTCTTTTTAACGGTTTTAGTCGTCTGTAAAAATAAAAACATAAAAAAAGCAAAGATAATTGAATACAAACGAAATCACACTCTAAGAAGAATTGATCTGTTACAACTGAATGAATCATCTTTTCTATAAAAGCCAGCAGAGTATACGATAAACAGAGGAAAAGGAGTTTCTTTAACTATAAAAGCTTTTGTCAACATAAATGTTTTGATCAAATTAGATGGCAAATATTGAAGACATGTTTTTAATTCCCAGTGATGTTCTCTGTCTGGAAACATTTCTCTTTAGAAATAAAGACGTAATTAGAAAAGCCATTTAATGAAATGTTGTTGTGATGAATCAAAAATAGAATTTAATCCTAAACAAAAGCACTAGACGGTATTTATTTCCCATAACATGTTTTTTATTTTTTATTTCTTTGAAAGAATGAGTCACATACTACATTTCCCTTATCTAAGGTAAAAGTTTTCATCTTTTTAAATAAAGCTGGTGCACCCTCTCCATCTTGGACAAGGATGCCAAGCTCTAGCTCCTATCATATCGCTGCATCCCTGTGCTTATTTTATAAGTATTTCCACATAATGCATGCCGATGAACTTACTGCACTTGGATTTTATTTACTCCTCCCCAGGAGTTAGGCACAAGGCCAGTTTTATCTTACTCCCACAAGTAAGATGTGACCCAAGATCGGGTCGAGAAAGTGGGGTTTTAAAAGCCAGCGCTCGAGAGGTGAGCACTCTGGCCATTTAAAAATTGCCTGGGCAGCCCCGTCGGCATTCCCCGGTAGGGGCGCCTCAGACAGTAAGCAATAAACTTACTCCTCCCCAAAGAGGGAAGGCGAAGCCTGGGAGGGTGGACCTCCTAGAACTGCACAGGACAGACCCATAACCCATAGACCGGCGTAAATCAAGTCCCGAAGGCCAAGACAATACCAGTCTATGGGGTGCAGTATCCATCGGAACAGATACTACACTTTGATCTTAGCCAAAATTGGATTTTTATTTACTCCTCCCGGAGTTAGGCACAAGGCCAGTTTTATCTTACTCCCACAAGTAAGATGTGACCACAGCTTGGGTCGAGAAAGTGGGGTTAAAAGCCAGCGCTCGAGAGGTGAGCACTCTGGCCATTTAAAAATTGCCTGGGCAGCCCCGTCGGCATTCCCCGGTAGGGGCGCCTCAGACAGTAAGCAATAAACTTACTCCTCCCCAAAGAGGGGAGGCGAAGCCTGGGAGGGTGGACCTCCTAGAACTGCACAGGACAGACCCATAACCCATAGACCGGCGTAAATCAAGTCCCGAAGGCCAAGACAATACCAGTCTATGGGGTGCAGTATCCATCGGAACAGATACTACACTTTGATCTTAGCCAAAATTGGATTCCTTAAGCAAAAATACACACTACTCCTTTACTGTAGAGGTCCCTAGATACCGGAAGAGTTTCTACTCTGATAGGTTCTTTTCTCAGACGGCTTACTTTGGAATTCCCTTCCTGCTCTGTTTCCTCATCAGTACCAACATGCAGAAATTTAAATGCAATGTGAACACACATCTTGTTGCCCAACTCCCTATCAAGGTTGCCCCTTATACATCTGGCCCGTACCACAATAGCCCCTTACACTTCAGTAGCATAATGTCTTGTTTTGGGTGAATAAATATAAAAAAAACAAAAAAACAAAGCAATTGCGGCATGAAACTGTATCTAGTGGGATACACACATCAATTTACAGGGTGTTTGAGACAAATTTGATAATTTTTGAATATCTTTTCATTTCAAAACAATTTGAAGTATTTAATAGCGGTAAAGTGCAACGGATAGTCGTTTCTGTGTACTATTGGTTGGTTTCAGACCAATGGACGAATGAACAGAACAAGAATATTGGAAAAGTCAGCTGCATCATAATGATTCGAGCTGGATTAAAAATTTCGGAAATCTTAGCAGTAGTTTAGTCCCCCCTTAAAGACTTTGAAAGCCATTAAATGTGATAGATATAGAAGCAGTGGTGGGAAGTTAGGGCCATAGCAGACGTTTTAACTGTGTCTACACAAAGAAATTTGTCTCAAATTTTGCAAAAAATTGTGACTAGATTCAGGCAAGGCAATGCAGACCTTGAGGCCTGGTGAAAGCACTGAACAAGGATCTTTGCTACTCTTCATACACGAGTCGTAAAAGTCGATTACTCACCAAAAGAACCGCTTTTATGAAAGCCAAGAAAATACGCATCACTGTCAATCATCCAGTTGAGCTGGAGATGCTCTGGTTCTTCTCAGGACTAGTTGCACAATGCGCAAAACAACAAGTCGCAAGCCTACAGTCTGCACAAAGTCACACCCATCATAAAGACCAAGTTCCTCAAACTGTGGTGGTCTTTAGGTGTTTTTCTAGGGAAGATAGTGTTATGCTGCCTTACATCTTCTCCGACTCAATTCAGATGAATATAGTAAGTTGCTTTTCACTGTTTTTAAATGCTAGGTAGAGAAAGTGGCTGCGAGAAAACGAAACGTGTGGCAGCATGACTTAGCTCTCTGTCACACCTCCGAGAAAACCCAGAAGTGGCTGTCTAAGAACTTCCATGACTTCACCAGTCCCAACTTCTGGCCACCCAAATCGCCTGATCGCAACCCCATGAACTATTATGTGTGGGGCGCAGTTGAGAAAGACACCAACTTTACTGCCTGCAACACCATAAAGGTGGTATGCTCCAGGTTCAACTTCTGCCTGGAAGCTGTGGTGGAGGTTCAGGGCAGCTTCTTCGAGTGAGCTGTATTCGGCAAAAAA
The DNA here is from genome assembly GCA_963556195.1 of Sepiola atlantica. Classification (NCBI taxonomy): domain Eukaryota; kingdom Metazoa; phylum Mollusca; class Cephalopoda; order Sepiida; family Sepiolidae; genus Sepiola; species Sepiola atlantica. The sequence goes on from OY744526.1 coordinate 70,428,804, forward strand.
CCCTCTAAGAGATGCACTTTGAATTGTGAGAATACATCAATTATTGGCCAAAACCTCATCCATCACTTTAGAGGTCTCTAGATGCTAAAGAACTTTCCTTTTTTTTCCTTGGAATACTCTCCCTGCTCCCTGTTTCCCCAACTGTTCATACATACAAAAATTTAAATGTAATATGAATTAACATCTTGCTGCACAATTCCCCGCTTAGAATGCCCTCTATAAATATGGCCTTTAATTCCTGTCTCAGTGTCAATATGCCTGGTTTGGGGTGAATAAAAGTTTTTTTAAATTTAAATATGACGTTTTTTCTTTCCTTTCCCTAAAATTTCAAATGTATCTCAAACATCCTGAATAACTAATTTAAGCAAACACAATAAAATATATTTGAAGATATTTAAAACTTGAGGCATAAACGCTTTTAACAACATGACTGAATTTTGCATTTAAAATAAATAATTAAAAAGAGATGATATGCTATAGCATCGAACACACAAAACTAACAGACTAGATATACAAAAGATAGTCTGATAAACTTTTCAAAGCCATCAGCCATCTTGTATTATAGTGATGCTTGCGATAGTACACTGTCTATAACTGAATATAAGAATATCAGTTTGTGTTAATGCCTGGGGAATATATTTGCTTATATCTTGTTCAACTCAGTGTAGAGGTTGCTGACCTGATGTATCGTGCTGATGGCACTGACGTTATTTGTGGGGAATTTTCTGTATCATTAGGCAATCTCAGTATTTGACCTCTATAGACATACACAGGCACACATAATCTATGTCAGCAGTTAAGTAAAAAGCAAAAAAGATAGAAATAATATTTTCTTTCGTTTTCTTTTTGCACGCCATGACTTCATCTCCACACTCTAAGTAAAGGTCATCCTTATTCGTTTTTCTTGTTTGTTGTACATCACAGACAATAAATTAAAACAAAAAAGTATTAAAAAAGCTATGTTGTTGCACATGGTATCACTATGGGGAAAATATTTGACTACTATGGGAATATATTTCTCTTCATTATTTCAATATATGTTGTGGCTTTCTCTTTACAGTTTTTTCCACCGAAAAGAAAGAAGACAGTGGGATATGGTGCATACAGTATAGATAGTATACAATTACATAAATATGTTGCATACAGTAATCTTTATCTGTATAATAAAATTTATACCGTCTATTTGTTGGAATTTACGTTCAAACCAAACTTTTAAAATTAACTTTTTAAAGTGTATTATAATTTTAATTATTTATTAAATTATTGCAATGATTAAACGATAACATAATTAAATTAATGTTCACAAAAATCCGATTAAAAAGGGAAAACAGCATGCAACAGTTGTTTAAATATACAGGGTGATTCATAAGTCACTTCACTTAGCTACTTAAAATGATTACCATTATGAAGCACAAACATACTATAAACTTTTGATAATTGTTATCTTACTCTCTAATTACTGCTATTTGTTATTTTAAATTTGTTCGTTTATATATTTATTTCTATATATATTTATTTCATAATCAATCAAATATGCTACAAAGAGTCGTAAATTCCTTGCAAAAAAGAATGGAGCTATGCATGCAGAACGAAGGTGGAAATTTTGAAAATTTGGTGTAATTTTAAACTCCCATAAATGAATTTGTTGAATAAACTTTCTGTTTTGTATTACCTTATTTGTTACTTTAGAATTTCAAAAATAAATAGCTAAGTGACTTATGAATCACCCTGTAATATATAATTTCGTACTTTTTTTTTATTTCGCTGTTATAAGAAAAAAACTAATTTTGAATCAACTAACTCTTTTATACATTTATTTCAGTTAAACATTGATGTTAAGTTCACTTTATCTTTTGGCAAAAACACTTAATTTCTTAACAATAAAGCAGAATACCATTTCTCTTAATTTTTCCATTTTTAGCCTATTATCATGATAGAAAAAAGTTCATCTAATATATAAAGTCAGTCTATTTGTCGTTTCCTTGTCATCGAACGCTTTCTTCATACAAAATCAATATTTGATTCTGGTCCATCAGTTTCTCTTCTAGATCATTGCAACACGTTGCTAAAGCATGGAATTTAATTCGCTTTAATTTTCCAGAAAATATTTTGTCCGGATCGGAATTATTTTCAAATAGCAACAATTTTTTTATAAAACGATGTTACTCTGTATTCATCCATACTGAGTTACTAGTTTTTGATTGGAACGACAAAGTAATACTTTGGGGGAAAACGACATATTTAAAAAAAATCAAAGCAAAATAAATTCAAGTAAATACAGGTAATGCCGAATAAGTACAACTAATTATTTATAAATTTAAGAGTTTAAAAAAATCGAAAGTATTTAATGATTCAAATTTCAACATTTGTATGACGTACTATCAATTTTATTACAAAACCGTTTATTTTTTAATGACATATATTCATTCATTGAATTATGTTTCCACAAAAGTAAATAATTTTTACAATATATTGTCACAGAAAACGCAAAATAAATACGAAAATAAAAAGACAACGCCTGGTAGATATGTAGCAGACTGAAATAGGATCTATTTCTTCTCGTCCCCTGTGAGCAAATTGGTCGTACGCTGACCAATCGGCTTGCAGGGCGTATTGATATCAACTGTCCCCTCATGGACTATTTTCTACCACCTGGTCAGTTGAAGAATTCAGCAGAGAGAAATCGGCCCGCAACGAAGAAACATCTCTCTTCTGCCTTTCCCCTGCATCGTTCCAGCAGCAGCCATCTCCACTGGGAATACATTTGCTGACGACCCGGCAGCTTCTTTTCTTCACTGGGACACAGTTCCAACCCTCTGTTAAATGAACCCTTTTTTGTTGCCTGTTACTCGGTTGTTGTTCGTTCAATTCATTTCGTGCGATAAATGTAAGGAAGGGACCAACACCCCCCCTCTATTACAGATAAGCTCGAATACTGTCGCATTATTTCTCTTTGAATTCCATTTTCATCCGGTGCTAAAATATACACATCGCCAAAGACTTGGCGAAATCAGAAACGCATCTACACATTTCGAATCAACAATTTTCTCATATACACTTAACTGACAATCCATTCTTAAAAATTAATACCATATTTGAAATATTGTATGATTATTGGCCTATTTGGCATACTCGTTAGTGTTCAATACTGGGCTGGGAGACTAGGGTTTAATCTCAGTCAGCAATATAAGATGAGGATCAAGGGTAAGTGGAGTAATCCTGGGAAAGGAGTGGTGCTCTCCCCTACATCTCGGTGTAGTAGCTAATGAAAAGGGAGCCTCCGTGTTGCCCTCAACTACGGTCGACCACTTTACCTTTTTTATGATTACTTTACCCCATTAATATTAATACATTTTGGATTAGATATATTTAAAGACAAAAATCTATCATTTTATTTACTTGATGCATAATTTTCCCAAATCAGATGTCTTCACTCCTCAATTCAACTTATAAATAATTCCTCCTTTTACAATCCGCCACTCTATAGACCAGTGTGTATTTATCTGAATATTTTTATATAAATAAATATAATATAATTTTAATTATTTATTAAATTATTGTAATGATTAAAAGTTAGTGAGTAAAAAAAAACAGCCACTGAATAAAACCATTTAAAGTGGTAAGGGGAAACTAGAAAGCAAATAGCAAGTCAGACAACCCCCGCTGTCTGAAATGAATTCAGAAAAAGAAATCCAACACTCTGAATAAAAAGTCAACAGTAGATGATATTTTTTCTTTAGGCCATCAGAAACGCTAATAATGATTTATATATGAAAAATTAAATTACTGACGAAATTATATGATTTTCTATGAATATTAGTGCGAACACTGGCGGAGCATTTTTTTTTTCAGCATTTTGACGGAGGATTTACACTATTTTATATATTTGATTTCATCACTGTCTACAAGCTTCTCTCTCTCTCTCTCTCTCTCTCTCTCTCTCTCTCTCTCTCTCTCTGAACATGTCTGAAGGCCTAACGACAATCACAAAAGTCGCTCTTTCTAGCATTGATTAATATTACTTGTAAAGGGAAATTCCGTGGTTTACCATATGTGTACAGTTAAACCAAAAGAAAACCGACATCACTTTCTGAACAGCGTAATTATTTGTAGCTTCTTCAGAATTTTTATATATTGTTTTTGACAATGGGAGAGGACTAAAGTTTATTTGATGTTTCATAAAAATTCATAACTTTTTTTCAGGGATCTCTTTTTTCTTTTACACACCATCCGCCTTCAAAAGTTCTTCATTCAAAGAATGGTGAATTTCTTCTACCCATTTTGGACTTTAATGCTCGTTTTTCTTTCTGAAAATACATTTTTTACTGATAGTGTTTCAGAACCAACACCGTAGCAAATCTAAAATCTCACAAAAAATTGATCACGTGATAATATATTGGTCAATTATTTAGTAGTTTAGGTATTAGATATTATTGTTTATGTCAGAAGGAACTCATTTTTCTCCAAAGAGCATTACGCTCGTGTACTAAGGGGAGGGGAGATGTACAATCAAATTGACACTTACCGGCATAAGAGCTCCAAATATTTTATAGGATTATTCTTCCTTAAATGAAGCATTATTTTTATAAAATAAAGGCATCTTCAGGACTGTACTTTTTTTCAGGGAGATTTTTCTATCCTTCCACATAGAGCGCTCGTTATTCTAAACTAGTTACCCAGCTAGTACAGGCCAGGGTCAACGTTGCTTAACTTCTGTGATCTAATGAGATCCGGTGTGTAAATGTGATTATGTCATATATATAGTTGAGCAGTCGTTAAACAAAATAATTATTACATGACATTTTATTGAAATTTCGATATTTGTTGTCAAATTCAGGTGATAAAACTTAATAAAAATTTCATGCAAATTAATAACTGACTTATTTTCTAAGTTGTTTTAAATGTCTTTTTATTTTCTACGTTTACAGGAAAATATTCTGTTTGAAAGCAAATACACTTAATAAGTAATTTGGTGTTTAAGGGTCATACATGATTTCAAGATAACACAAAAAAGGAAGAGGGGAAACTGCTATTGGCAAACCAGAAGAGAAAGTATATAAATAACGTGTAAAATCAAATTGAGACTTACCGGCAAATAGTTGATAGGAAAATTATTGATTGAGTGAAGCAATATTTATATATTATATTATCCACTCATGGATTAGGAGCCAATCAAAACCCAAATGGACTTGCCCATCTAAGCATAATGGAACGTTCCAGTCTTCTTATAAACTAACTTTCTAAGCTTCTATCTCAGTTTATTTGATTGGAACTCAACTGGTCAGACAACTGAGCACTGACTGCTAAATTCAATTATAAAAGATGTGTAAAAGAGATATGTTTAATTTAACCAACTATATTTGATCTGTTTTTTTAAAAAAATTGCATGTGTGAGAGTTGTTCAAATCATGACAACAAAGAAATACTTCAGATATATATGTATATAATGATTGCCGGAACATTGATCTTGATGAAGAATATAACACTGAACTTCTAGTAAATACAAGGTTTTCTTTAAACACCGATTTGATAATATTCAAAAGTTTTAAAATATTTTACTCTTTCTGAGGACAACAACAAGAACTCGTTCTACTACCACAACTGAAAAGAACTTTCCCTTCTTCCTCCGTGTGCCTAGTATCAGGCAGACATATTACCACGGGACTGCTTCTCTGCAGACAACAACATGGTCGTCTTCAAATCCAATGTCAACAAATACTTGTAATAAACCGTCCTCATAAGTAATCAAACTTTGTTCATTTTCAATCCACTCAATATTCTTCATCATACAACTGACAGTCCATCCATCTCGTTAACCCTTATCCTTTAGTGGCATTTGGCCTTAATAGCTGGTGATTCATTGATAAAAAATTAAAAAATAAACATTTGAAAATAGCTCACAAAAACCTGGAGTTTGTTATAGCTTCATTTTCACATAAGTAAATCTTCTTTCAATTTATCAGAATATAATTCTTATAATTTAAGTGCAATTGAACAGTTGAGATAATATACACTGTGATATAAAATTAATTTAACAACTTACCGAGGTATTTGACAATGAATCTATTTTTGTGATTTTTGCTTTTGGTAGAAATTGAACTTTTTGGATATTGTATAATTTGGATTAATCAGACGACTGTTCTCATCTTGAGTATTATTCTCACTTTCACTGGAAAATATCTAAATTTCAACTCCCACCATCTATATAACGTAAAGAAAGGAATCGTTCGTTCGTTGCCTACAACATCGAGCAAAGGCAATAAGTAGTAACAGCAATACATATCAAGAGGAGATAGACAATTTAAGAGAAACCCTCCACTGAAACAACTATCCAGAGAGCATGACATCAGCTCCAAGTAATATGGGCCAAACACCAAAGGAAACTACCCGAACACTCACCACAGTTTGTATACCATATATGAAGGGCTTGTGGGAAAAAAATTCAAAGAATATGTAATCAATATAACATCAGGATAGTATTCAAGAGCGACTCAACTCCCCGAAAGCATCTTGTGCAAGTCAAACCCTCTACGGAAAAAGTTATGACTAAGAACTGTGTGTATGCAACTCCATGTAAGTGTGGAAAAATATACAAAAGTGATACATGTCGTCCACAAAAAAGAAAGGCTAAAAGAACACCGGAAAGCCGTAATATGTGGAGATATCGAAAAGTCGGGTATGCCTGACCACATATAGAAGGAAAAGTGAAACCATCTACCCTTATAGGACTAAATAAAAATTATAGACAGAGAAGAACGGTGGAGCGTAAGATGACTCAAAGAAGCAGCGCATATGTTAGGTGACGATGACCTGTGAGTAGAGAAAAGTATTATGTACCAGAATAGTGCTGAAGTGTTTATCAAAGCAGCCCTCAGACTAAGGTCTGGGGTGTGTTGGTGTCGATGTCAATGTCAGCTGTATGAAAAAGAATGAATTTCATCTGTGCAGCTTTTTTTATAGTCACCGATAAGAGCGCCATCTGGCGTTTCCAAAGGGCAGACATCTCTGGTCTGCAAACGCCCTCTGTTGGTGAGTCTGTGCAATTGTTTTGAGAAAGGGAGGTAATGCTACAAAGGTCAAAAGTTATATCAGCCAAAACGTTGTGTAAATAATATTTAAGATGAGAATAGTAGCCTGAATAATCAAAAAAATGCATAACTACTATATCTCTACAATTCTTTTTATGTTATTACATCCTTAGAACCAATTAATCTTGGCAACTTAATCTTTTATCACTTAATATTTCACTTAAAATCAACTTCGATGTAAGCCGTTTCTGATGAAGCCACTATATTTAAAGATTAATATTTGCAGAATGTGCAATATATAAGTCGTATTAAAGCAGGTATATGTTCATGTGGATCATAAAAACAAATATAAACCCAATTAAACTGCAGTTAAACGAACTTATTTCTTTATATCTCTTTATGGCATGGGATGCTCAGTTATAAAAAAAACATATCATATACACGATGTAGCTCTGAAAAGTGACAGAACTGTTTGAGTTTTCCGCAAAAATGAAAGAATAGATGGTGTTATTATCTCGCATGATATATTGGGAGTATATAACTGTAATCTTAGCTTTCTGAAGGCTATTGAATTTAGTAGTCAGTCAATTGAGCTTAACTGGAAAACTTAGATAGAAGTCTAGAAAGCTAGCCTATAAGCAGGCTGGGATTTTCCATTATGCCTAGATAGGCAATTCTATGCTCTGAGTTCCAACTGGCTGCTAGTTCATGAGCGGACAATCTACACATAAAAATATTACTCGATTCAAGCAAGAACCTCCCAATCAACTATTTGGAGCCCTATTATTATTATTATTATTATTATTATTATTATTATTATTATTATTATTATTATTATTATTATTATTATTATTATTATTATTATTATTATTATTATTATTATTATTATTATTATTATTATTATTATTATTATTATTATTATTATTATTATTATTATTATTATTATTATTATTATTATTATTATTATTATTATTATTATTATTATTATTATTATTATTATTATTATTATTATTATTATTATTATTATTATTATTATTATTATTATTATTATTATTATTATTATTATTATTATTATTATTATTATTATTATTATTATTATTATTATTATTATTATTATTATTATTATTATTATTATTATTATTATTATTATTATTATTATTATTATTATTATTATTATTATTATTATTATTATTATTATTATTATTATTATTATTATTATTATTATTATTATTATTATTATTATTATTATTATTATTATTATTATTATTATTATTATTATTATTATTATTATTATTATTATTATTATTATTATTATTATTATTATTATTATTATTATTATTATTATTATTATTATTATTATTATTATTATTATTATTATTATTATTATTATTATTATTATTATTATTATTATTATTATTATTATTATTATTATTATTATTATTATTATTATTATTATTATTATTATTATTATTATTATTATTATTATTATTATTATTATTATTATTATTATTATTATTATTATTATTATTATTATTATTATTATTATTATTATTATTATTATTATTATTATTATTATTATTATTATTATTATTATTATTATTATTATTATTATTATTATTATTATTATTATTATTATTATTATTATTATTATTATTATTATTATTATTATTATTATTATTATTATTATTATTATTATTATTATTATTATTATTATTATTATTATTATTATTATTATTATTATTATTATTATTATTATTATTATTATTATTATTATTATTATTATTATTATTATTATTATTATTATTATTATTATTATTATTATTATTATTATTATTATTATTATTATTATTATTATTATTATTATTATTATTATTATTATTATTATTATTATTATTATTATTATTATTATTATTATTATTATTATTATTATTATTATTATTATTATTATTATTATTATTATTATTATTATTATTATTATTATTATTATTATTATTATTATTATTATTATTATTATTATTATTATTATTATTATTATTATTATTATTATTATTATTATTATTATTATTATTATTATTATTATTATTATTATTATTATTATTATTATTATTATTATTATTATTATTATTATTATTATTATTATTATTATTATTATTATTATTATTATTATTATTATTATTATTATTATTATTATTATTATTATTATTATTATTATTATTATTATTATTATTATTATTATTATTATTATTATTATTATTATTATTATTATTATTATTATTATTATTATTATTATTATTATTATTATTATTATTATTATTATTATTATTATTATTATTATTATTATTATTATTATTATTATTATTATTATTATTATTATTATTATTATTATTATTATTATTATTATTATTATTATTATTATTATTATTATTATTATTATTATTATTATTATTATTATTATTATTATTATTATTATTATTATTATTATTATTATTATTATTATTATTATTATTATTATTATTATTATTATTATTATTATTATTATTATTATTATTATTATTATTATTATTATTATTATTATTATTATTATTATTATTATTATTATTATTATTATTATTATTATTATTATTATTATTATTATTATTATTATTATTATTATTATTATTATTATTATTATTATTATTATTATTATTATTATTATTATTATTATTATTATTATTATTATTATTATTATTATTATTATTATTATTATTATTATTATTATTATTATTATTATTATTATTATTATTATTATTATTATTATTATTATTATTATTATTATTATTATTATTATTATTATTATTATTATTATTATTATTATTATTATTATTATTATTATTATTATTATTATTATTATTATTATTATTATTATTATTATTATTATTATTATTATTATTATTATTATTATTATTATTATTATTATTATTATTATTATTATTATTATTATTATTATTATTATTATTATTATTATTATTATTATTATTATTATTATTATTATTATTATTATTATTATTATTATTATTATTATTATTATTATTATTATTATTATTATTATTATTATTATTATTATTATTATTATTATTATTATTATTATTATTATTATTATTATTATTATTATTATTATTATTATTATTATTATTATTATTATTATTATTATTATTATTATTATTATTATTATTATTATTATTATTATTATTATTATTATTATTATTATTATTATTATTATTATTATTATTATTATTATTATTATTATTATTATTATTATTATTATTATTATTATTATTATTATTATTATTATTATTATTATTATTATTATTATTATTATTATTATTATTATTATTATTATTATTATTATTATTATTATTATTATTATTATTATTATTATTATTATTATTATTATTATTATTATTATTATTATTATTATTATTATTATTATTATTATTATTATTATTATTATTATTATTATTATTATTATTATTATTATTATTATTATTATTATTATTATTATTATTATTATTATTATTATTATTATTATTATTATTATTATTATTATTATTATTATTATTATTATTATTATTATTATTATTATTATTATTATTATTATTATTATTATTATTATTATTATTATTATTATTATTATTATTATTATTATTATTATTATTATTATTATTATTATTATTATTATTATTATTATTATTATTATTATTATTATTATTATTATTATTATTATTATTATTATTATTATTATTATTATTATTATTATTATTATTATTATTATTATTATTATTATTATTATTATTATTATTATTATTATTATTATTATTATTATTATTATTATTATTATTATTATTATTATTATTATTATTATTATTATTATTATTATTATTATTATTATTATTATTATTATTATTATTATTATTATTATTATTATTATTATTATTATTATTATTATTATTATTATTATTATTATTATTATTATTATTATTATTATTATTATTATTATTATTATTATTATTATTATTATTATTATTATTATTATTATTATTATTATTATTATTATTATTATTATTATTATTATTATTATTATTATTATTATTATTATTATTATTATTATTATTATTATTATTATTATTATTATTATTATTATTATTATTATTATTATTATTATTATTATTATTATTATTATTATTATTATTATTATTATTATTATTATTATTATTATTATTATTATTATTATTATTATTATTATTATTATTATTATTATTATTATTATTATTATTATTATTATTATTATTATTATTATTATTATTATTATTATTATTATTATTATTATTATTATTATTATTATTATTATTATTATTATTATTATTATTATTATTATTATTATTATTATTATTATTATTATTATTATTATTATTATTATTATTATTATTATTATTATTATTATTATTATTATTATTATTATTATTATTATTATTATTATTATTATTATTATTATTATTATTATTATTATTATTATTATTATTATTATTATTATTATTATTATTATTATTATTATTATTATTATTATTATTATTATTATTATTATTATTATTATTATTATTATTATTATTATTATTATTATTATTATTATTATTATTATTATTATTATTATTATTATTATTATTATTATTATTATTATTATTATTATTATTATTATTATTATTATTATTATTATTATTATTATTATTATTATTATTATTATTATTATTATTATTATTATTATTATTATTATTATTATTATTATTATTATTATTATTATTATTATTATTATTATTATTATTATTATTATTATTATTATTATTATTATTATTATTATTATTATTATTATTATTATTATTATTATTATTATTATTATTATTATTATTATTATTATTATTATTATTATTATTATTATTATTATTATTATTATTATTATTATTATTATTATTATTATTATTATTATTATTATTATTATTATTATTATTATTATTATTATTATTATTATTATTATTATTATTATTATTATTATTATTATTATTATTATTATTATTATTATTATTATTATTATTATTATTATTATTATTATTATTATTATTATTATTATTATTATTATTATTATTATTATTATTATTATTATTATTATTATTATTATTATTATTATTATTATTATTATTATTATTATTATTATTATTATTATTATTATTATTATTATTATTATTATTATTATTATTATTATTATTATTATTATTATTATTATTATTATTATTATTATTATTATTATTATTATTATTATTATTATTATTATTATTATTATTATTATTATTATTATTATTATTATTATTATTATTATTATTATTATTATTATTATTATTATTATTATTATTATTATTATTATTATTATTATTATTATTATTATTATTATTATTATTATTATTATTATTATTATTATTATTATTATTATTATTATTATTATTATTATTATTATTATTATTATTATTATTATTATTATTATTATTATTATTATTATTATTATTATTATTATTATTATTATTATTATTATTATTATTATTATTATTATTATTATTATTATTATTATTATTATTATTATTATTATTATTATTATTATTATTATTATTATTATTATTATTATTATTATTATTATTATTATTATTATTATTATTATTATTATTATTATTATTATTATTATTATTATTATTATTATTATTATTATTATTATTATTATTATTATTATTATTATTATTATTATTATTATTATTATTATTATTATTATTATTATTATTATTATTATTATTATTATTATTATTATTATTATTATTATTATTATTATTATTATTATTATTATTATTATTATTATTATTATTATTATTATTATTATTATTATTATTATTATTATTATTATTATTATTATTATTATTATTATTATTATTATTATTATTATTATTATTATTATTATTATTATTATTATTATTATTATTATTATTATTATTATTATTATTATTATTATTATTATTATTATTATTATTATTATTATTATTATTATTATTATTATTATTATTATTATTATTATTATTATTATTATTATTATTATTATTATTATTATTATTATTATTATTATTATTATTATTATTATTATTATTATTATTATTATTATTATTATTATTATTATTATTATTATTATTATTATTATTATTATTATTATTATTATTATTATTATTATTATTATTATTATTATTATTATTATTATTATTATTATTATTATTATTATTATTATTATTATTATTATTATTATTATTATTATTATTATTATTATTATTATTATTATTATTATTATTATTATTATTATTATTATTATTATTATTATTATTATTATTATTATTATTATTATTATTATTATTATTATTATTATTATTATTATTATTATTATTATTATTATTATTATTATTATTATTATTATTATTATTATTATTATTATTATTATTATTATTATTATTATTATTATTATTATTATTATTATTATTATTATTATTATTATTATTATTATTATTATTATTATTATTATTATTATTATTATTATTATTATTATTATTATTATTATTATTATTATTATTATTATTATTATTATTATTATTATTATTATTATTATTATTATTATTATTATTATTATTATTATTATTATTATTATTATTATTATTATTATTATTATTATTATTATTATTATTATTATTATTATTATTATTATTATTATTATTATTATTATTATTATTATTATTATTATTATTATTATTATTATTATTATTATTATTATTATTATTATTATTATTATTATTATTATTATTATTATTATTATTATTATTATTATTATTATTATTATTATTATTATTATTATTATTATTATTATTATTATTATTATTATTATTATTATTATTATTATTATTATTATTATTATTATTATTATTATTATTATTATTATTATTATTATTATTATTATTATTATTATTATTATTATTATTATTATTATTATTATTATTATTATTATTATTATTAAAAAGCTGTGTTCTGCGGCTACGGTAGTCAAATGACATCCTGTAGCTGCAATAAGTCTTCCATGCTAGTCCCTGGCCATCTGGCCTTGTCATGCGCAAGTTGTCGTAGGCAATGAAGTTGTTTCGCTGTACGTAGGGGTCCTAGTCTCGCCTGCTTGAGGTCAGCATGTAGTGTGCCCAGCAGATTTGTGCAGTGCCCCATTATACCGGTGTCAATTTGATTTTACACAAATATTGCAATGTTTTCACATACTTTTGAAGACGTTCATCTATAAACACCGAGGAATTAACGATGAACACCGAGCAACGAATAAAATAACATAACCATAACTCCTTATTCATCTGACTCCTTTTAATTTTTGTTTTCACCAAATTTAAGGACTGCCCGTTTTGAAGGCATGCAGGCCATCAAGAGGACAATAACGACGGTGCTGAAGGGCATCCTAGAAAAATCCCACCATCAGTAAATAGAAGCATGGTAGAGAAAGATAGGAAAGTCTATTATACAAGAGGGCGTTATTGTGAAGGTGAAGTCTTGGAGTTGTTTAGAATTGAAATAAACTGTTTGTGACACTAGTCCTCTTATTTTTCAGGCACACCTTGTAAAAGAAACACAGTAATATATATATATATATATATATATATATATATATATATATATATATATATATATATGGAAAATAAAAAATAAAAAACCAAAAATATTATTTATATATTCATAAACGATTCGTTTTTATTCCAAGACTTCGTCAGGATGATTGGTCTGAAGAAAATAACACACCTATTCTATTTTTTATCTATCTATCTATCTATCTATCTATATATGTGTGTGTGTGTGTAAGATTAGTGAGAGAGAATCCCAACAGAGTGCTCGATTATTAAAAAACTAAAAAATAACAACGTAATATTTATTAATGTTTGTCTTACAGAAAATCAGAACAACATCAGTACCGTCGCTTTCAAATCCTAACAAAGGGGACCTATATAGTCCTTCTTTATCGAACTCTCTTCATCCTCTGTTTATGTCTGTCTCCCCGGAAGATGGCTGTTCACACGTTATGTTATTGTCTGACGATATTTCGATTCTCTGTTTAAATTTAATTTTCATCATTTTACCAATTCGGTATTTCTACCTGCAAATTATTTCGGTATTTTAGTCATGGGCGAGCACAAACAATTATTTTCTTTTAGTCTTTGAATAATTATGTTGATACTATACTAATGTCATGTTGACCTCAGATCTCGGAGAATTAAATTAACATATATATATATAGCATAATATAAAATGACATAATAAAATAAGGTGCGAATCAAATTTTATTAGAATTCAAAATTCAGGCAAATTATCTTAAAGTTCTTAACCCATGAGTTTTCAAAGAATTATCTTTAAAAACTCATGGGTTAAGGACTTTAAGATACGGTGCCTGAATTTTGAATTCTAATAAAATTGGATTCGCACCTTATTTTATTATTTCATTTTATATTATGCTATTAATGCTCTATCCAGTATATTGAGCTTCCGGATGTTCACTAATTAAAATATATTAGTTGCCTCTTATATCTTTTGTTGGATTAACTTTATATATATATATATATATATATATATATATATATATATATATATATATATATATATATATATATATGATGAAAATATGGAAATATTATTCCAACGTGATAGAAATGAGAACAGAAAAAACAAAATTATTTATGTATTCGTCAATGTTTCGTCTTTATTTCCAGACTTCCTCGGGATGATTGATTTGAAAAAAAAAAAAATACAGGTACAATATTTGAAAATATTATGGCATGGAATGTTTTTTTTAAATGACACAGTCATTAGAATTCACAAACGTGGTTCAATTTTGATATGAAAAGAATGTTTTTGTTCTTTTTTCGAAAATGTGCAATACGTTTATGACATGTAATGAGTGTTTTTTTGTTTATTTATTTTGTTATCGATATTATGTAGAAAGTCTTGTTGGGAATGTAGTGTAAATAGGTAGCCTGGATCTAGATTTACATTTTGTTCGGTTGGTATTATAGTTGCTTTATTAAATATTCACCTAAATTAAATAGCGAGTCTGAATCTAAATTCAAGTTCTGTTCTGCAAGTATAAGTTTGCTGATTAAAGTAGATAAATTGTAGAAGCCGTTACGTTGTTTAATTGTGTTAGAGTTTATAAGGAGTGTTGATTCAAGGAGTCTTCATTGAGATTTATTTAAGATAAATTTAATGAGTCTAGCCTGTTCAAAGTTAAAAGAATGGTCATGTTGTAATTTATTTCGGCGAATGCCTATATTGTTTGTTTTTTTTTGTTTTTTTTCCTCTCTATATGCATTCGCCAAAATAAAGTAATAAAAAATAAAGAAAAAATTATAATTGTACACTGATTTTTTTTGTATCATTGGAATGCAAACCAACCAGTATATATGCCTTGAGGCCGGAAACTTCATTGAGCTTGTTTTGAAACGATATATACTCTAAAAATTCATATTTTTATATAAATATTTATTATTTTTACACCCCCCGCACACACACACACACACACACACACATATATATATATATATAATTAATTTTATACGTACATAAATGTAATCTATGGACACGTGTTTCTGGTTCACAGCCGTCATCAGCACGGTTAACTTAGACAAGGATCGAACCTTCGATATTGATATCTATAGTCCATCGTTTTACCATTGGACTACGAAATATGTACCATTTTTATCACCTAAACATTTTTAATGTATTTTTATGTAATTGTTTTTATTGGTGATTGCGGCGTTCGTTATTTATTTGGTTACTACTGTTTCGATTCTTTCACATCCTAAGTGATTAAGATGCAGAAAATTGTATTATTACTCGCCCTTAACTTTATAGGACGTATTTTCGTTAATATGTATATTTTTAATTAATTTTATACGTACATGAAAGTAATCCATGGACACGTGTTTCTAGCTCACAGCCGTCATCAGCATGGCTAACGTAGATAAGGATCGAATATTGATCTCTATAGTCCATCGTTTTACCATTGGACTATGACGCCCTGCCTAGAAATATGTACGATTTTTATCACCTAAATATTTTTAAGGTATTTTTATGTAATTGTTGTTATTGGTGATTGCAGTGTTATATATATATATATATATATATATATATATATATATATATATATATATATGAAGCAATCCAACAAAAGATATAAGCGTCAACTAATATCTTATAATTAGTAAAACAAGAAGAATTATCTTTGAAAACTCATGAGCTAAGGACTTTAAGATACTTTGCTTGAACTTTGAATGCTAATAAAATTTGATTGACATCTTATTGTATTACTTCATTTTATATTATAATATATATATATATATATATATATATATATATTTATTTATTTATTTATTTATTTTATACATACATAAAAGTAATCCATGGACACGTGTTTTATGAACGTATAAAATAAATAAAAATATATATTAACGAAAAAATACGTCCTATGAAGTTAAGGGCAACTAATAATGCAATTTTCTGCATCTTAATCACTTAGGAAAGTGAGACAATCGAAATAATAGTAAGCAAAATAACAACGAACGCTACAATCACCAATAAAAATAATTACATAAAAATACAATATATATATATATATATATATATATATATATATATATATATATATATATATATATGAGAAAGAGAGATAGATTATTTCATTTAAATACTATACATTACTGTGTCTGTTGGGGATACCCGGGTTTAATTTATCTGGTCATCTTGGATTTAGGAGAAAATCCGGCTTGTTTCTATTCTAGAAAGATTCATCGTCTCCGTTAGACATTGATTGTGTTGATGGAGTTGATCCAATCAACATTCCCATGCTGGATCCCTCAAAAGTGTTGCCAACTAGAGGAAGCGTAATGACATCATCCGGAAGAAGCAAATCTTAGTTAAGGAATTATGGATATCCATAGTTAAGATGAATAAAATATAGTTACCATTAATATGTCTATCGTCACTGATCTGAAAGAAATCATCTTCAAGAACATCTTCAACTGTGGCCAGTGAAATAGAAAGTAAGGCAATATCCATAGAGCTTCATTAAGGGCATATCTGATAAAAGAACTTTCACCTAATTTCAATAAACATATCCATCTTACCCTTTATGATTTTATTTTGTGTGATTGATGAAGAGGATAGCAAAGACAAACATAATTTCTTCTCTCCCCTGAGATTTGACTCTCATGAGAGGGAATCAGTTATGGTAAGAAGATAAAAAGAAACAATAAAAAAATAGCAATATTGAAGCCAAATATTTCCTCATTAACAAACCACTTACTGTTTATTTTCCTTTTTACTCTTTTTACTTTTCTTTCCTTTCAGATTAGCATTCATCACTTTAGATGTCAGACATCATCCAGTTCTGAAGTGTACATAAAAAATGTCCCTCATGACCTCTTATCTCACACCTTTAAGCTTCCACCTACCCACAAGACAATTTTCTTTTCTAGTATCTATAATGTTTTTGTTTACATCAGTGACCACCAGGGAGTCACCAAGATAAGGACAATATATATATGAATGTTTGTATTACAGAAGATAAGAACAACATCGGTATCGCCGGTTTCAAATCCTAACAAAGGGAACTCTCTTCAGCCTCTATTAATTTCTTTAATAGAGAGAAATAAACAGAGGTTGAAGAGTGTTCCTATAAATAGGACTTTATTAGCCTCCTTTGTTGTTCTGATCTTCTGTAATACAAACATTAATAAATATCATGCTCTTATTTTTTATTTTTCTTAATAATCGAGCACTGCTGGGATTCTCTCCCTATATCCTTTATATATATATATATATATATATATATATATATATATATATATATATATATATACAGGGTGATTCATAAGTCACTTAGCTATTTATTTTTGAAATTCTAAAATCAAAAAATATGGTAATACAAAACAGAAAGTTTATTCAACAAATTCATTTATGGGAGTTTAAAATTACAGCAAATTTTCAAAATCTCCACCTTCGTTCTGAATGTATAGCTCCATTATTTTTTGCAAGGAATTTACGACTCTTTGTAGCATATTTGATTGATTATGGTGTTGTGCAGAGGAAGCTTTCTGTTCACATCACATTTCCATTGCCTTTCAACAAGTGTTGGAGATTCATCAAATTTGGCCATATGAATAACAATAAAAATTCGCTCTTCAATTGTAAATGACATTTTAAATAGCTAAGTGAAGTGACTTATGAATCACCCTGTATCTTAGAGACGATCCACGTTCCTCTAAAACGTCCCTCTCTTTGTAAACAAAGTGAGTGTCTGTTAGGACTAGATGTGATCTGTCTCTGAGATGCATCCCTCATTGTACATATACCATAATGCTATTTTAATTGTTTTCCTTCTGTTCCCTCTTCTCACCCCCTTTTTAAACCCCTCGTTTTTATTTTAAATCCCTTGATACAGTCTTTGTTAAGAGAGGGCGAAACCGGTCAGCTGGCTTTTTTCTCTTGATTAACATTTAATCATGAACGATAAAACTCGTCTTCCCTTCATGCTTGCGATAACAACATTTTGTACTCCCCAAAAATCAGGATATATATATAAGTAAAGTCAAATGCTTAAACTTAGTTAGTATCCTAACTAGACTAAGAAAACAATACATTAAAGATACATAGATGAAAGCTGAAATCCATTAAGTCCATCAGATATATATATATATATATATATATATATATATATATATATATATATATATATGTTACAAGTATTGTATTAGTTTCTGTAGATGTAAATCCGTTGAAACTCAAGTGTTTATAAAAAGTGCTCAATAACAAGTAGAGCTGTGCTTAAGTATATATTTTTATTTATACAAACATTATTGGTTACATATGTGCATACATGTTTCGGTTGTACTCTTATGCACATATGTAACCAATAATGTTTTTATAAATAAAAAATTATACTTAAGAACAGCTCTACTTGTTATTGAGCACTTTTTATAAACACTAGTGTTTCAACGGATTTACATCAACAGAAACTAATACAATATGTGTACTATATAATAAAAAATGTATACTATATATATATATATATATATATATATATATATATATATATTACAAGAGAGACTTGTACAGGGCGTTACCAAGGAGAATTGAGGAAACCAAAAAACTCCTACCCTCCTGCTGAACCCTGTATTACTTTTTTTATTCAAATTGTTTACTTTCTATAAGCATCAATATTCAAGTTATAAATAAAATAAAGTAAAACATTTTCTTTTTTTGGTTATGGTTAACCCTAACCAACCCATGATATTACTGTAAACCCCTAACAGATAAATAACAACTAATTTCTGTAAATGATAATATGAGACGCTAAAAACGTACAAAATTATTATTTACATTTGGCATCTGTTACTACCATTGTCTCACTTTATCTTTCTCTTTTGAGCTGGGTGATCAGTTTATGTTAAATTTAAATAGTTAAGTTAACACCAAGGCTATAGGCTAATAAAAATATGTAATGTGGCTATGATCAGTGTTTCCTATTTACTTTCAGATTGTGTATGTTTAAAAGAGAGACATTAATAGGAAAACAAAAACAATTATTACTTTGTTTTGGCATGGTAATGGATGTTGTCTGTAGTGAATGATTTTTATCCAATCAGAACGTGCCATTGTTGAACTCTCTGTTTCTATAACTGTCTCACTCTATCTTTCTATTTCTCACTCTTACTCTCTCTAACTTGATGATCAGTTTACACTAAATTTAAATAATAAAGAAAACATTATTATTATTATATATATTATTATTATTATTATTATTATTATTATTATTATTATTATTATTATTATTATCATTATTTGTAATCATTCCAAGTATTTCACATGTAATTGCACAAAAAGGAAAAAAACAGTGCGATTTGAAAGTATGTTAATGTTGTAATCAATAATATTTGTTTGTATGTCGCTTATAGTAAGACAACAAAATCATTAGCATGTGTTAGGATAGTACTGTTATCACTAGGAATAAAGAAGAGAGGAATGCTTCTGTATTATTAGCAGTTGGGACTGTTTCTGTAGATGGCGTTTATTGTGAATGGCCTATATAAATTGTTTTTTGGGGCTTGTATTATATTATTATTTTGAATACATATATATGATAAGATAAATGTAATTTATTTAATTGTTATAAAGACAAACGTATTTCTTTAGTTATTACCGTTAAAGATTTATTTTTAATAACTTTATTTGAATAATAATAATAATAATAATAATAATAATAATAATAATAATAATAATAATAATAATGGCAAAATTGTCAATAAATTAAAAAAAAATATTTGGTATATTTATTCATTCAGCAATAAAATACTTGCGATAAAACACTTCAAAGGCTTCTTACGATGTGACTGGCACATTTGAAGGAACTTTTTCCATTCTGTCTGCTTTTAGAAATGTAACACTGAGGTCACAGATCATGCTTACTTCTATACTTCTGAGAAGTTCAAACTTTCATATGTAACTCCCCTTTCTCTTTCTCATATACATTTACTACAGTTATAAAATAAACCCAAAGAGTTCATATCAAACTTTTTTCTTTTCTTTTTATTGTTTAATTTTCGGTCTTTACCCCTAAATAGAGTTGTTCATGCTCCACTCTGACTTAATATAAAAAGAAACCCTCTTCTTCTTTGCTCCACCAAAAAGGAATGCTTTTTGGAGGGCTCTGTAAAGACCAATATATATATATATATATATATATATATATATATATATATATATATATATATATATATATATATATATATCGTTGACTTGCTTCCGCAATGTTGTAACTCTTGCACTGATGGTAAAGGGTAGTGAGTTTGCTTAATGGCTTTATTTTGCTTTATGCATGACGACCGTTAAATGCATATTACTATCCTCTCCCCATTTTTCTTTTTTGTGATAACCATATTAAAAATTCATTCCATTTATCTCTTAGGAATTGAGACGTTCTTCAATGATGTTGTTTTGAAGGAGCTTGTATAGAAATTTATCCATTTTTCTCCCTCTATGGTTGTTAGTGTTGTACAACTGGAGACACTTCCAGGATTTATTCTAAATTGAATCACCTCTCTATTGAACAAGCCTACTTAAATCAGCACCAGCACCTTTTCACTCTAGTTTGTTTCCCCTCTTTTCCATAGATTTTTCACATATGCCTGTTAACGTTGGAAATAATAACGAGAACCTAATCCAGTTAAAAACATAGCATGCCACTATGTGGCTCCGGCTGATGCTGCTGAAACAGTTAATTTACTGCTTAAAGACTTCAACAATCTCTCTGGTGGCCAGGGGCAGATAACCCCAAAATTCTTTACAAATTAGAGTAAAGGAGGTGGCGAATTGATGTTATTCATATTCTTAAATTGTGACCAATTTTCAGTTTTTCTCTTCGAAACCGCATTTAAGCAAATGCCTCTTGCTTTTCTTTAAACTTTAACCTTAACTTGTGCACTGAAAAACTAAAACCACATCTGTTCTATCATATATTGACACATATTGCTCACTAGTAGACATCCCGAAGTTGCGCGGGAATTAATAAGTACCCCTGTCTACTACTCCCAGCCCTGAATCCAATATGACCATTTTTATTCTTATTTTTAGATTTCTATAGTTTTGAATTTAAAAATAAAATAAAGTAAAAAGTTGTCTTTGCTGTTCATGGATGTGCGGCACAAATGCAAACCCCACAATATTATTGTAAAAAGAAACTAACACAAAATTAATACGATGATTAGTTTCTTTGTAAAAGTTTACTTGAGAAAAGTTGAGTTTGATCTTGATATAGGGCTTTGTTTTAAATTGTTTCTCTTGCCAGAGAAATAAAGACACTACAACTATAGTATAGAATATGTAGTGCAGAGCAAGAGTGGGGCAATATATGATAATGTGGACTATGGAATCAGCTAAGTTCAAATTAAGTCGTATCTATTGCAATCACTTATACTGTAACATCATTAGGAAAGGTATGAGAAACACACTCTAGCCACATAGCAAAGTGTTCAATAGAATTGTTTACAATAGGTATTGTATGTTGACATTGAATACCATGAAAAGGGTTGATATGCCATAAAACAGACACACCAAACAATCATTATGTCAGAATAACATATCAGTATTACTCAGATCAAGATCAAAATACTCTTGTTCTGAATATCAAAAAATAAAAATTCAACTAAAGGTCTTAAGTCCCACTGAATTATTTTAAAATAAATCTTTTTAAATTTGTCATTTTTACAGCGGCAGAATGTTGTATAAAATGTTTAAATACTTAAGTTGCAGCAGAATTAATTCTTTGTAGGGACAATAGGAAGAATGATACCGGTTTCTAAGGACATCGGTGGATTATTCCCCTTTGGGCTGAGAGACCCAGACTACTGAAAGAGAGAGAGAGAGAGAGAGAGAGAGAGAGAGGGGACTTCACCCTGTTGAGACTGGATTCCACGTGGTTGAATATAAAGAAACTCCGTTTTAGATTCGTATGGTAGAGACCACCACGAGTAATGAGCAACAAACCCTTTTATTGTATGTTCTTTTATGTTGTGTTGCAAGTCCACTTTACGTTTGTTAATATGCAAATAAAATATGTACATTGTCTTTGGTCGTATTTTCCCTTATTCCCTTATTCTGTGTGTACAATACTAATATTGAGTTTAGTATATATGTTTTCCCTTACAGAGTAATAAAGATAATGAAGATATATACGAACATTTTTAATTATCGAATATTTGGCATTTACCTAACATTTAAAAATGATTTAAAATCAGTTTAAAAGTTGATTCTTGTATTTAAACTATGGATGTTACCTAAAGTGCCAAAGATTAGATCCACTGTTGACTTGATATTTTCTTCTTTGCAAAAATTGAATAAGAAGGATAATATAAATAGTAAAAGAATGAATATCGTTTTGAGACATGGGCAAGTGTTGAATAATTTCTCTTTATGTGAGGTGTAAGACTCACACATACCACATCATTGCTTCCCTGTGGGTTAAACATGTTCGGCTTGAAATCCAATGTCAACAAATATTTATCATAAACTGTCCCCATAAGAAATCAGATTTTGTTAAGTGAAATGTAATTTTGAAGATTAGGTGCCATATATTTGTGTCCAGAAGAAACTTCCATAATCAACAAACGGTATGAAATCCTGTATTACATACCATGCACGAATGAGAGTGCTGAGATTCAGCAGCCTTGACCCAGACTAGACCAAGTACAAACGTTGCGTCCAACAAATAAGTAAACAAGAGATTAACTTTTAGACAGGGTGCAACAGTAAAGTCATAGAGTTAACAAAGAAAACGGGTGGAAATAAATGTCAAGCACCGACATAGAAATTCATGTGTAAAGAAAAAGAAGATAAACAAATTAGGATTTCTCTTTTTTTTCTTGTCGCGAAAGAGAACGCACATGTCTCTTTCTTTTGGTGTCTTGTTCCCACCACAGACCAACAAAGATTCACTTTAAAGAGATGATAAAAAGAAAGAAATTAATAACTGGGTATTTGTAATTTTTTTTACTCACTAATAAGTCACCATTTTCTTTTTCTCTTCGTGTGTGTATGCATTTTTGTGTCGCAACATGTGACGAAGGAAATATTGTCGTGCCTTGAAGAAAACTTTGTGTTCTGTGTGCCATCTGCAGAAAAAGAAAATTTACATCAGGGAGGAAGAAGTCTTTATTGATGTTGAAATATGCTAATTCTCACTGATCCCTGTCGATCACACCCAATTATAAACTGCCTTCTTTTATGAAATACTGTTAGCTTCTAACGTGCAGGTTCAGTAGTAAAACACTCGATTACGAATGTGATCTGTGAATGTTTCTTCTTACCTAAATTTTATGCTTGATCTTATAATGCATCGGATATTTGACTCTGGATTTTGTGATTTTGGTTTGTCATTTTATCCAGACCAAGCAAAACAGAAGAAAAGTATCAACAGCTCAAAATAAGGATAGTAATCAACGACTAAAAAGTAGCATTTCATGAAATTAAATTGCAATTGTCTTCTTGACAGGTTCAGATCATCTAATAGCAATTGATCACATAGTTAAATATTATTTAATTTGCTGCCATACCCGTTCCAAGAAAAGTTTATAATAATAGAAAATGTTAATAAGTAAAAGTGATAAAATTCCCAAATACTCCAAACCAAAAATTATATATAATTCTATGGAAAAGTAGAAATGTGAAAATAGAGTTTAAACAACTAAAACAATCGACTTGCTGAGTTAAACTTCCAGTAGAGGATCTTAAAATAACCAAAGGTAGCTTAAATTGTGAAAATCTTTGTGTGACGTAACTACGATATAAATTTCATTCAAATCAGGGGTCAAAACATTTTTGTGGTAGATTTTATGCTTTCTTGAGGATATCTTTAAAAGAAAGATGAATATAACCCTTTAGGACGCTCTGCATTTTATAATGAATATGTAAACAATGCTTCAATGGAAGGCTAGCATGTTGCATATGCAAACTGCGTTCTTATGCCTAAGTTTCAGTTACTTTAACGGGCAAATCAAGGCAGCAAGTGATAAGAAGGTTGGACACTATCAAGAAACTGGTAGCTGAATATGATTTACAAGTAATTAAAAGACAGACAAACAGTTTTTGTTTTGTATACATAGACAATTGGATTCTGCTTAGAAAGGGTGTCTACTGCTGAATCTCACATCTACATTTGTTTTATACATTATTTTGTTCATATATAATAGGTAGACTTAGCTTATAAATGTTCTAAATGAACGTATGGATCGAAGTGATTGCAGTTTTGTTGAAAAAGGGCGTAAATGTAATAGACGATACATGCTGGTTGCAACTGGCAAACGATGCTACACATATTAATGTGGCATAGCTGGACGCTCTAATGAATGTGGCAACTTCTTGCTTCTATCAGACTAAAATCTTGCATATGAAAACTACCTTCTTATGCATATACTACAGTTTCAAACACTTTAAATGGCAAAGCCAGGGTGTGCACCAAGGCAGCAAGTGGGATACCGATAAGAAGGTTGTTCACCATCAGGAAACTGGTCATCAAAATTGATCTGTCCATTGAACTGCAACCTAGTTGACAGACTGATCCGAGGGCCATAAAGATAATAGGACGATATGTGATGCTTCTGTAAAGTTTAAATAATAACAATAGACCATTTCAGCAGGTACACTGGTGGTGTGAGACGGTAGCAGAATTTTGCAGGGTTGACCAATCTGTGTCCACAAATGCTGTAAACGCCATAATTCAGGGAATCTAGTGTTTCAGTTAATAGATCCCGTTCCAGTCAAATTATATAAAGGTAATGAAATCTACTACTACTAAGTATGAATCAAAAGGATTAATGTTGCATATCTACCCAATCAATTGTACGATATAGAGGGTGCTGTTTGGGTAAAGCCTCCTAATAGCCAGTGTACCACTAACTTCAAAAGATGATGTGTTACTGGCATCGAGAGGGAACTACTTCCCGCTCTTGAAACAATTTCATCAGCAAGTTACAATAAGAACGCGTCATTCAAAAGTGTTGCTGATTCAGCCTAGATCATATGAGACAGCCGATTCACCTGGGAACACAATTACTGACTGAGTGCTCCACCAAGGAAGTAGTTCAGACAATCTCACTTCGAAGATGTACCCGAAACAAAAGACCACATCAACACTGTTATTTGTGTGATCATAAGGTAGATGAATTAGAACTGGAGGTAGTAAGTGTGATTTTCTGTATTTGTGACAAAAAAAAGTCCAGTCTGTTTATCATGCAGAGCATCGGTGTGAAATAAGGCATCACGAACTTGCCATAAAAAGAATTTGTTAATATCTCTATATAAAATTTACTAATATCTCTATTTATATAAAGTTAAGAATGTGTATGTGTTTATATATTTGTATGTACAGGATTCACTCCTAAACTAATTAATCGATCATAATGAATTCGGGAATATATCTATTAGGCATAAGGATGAGTAATATGGGCTACGATTAGTTTAATTTAGTTTTATGAATATGAGCAAAGAAGAGGTGGAAACTCTTTGTGGAATTCAAATACCTTTGATTTTTGTGAAATTTTAACAATGGGTATTAGATACCAATTAAAAATATTCTTCAAATTTCAGATTCTTTACAGTATTTTAAAGGGTTTTAGGGATATAATATTGGCACAACTTCCTACTTGAAAATTCGAATATTTCAGATTTGTATTCAATTTGATCCATATTCATTAGAAACCAATTAAGTAAGATTCCCTGAATTTCAACCTGTTCATAAGATCTTTTAAGCTTAAGCCTTAAACTTAGACATATTCTAGAATCCAAATCATGTAATGGATATTGATAAAAATTGAAATAAGTATTCTAGACATACGGTTTAGTAGCATTATACCTTGATTTTAATCATCATAAGAGGGCATACAAGTGGTGGGAACATGTTCCGTTCTGGTAATTAATTTTACCTGTCCCCAGACATGTATTCTTCTATTTTCCTATATAGAAAATCAGTGTTTGGTGCAATAAATACCTTAGCCTCGCATAAACCCAGCTTAGCTTTATTTACCTAACATGGATGCACATAATTGAAAGACCACGATGTTGTGAGAGTGATACGATTTGCAAATCTATTCAGACTCCGAGATGAAGGACTTTGAGCACAAGATAAGAAAGAATGCGTTTGGTAGTGGGGGGAAAATTAAGCCTCATGTTGCCTAATTATTGCTGTGTTGTTCGTATTTGTGATAGTGTCAATTGTGTAAAAGTGTTCCAGTACGTCGTGTTTTCTTTTGGTCTTCAGTTGAACCTTTTAAAATTCTTAGGTGTTAGAGTCGAGCTTTTGAACTATCGACTCCACAGTCATTTTTTAATTTAAATTTTTTTTTTTAATTATATATTACTTTTTTAATGAAATATTTTAGATTTAATGGAAGACTTTAGGTTTCATTCTTTAAAACTAACAACACATTTAATTTAAATAAATTACAATAATAAAAGTAGCCTTGTTTTAAGACCACTTTAATTTTCACTCCATAAGCTTTCTGGAAAAAAAAAACGACAACATTTATTTTGGAAGTGAACAATACGAGATTTGACGGCTGTTCTAATCCCCGGACATCTTCAGGTGCCTTTTTCTGGGAATTTTCAACTTTATTTAATGGGCTACCCCATCTCGTATCAATTCGTTTTTAATAATTTTTCATTGTGCTCATCGTTATAATTACATTTATGTAAAGGGATCTTTTCAATGAAAGTATCCATTGAGAAGCTTGAAACTAATTGGATAAAAGGTTTCCTCTATCTTGTAAGCATGAGAAATAAATCTAAGAAATACAAATATGAAACATGAAATAACAGATAAAGAAGTTAATTAAGTGGGGGTTATGTTTTCGGTCTAGATTGTTTATGTACAGTGTAACGTCCACATCACTTGACCAATCATCACCAAACTTATTCAAAATATTGGTCATGATCTAATTTAAAACTGATTCAATTTTAGGATATCTAGGTCATGGTCACGGAAAAAGTAAAAGTCACACTTTTGAGAATCATTTCGGTTCTGTTCATCGTAGAGTCTCGATTTTTCCAAATTTGATGCATGGATCTGATGCTCTTTGATAACAGTAACAACCATGTAAAAATTCAGCTTGATCAGATAAATAGTTTTGAAATCAAAGTTTCCATAGCATAAATTCGGGAATACTTAATACAATATGGAGAAGTAAAGCCCAGATAATACTTTGTCCCATCCTTACATTGTCAGGCAGAGGTATGCAGTCTCATGACTGACTTATGTTCTTGTTCTTGTTATAATACTGATTTTGTGTGATTTTTCCATGAAGAACACCTATCCACATCTCAAACTGATATTCCTTCTTTTATCAATCTTGTTATCCTTTTAATTCCATTTCTGCTAGGAAAAAATTATCCAACTTTTACATCTTAGATTACATCCATTGTAAATATTTGAATACAAGCGTACTTTCAAAATTGTATTAAGTCATTTTCAACTGGATAAATGACAAATATTAGTGTAATATATTGAGACAAAGCTGAAGTTAGCAATGTTGGGTGTTTGGGCAATATCTTTATTTTAATTAAAAAAAAGATATTGCCCAAACACCCAACATCGCTAAATCAATGCCAGGAAAATTCGCCTGGGTATACTCCATCACAATCAACCAGGCTAGAAGGAATTTATTTTTCCTCAAAGATCACTACACAAGTGTAATGGAGGTGGTTAAGATGTAGAATCAAATTTACACTTACCAGTGTAAGAGCTTCATCTATCATCCAGTTGACAAGAAAACTCTTACTTGAATAAAGAAATATTTTTGGAATAAGATATCAACTGATGGACTAGCAACCAATCAGAACCCAGAAAATAGACATGCCAATCTAAGCATAATGGAGAATCCCAGCCTGCTTATATACCAACTCTTAAGCTTCTAATGTAATTTATTTTGTTCTAGTTTAACTGGTCAGACAGCTGAGCACTGACTACTAAATTTAATAGAAGTCTCGTTTCTATTTCTGGAGTGACGTTAGTGAAGAGTTGTAATAAAGTGAGATAACTTATAACTTGCTATTACAATAAGATAATTGCAGAATTTAAGCTGCTGCAACATTGAATCTTAATGTTTTCTAATGGCATACACAATTTGCAGCTTTAATAATTAAAAAATGTTTATTTAAAAATGATGCAGTTGCTTAACGTTTTTTTAGTTAGTTGTATATAAAACAAACGTATTTCCATCTTGATCTGAATAGTAATGATTTTGACAGAAATATACTGAATGGGAAATATGGGAGTTAAACATTTTTGTTTATTACACATATGGTATTAAAATGTTGATACAGCTAGTACAGCTATCAACAATAAACTACTTGGCCTTTTTGCTAAGAAGAAAGTGTAATATCTGTTCCAATGGATACTACACCCCTATAGACCGGTATCGTCTTGGCCTTCGGGTCTTGATTCCGCCGGTCTGTGGGTTTGTCCTGTGCAGTTCTAGGAGGTCCACCCTCTCAGGTTTGCCTCCCTTCTTTGGGGAGGAGTAAGTTTATTGCCTACTGCCGACGGGGCTGCCCACGCATTTTTTGTAGGCCAGAGTGCTCACCTTCTCGGGCGCTGGCTTTTCAAATCCCACTTTCCCGACCTTGTGTCAACTCTTACCTTGTGGGAGGAAGATAAATAATATCAACAATAAAATATGCATAAAATTATCACTATTTATATATTTGCATAGTCTTAGAAAAAAACTACAGTAGAACTATTTGGTATTTTATGAGATGAATCTTCAGTATGACATAAGGCAATCTTTTAAGAGACATATATTCTAATTATGTTGTTTCCCTTAAAAAAAACCCAACTATTATTCATCCCAAACAAGCCATATGACTACGGAAGCATGGTATGGGTCAGATTTATAGGAAGAGTAACCTGAGTGGGGAGTTAGGCAGCAAGATGTTTGTTTATATGACATTTAAATTTCTGCACTTTGGTACTCTCGGGCAAACAGGGCGCAGGAAGGGGATTCCAAAGGCAAACAGTCCAAGGAAAGTAGCTATTAGAGTATTTATTTACTCCTCTCCAGGAGTTACGCACAAGGCCAGTTTTTATCTTACTCCCACAAGTAAGATATGACCCAAGGTCGGGTCGGGAAAGTGGGGTTTAAAAATTGCCTGGGCGGCCCCGTCGGTATTCCCCGGTAGGGGCGCCTCAGGCAGTAAGCAATAAACTTACTCCTCCCCAAAGAGAGGAGGCAAAGCCTGGAAGGGTGGACCTCCTAGAACTGCACAGGACAAACCCATAGACTGGCGGAATCAAGCCCCGAAGGCCAAGACAATACCAGTCTATGGGGTGCAGTATCAATCGGAACAGATACTACACTTTGATCTTAGCCAAAAGGCCAAGAACGTAGCTATTAGAGTAGACATTTATTTACTCCTCCCGGAGTTAGGCACAAGGCCAGTTTTATCTTACTCCCACAAGTAAGATGTGACCCAAGATCGGGTCGAGAAAGTGGGGTTAAAAGCCAGCGCTCGAGAGGTGAGCACTCTGGCCATTTAAAAATTGCCTGGGCAGCCCCGTCGGCATTCCCCGGTAGGGGCGCCTCAGACAGTAAGCAATAAACTTACTCCTCCCCAAAGAGGGGAGGCGAAGCCTGGGAGGGTGGACCTCCTAGAACTGCACAGGACAGGCGTGCAGTATCCATCAGAACAGATACTACACTTTGATCTTAGCCAAAAGGCCGAGATCCAGCATCTAGAGGCCTCTATAACAAAGAGGTGGAATTTAGTAGTGAGTCGAGGGCATTTTCGTTGAAGTGTATAAGTGCAGTAAGTTCATCGGAGCACACTCCATGAAAATATTTGTAAAACAAGCGTAGGGATGCAACACTGCGGTAATGCGACAGGGGCGGAAGTGGGATTTATTAGGTTAGAAATTCTTTTTTTGCACCTTGTCTAAGAGGAAGAGGCTAGTGGTTGGTGCACCAGTCCAGATGTAGGAATGGTACTCAATGAATATACAGAAAAATGGTGGCTTTGTAGAGATAAGATACTGGCAGGGTTAAGAAGTTTTCTAACTCAGGTGAGGGAGCCTATATTCTTTGCAACAGATTTGGTAGCATCTTCTATGTACTTATTCCAATTCATGTTCTCTGAGAATATCAGGCCGACGAGTTTGAACATTGGACTCTCGGTTGCTTCAGTTAAAATTTGAAACACGTTTTTCTTTGAAAGTTAATACTTTTTATTGAAAAAAAAAACATGCTGTATATCACTATTCAAGGCCAATGTAACCACAATTTATTAAGTAGTGTATAATAATTACGTACATAAACATATAATATTGTAGCAGAGTAGTTCACCACCGGAAAGAGTGAGAGAAAACATGCAGGAACAATATTTTAGACTTAATAAATGTTAGTGACAATTTTATTTACTGGAAATAAAACTGTACAAGATGTGTACTGCCAGCAGGTATATTAATTGTGAGAAAAATAAATTTTGCATGTAGTAGTTATGAGGAGGACTATCATGTAGTTTATAACAATAAATGTACATGTAGTACTTGTAAGAAGAACTTCACCTGTAGTACTTATAAGAAGAACTTCACATGTAGTACATGTAAGAAGAACTTCACATGTAGTAAATGCAAGAAGAAGTTCACATGTAATACTTGTAAGAAGAACTTCACATGTAGTACTTGCAAGAAGAACTTCACATGTAGTACTTGTAAGAAGAACTTCACATGTAGTACTTGTAAGAAGATCTTCACATGTAGTACTTGTAAGAAGAACTTTACATGTAGTACTTGTAAGAAGAACTTCACATGTAGTACTTGTATGAAGAACTTCACATGTAGTACTTGTAAGAAGAACTTCGCATGTAGTAGTCATGAGAGTGTAGTTGATGTAGTTGGTGAAAAGAGTTTCTGTAGCAGATTAGTTACTTGGCTAAAGCTGGGTTAGCGGGCAGAGATAGATGAAAGCTGGGTTTCACTGCTGCTGCTGGTTTGATCATTTTTGCTGTTAGTGGTCCTGCACAGATACTACACTATAATCCTGAGCCAGAAAAGTTGATATTGACTGTGGTTGACACTTTCCATGGTTACTTGGACTGATATTATTTTCTGTTCCAAGTATTTCCCGTATTTCCAAAAGATGGGAAGTGCCAACAGCATTAAACAATGCAAACATATCTTTTGTATATATAAAAGTCACTGTTTGTCTGTGTGTTATAGAAATCGATATTTTAACAGAACATTAAAATAAGTTTCAATAAGAGTTACATTTTTTACAGAATCTAAAGACACCATTAAAATTTTTCTTCGATTTCTTCTGTGGTCACCAGGGGTCCATAAAATAACTGCAATATACTAGAACGTAAAGAAACTAAATTCACTTTTATAAAAAAAGAGTTTCTTCGTTTAACAAAAAATGAAATTAAACAAAGAATATTTCAATGAAGAATGTATTTAAAAAATGGTTTACACATTAAAAACATATTTTTATTGGTATTTTGAAGATTTAAAATAATTAAAGAAAAAAATTTTTTTTTTTCAATTCGTGCGCAGCATCAACAAGTAATTTTTTTAAGAACATCATCGCGCTGACAGTTTTTTATTTACTTGACCTCATATTGGAAACATTCTTTTCAAAGCAAAAATTGTTAGGAGGTTAGACACAAAGTTAGGTGTAGTTTTGAAAAGCCAGCACACTAGTATAAGTGCACTTTGGCCTATAAAAATGCCTGAGCAGCCCCGTCAGCATCCCCTGATAAAGGCGTCTCAGGAGATTAGCAATAAACAAACCCATATCTCCGAGAAGGTAAAACCTGGGAGGGTGGATCTCTTAGGACTGAACAGAACCATACCTCAGTCCGACACCAACAAAGCGATTGTCGGACTGATTTGTATAATAATTCTATTATGCAACATTGTGAACATGACGATATTTTAAATTATTTTTCCTAAGAAAACTTCTGACCATCAGTACATCTCCACACGGGCAACGCCGGGTGAATACCATTAGTATTTACATAAATCCAACATGAATTTTCCTAATAACATTTAAATTTCTTTGTGTTCCAACTATTGTCCTCATCAATATTAATATTTCTATTTCTGCTATGTTTCGGCTTATATGTCCTCCGTTCTTCTTCTGGTGTATTGTTCATTTAAGGTGATTGTTTAATAACATTGTTGTTCATTATTTGTATATACTGATGCATCTTACATTTTTAATTCTATCAACAAATAATCTACATATTTAAACACAATATGTTTAACTGCCGTCCAGTCGAGAGGAAAAGGCATAATTGAATGAAGCAATATTTATACAATAGAATACTTACTCATGGACCAGCAACCAATCAGAACCCAGAAAATTGACTTGTCCATCTAAGTTTAATGGACCACTCCAGCCTGCTTATAAATCAACTCTCTGATTTCTGGTCTCAATTTCATTAGTTGTAGCTTAAGTGGTCAGACAACTGAGCACTAACTACTAAATTCAATAGTTGGAAGAGAAAAATGTATAAAATTATAAATCCTCATTGTGACGAAAATTGACTAATAAAAATTGAGTTTTTTTTCTTTTATAGATGGACTTGCTTTAATGTTTGTAATCATGTACTTTTGAACCTTGTGACCGAGATTAATATCTAGAATTAGGACAGCGGAAACACTTAAGGATAGAAGTGTTTAACAGTTTACAATTATATTATATTTCATTTACTTTATTTCATTTTGATCGAATGATGAAAAATTATCCAAAGTGATCATTTATTTGCACGATAAATCTCTCAGGAAGGAAAAAGAAATAAATAGGAAAAAATGCTGGTTGACTACTTTTATTACCTACACGAAGGACGAGGTTATGTTTATGGTCGAGTTTGTTTGTATACAGCCTAGCATCCACATCGCTTGACCAATCGTCACCAAACTTTGTCATGGTCAAACTTAAAAATGATTTAATTTTGAGATATCGAGGTCATGATTAAGACCACAGGAAAGGTGAAAGTCACACTTTTGGTGATAACTTCGGTTCTTTGTAAAGACTTGCTACTTGGCCCATATCGTAGCCAATAAAGTCCTTCATCTTATATTCCTTTGAAAACTTGACAGAATTTCGACTTCCGACTTTTCAAATTTGTTTTATGGATCTGATCGTCTTTGATAACAGTAACAACCATGCAACATTTCAGACTGATCAGATAAATAGTTTTTGAGTTATCAACGTTTCCATGACATAACTTTGAGAATACTTCATACAATATGGAGAAGTAAGGCCCAGATAAAAGTTTGGCCCATCCTTACATTGTCAGGCAGAGATATGCAGTCTCACGACTGACTTATGTTTATGTTCAGTGATGGTTTTATTAACTTCATGAGAATCAGCTGATGAGTGCTTCAACATATGCAACTGTGAAAAGAGAACACTAACACCCACGCATCAGAAATGATGTCACTTGGACATTTGGCTTAAGGCAGAAAAATAGATAATTGTAAGTTATGATTGGTATTTGTCATATTCATTGTGGGGTTTTGCTGGATATTAATCGCTGGTAATTATATGAAGCTAAAACCAGATGAAGAGGTCAGGACTGTTGTCATACATCATATAAATCTTTGTTCCCTTGACATGGACTAAATGCCAAAGAAAAGCAAAAATAATGGTCGGATCAGAGTAAAAGGAAACAAAAGAAATAGTCTCTATTACTTTCAAATTGTTACTTATCGAACCTCAAGCGTTGCATTGCTTTTCTTTTTTACTTGATTTGTTTTTGTTGTATGTCATATGTGAACAACTGCATTCAACCTAACATAATATTGGTTGATGCAAAAGAAGGAAATAAAAGAAAAATCAACAGTCAATATGTCAAACCACTTCCATTGGCGATTCAATGTCTTATCTGTTGATAGCATACAATTTCAGCTTCTAGCAGGTGTGCGCAAAAAGTAATGCAATTTTTTTTTTTATTCCTGGATGGAAAACCTAGTCAATGTCGGTTATAACCTTAAAAATGAGATCTTTTATATTCATTCATATAGTGTCACTAAACACTTATTATTTTATTATTTGTACTCACTAGGAGTTCTCACACAGATCATCGTCAGTGATTGCTCACCGACGATAAGCAGTGGTATTTCCTGGAGTCTGAGTGACAACAAGTCTCCCCAGACTTCCAGTATTCTTCACCTCTTTTCGATAACGATGCGGTATCGCAACAGCCGCTTACCATTGATTTCTCGCTGGTAAGGACAATTGGTCTTCTCTGGGATTTGGGTGACAATAAGCCTCCCCAAGGTCTCAGCATTCTCTGCACTTTTCCAGTGGAGGTCTGGTTTCTGCTGTCCCTCCTCGGTCTTCTCATCCTCCTCAACCCTCTACAAATATGTTGTCTGGTGTCAGCCTAGGGCGGCACCAGTTAAAAAAAATAAAATAAATAAAATAATATTTCTTTAAATAAATTTAAAAAAAAAAAGAAAAAAAAAAGTTTAATCTTTTTTTATTTTTAAATTTCTTCCTTTCAATTCCTTATTTTTTATTTCCTTTTCTCTTTCCTTATTTAAAAATAATTTTTTTTTTTTAAATTCTTTTTAATTTTTTTTTTTTTGGAGAGGGGGCAGAGGAAGGAGCTTATAGTGTTTCTTGTAATTTCTGTTTCTTAGGTTCATTTTTGTGTAGTGATAGCTGAGGCCGGTGTAATTTATTGGGGGGTGGGGGAGATAATGAAGTGCTGTTTCTTGCAGTTTCTGTTCCTTGGCTCTTGTTGTGGTGTTCTTCATGTGGTTTTGTTTTCTCCGTTGTAAATTCCTTGTGACTGGTTAGCCTTTGTAGCTTATGTGTGTTAGTTTCCGCATTCAAGGATTTTCCTTAAGATTGCAGCTGTTTTGATCATTGCTGTCCTTTGTATGGTTTCGATAGTCCCTTTGATTCCAATTTCTCCCAGTCTTTTCTCCAGGTTTTTTTAGGATTGTTCCTAGTGCTCCTACAATTATTGGTATTATACTAACTTTCTTCATGCACCATATTCCTTTCAGTTCTCTGGCTAGTTCTGTGTATTTACTTCGTTTTTTCCGTGTCTTTGATTTTCACTCTGTAGGCTGCTGGAACGGTGAAGTCTACGATTTTACAAGATTTTTCCTTTTCGTCTATTATAATAACATCCGGTCTCCTTGCTTGTATGAGTTTATCTGTTTGTATATCCATATCCCAGAGGATTTTATGTTTTTCGTTTTCCAGTACTGTTTCTGGATTATGTTTGTACCATTTGTCTGCATATTCGAAATTCAATTGTTTGCACAGTTCCCTGTGTATTACTTTCCCAACACAATCATGTCTGTTCTTGTATTCTTTTTGGGCAAGTTTGCTACATTCACTTATTATATGATTTACTGTTTCGTCTCTTTGTCCACACAGTCTGCATTTATTGTTTTCCTGGGTTTTATCTATTTTAGCTTTAATGTAATTTGTCCTAATCGCATTGTTCTGTGCAGCCATCAGTAAAGATTCCGTTTCTCTGTTCAAGTTTCCTTTTCTTAGCCATGTCCAGCTATTTGTGTTGGTTTCTTCTCTTGTGAGTCTTATGAAGCGTCCATGTAGTTGTTTTTCTTCCCATTTTTCTTTTCTTGTCTGTTTGTGTCCAGTTTCGATGCTTCCTGCGTTGTTCGTTGGGACGGTATCTCTTGCTGCGGTGATCAGCCTTTCTGTGTTCTGGTTTATGTATTTCTCCAGCTCTTTTTTAGTGTCGTCCACACAGTCTTCTATACTTACCAGTCCTCTCTCCCCTTCATTTCTCTTCACGTAGAGTCTGTCTGTATCGTCTTTTGGATGTAGTGCATTGTGCATACTCATTAATTTTCTAGTCCTCTGATCAAGGTGCCTGAGTTCTTCTTTAGTCCAGTTTATGAATGGTCCAGAATATCTTATTAGTGATACTGCCCAGGTATTTATTCCTTTGATTAGGTTTCTGTTATATAATTTTGTTTCTAAGAGCTTTCTTGTTCTTCTCAGATATTCTTTTCCAATCTTCTCTTTCATTTCTGTTGATTTGATTGTGTCTGCTTCCAAAACTCCCAAATATTTATAGCTCTTTTGTTCATTCAGCGCCCTCATCTGCTCTTGGTTGGGCAATTCCATGCCCTCAGTTGTCTCCAACTTTCCTTTTTTAATTTCTAGCAATGCACACATTTGAATGTCCTGACTGAAGATTCTGGTCGTATTTATCAGCTTTTCCAGTTCCTTTTTGCTTTTTGCAAATAGCTTCAGGTCGTCCATGTACATGAGATGGTTTATTCGTTGTTCTCTACCTGTGAACTTGTATCCAGTATCACATTTCCTGAGTATGTAGTTGAGTGGCATCATGGCTATGATAAACAGTAGTGGTGATAGGGAGTCTCCTTGGAAAATGCCTCTCTGTATTTTTATCTCTGTCAAGTATTGTCCTCCAGCTGTCAGTTCTAATCTCCATGTTTCCATTGCTTTCTTGATGAAATTAATAATCCTGTTGGGTATCTTGTACATTTTTAAACATTCAATTATCCATGCTTGAGGGATTCTGTCGTACACTTTCTTGTAGTCAATCCATGCCATAGATATGTTCTTTTTCTTGCTTTTAACTTCTTTCAGGATCTTTTGATCTATGTATAACAGCTCATGCGTCCTTCTTTTCCCTTTCTGGCATTCTTTTTGTTCCTCGGGAAGTAGTCCACGACTGTTCAGGGAATGGTAAATTTGCTCTCTCAGTTGTGCCGTTATTATTATTATTATCATTATTATTATTATTATTATTATTATTATTATTATTATTATTATTATTATTATTATTTGTACTCACTAGTTCTCACACAGGTCATCCTTTGCAAATTACTTTACATTATCGCAACAGCCGCTTACCATTGATTCCTCGCAGGCAATGACTAGTGGTCTTCACTGGAATTTGGGTGGCAATAAGCCCCATCCTCCTAAAAAAAAAGTTCCAGTGCTCTTCACACTCATCAACTGGAGGTCTGGTAAGTGCTCTACCTCCTCGGTCTTTCCATCTGTCTTGACCCTTTACAACTATTTTGTGTGATATCAGCTGAGGCAGATGCCTTTTTTTTAGAGGAGGAGACACAGTTTATAAGATTTCTTGCAGTTTCAGGTCTCTTGGGTTCATATGATATTCCTTCCATCTTTTTGTTTTACTTCTGTTTCAGTTTCCATGTGGCTGGTTAGTGTTTGCAGTTTATGTGGGTTGGTTTCTGCATTCGAGGATTTTCCTTAAAATTTCAGCTGTTTTCATCATTGTCGTCCATTATATAGTCTACGTCTTCCCCTTGATTTCAATCTCTTCTAGTCTTTTTTCCAGGGTTTCCTTATGCTCCTACAATTATTGGTATTATATTGACTTTCTTCATGTTCGATATTCCTTTCAGTTCTCTGACAGCACCGTGTATTTGCTTTGTTTTTTCGGTCTCTTTGATCTTTATCCTTTAGTTTACTGGGACAGCAAAATCTACAATTTGACAGTTTCTTTCATTCTTGTTGACTATTATGACGTCCGGTTCCCTTGCTTGGATGAGTTTATCTGTTTGTACCTCCATGTCCCAAAAGATTTTATGGTTTTCCTTTTTCAGTACTGTCTCCAGTTTGTGTCTGTACTATTTGTCTGCATATTCAAAATGCAGTCGTTTGCATAGTTCCCAGTGTACTGCTTTCTCCACACAAACAGTTGTGTCTGTTCTTGTATTCTTTTTAGGCTAGTTTTTTTATTATTATTATTATTATTATTATTATTATTATTATTATTATCTCAGCCAAGGCAGCGGTTATGTTTTCGGTCGAGTTGGTTTGTTTGTTTGATTGTTTGTGTACAGCCAAGCATCTGCTTTGCTTGAACAATCGTCATCAAATTTGGTCAAAATATCGGTTATGGTCAAACGTAGAACTGATTTAATTTTTAAATATCTAGGTCAAGGTCATAGCCATAGAAAAGGTGAAAGTCACATTTCTGGCAATAACTTCAGTTCTGTTCATCATAGAGACTCGCTACTTGACCCATATTGTAATCAATGAATTCCCGCATCTTATATGACTTTTATCTTTTATCTTGACTTTGAAAAGTTCGGTCAAGGTCAGAATTTTAACGGAATTTTAACTTCTGTTTTTTTTTCAAATTTTATGTATTGATCTGATGCTCTTTGTTGACAGTAACTACCTGCAAAATTTCAGCCTGATCAGATAAATAGTTTTTAAGTCATCAACGTTTCCATGGCATAATTTCGGGAATACAATATGGAGAAATAAAGCTTATATACAGTGTCACGACTGACTTATGTTCTTCTTCTTCTTCTTCTTCT
Organism: Sepiola atlantica; assembly: GCA_963556195.1. Lineage (NCBI taxonomy): Eukaryota > Metazoa > Mollusca > Cephalopoda > Sepiida > Sepiolidae > Sepiola > Sepiola atlantica. Next base: position 70,468,842 of record OY744526.1, read on the forward strand.
TCTTCTTCTTATTATTATTATTATTATTATTATTATTATTATTATTATTATTATTATTATCATTATTATTATTATTATTTTTATTGTTATTATTATTATTATTATTATTTATAAACGTATTATTATTATTATTATTATTATTATTATTATTTATAAACGTGGTAATTTGTTTTGAAAATTGTAGTCGATGTCATTAGAATGGTCTGAAATTGCATTATAAATTGTGCAGGAAAATAGAGGATGACATTTCTTTAGTTTCAATATTTTGTGTTATGAATATTTTGAACTTGGTAATCGGCTACATAAGAATGGACAGAAGGCCAGTGATCTGTGTGTCTATTAAAAATTGGATTATTGTGATACTGTTTTCTCAAATATTCTAAGAAATATAAAATGTCTAAAGGTGTACAGAATTTTGTTAAAAGACATTACAATATTTTGTTTGATATGAAGAGATTTTTTTAAATCCTGATATTATGATAAGCATTAGTGATTCCCTTCCTTTTCTTTAGTCCAAGTGAAAATTCTTAAAACCAGATGTAAGAGGGGTCTTCTTTCCGGTGAAGCAAATAAAATACCCCAGAAAGACTAGATTTAGAAAGCCATTTAGCTGAGGTAGTCAGAGCATCGCTTTTACTCAAAGACGAAGGGGAAGTAAGTAGGATTAAAGATAAGTCTACTCACCTGCACTTGGCTAAGATCACAGTGTAGTATCTGTTCCGATTGATACTGCACCCCATAGACTGGTATTGTCTTGGCCTTTGGGGCTTGATTTACGCCGATCTATGGGTCTGTCCTGTGCAGTTCTAATAGGTCCACCTTCCCAGGCTTCGCCTCCCCTCTTTGGGGAGGAGTAAGTTTATTGCTTACTGCCTGAGGCGCCCCTACCGGGGAATACCGACGGGGCTGCCCAGGCAATTTTTAAACCCCACTTTCCCGACCCGACCTTGGGTCACATTTTACTTGTGGGAGTAAGATAAAAAAAACTGGCCTTGTGCCTAACTCCTAAAGAGGAGTAAATCAATACTCACCTGCACTTACGATGATATTAACACTGTTATTTTCTTAAGCTTTTACAGTGATAGTATCACTCACGTATCCACCCCATACGTCTGCATAATAGACAAGTATTGCCTGTTCTTTTGTTGTCATGTTTCAAAATCTATTTTGATGAAGATTGAGGAATCAAATGTCACATTTTCACAAGAGTTGTGTAGTGCCCCGTTATGATTGCAGCAGTTGCAGGAAAAGAGCCCGAGAGTGTGTGGACATAGTGTTACACTGAAGACCACTGGGTAAACCTACTGGCTTATGCTACAGACATTTCCATGTAATTCATAATTGTATATAACTTGAAATCTACAGAGTATGGTGAAAGCATGCGAAGAAAATAAACAGAGAGAAAGGCAGAAATTTTAGTATTTTGTATATATATATATATATATATATATATATATATATATATATATATATATATATATATATATATATATATATATATATATATTTCGGCAGCAAGTCATTTATTATACACGCGTCGTTAAAGACCACAGAGTTTTCTCTCTTCGCTATCTTTCTTGTTAATTTCTCGACGCGGCGAGCGATTCGTCGGTTTTCTGGTGTTAATTGGTGGAGTATGGCACCTAACGTTGTATCGTGGGCCATTCCTCTAGCGCTTTCGGTCTCTCGACCGTCTTCAGGAGGCTGTGTCTTATTGTTACTAAGAGCCGTATTTATAGTTTTATTATTAGTTATATATCTATTAATTTACATATATATATATATATATATATATATATATATATATATATATATATATATATATATATATATTTATTTATGATAAAAAAATGGAACTACTATTCCAACATAATGGAAAATGAAAAAAGGAAAACCCAAAATATTATTTATGTATTCATCAACGTTTCGTTTTTATTCTAAGATTTCCTCAGGATGATTGGTCTGAAGAAATAACACGCAAGTACAAATAGTTGCTACTGCTATTGTTTCAAATATGTGTACTATTCAATGTAAAATCTCCATGAATGTTAACATTTAACAACAGAGCAGATGGTATGTCAAATGACAATAACTAAGTCTTTATTCGTTTTTTCTTGCCGAAGTTCAAAGCAATTCAGTGTAACTTGACAATTGTTTCATGCACAACCAACCGGCAATAAAAATATTTATTCCGTTTTTTTTTTTGTTTGTGCATGAAACAATTGTCAAGTTTCACTGAATTGCTTTGAATTGCAAGAACAAATGAATAAAGACTTGGTCATTGGAATGTAACATGCCATTGTTTACTTATATATAAGTTAGCTATGTTTATATATTTGTATGTACAGACTAAACTAAACCAATGAATTTTGAACACGGTTGCTACGCTAATCTTATTGCTTATTTTGACATTCTAAATTAAATCTTCATTCTCTTTTATAAAATAATTAAACACTGTAAATTCATCATCATATTCGGTTTAACGTCCGTTTTACATACTGGCATTTGTTGGATGGCTGTAAGAAAAAGACTTTCAAACTAACCTATCTCTGACCAGGTCTTTATTTATCCCTATTTCTCTCAGGTTTATTTTTATCAACAACAAATAATAGTTAATTAATGAAATGTCCTTTTCCAAACCGATATGCAAATTTCAAGAAATTTCATCGTATGTCCTGCTGGCTTGGCAGATAGAGATCAGACGCAAGTGTCGCCGAGTAGTGGCGATGGAGAGGGAGGCGCTCGTAAAGTCAAGTCATTAATAGACCAAGGCTGTTGAGAAATTCCTACATGGTGGCGCTTATCACTCCACTCGTCTCTATTGAGAAAACCAGCATATATTGATTACTTGCGGTCCTCCACTGACGCTGCTACATTAAACACTTATAATATTGTAATTGAGATCATTCCTTCGTTTAGTTTCGTCACTTTTCTTTATAATTTCAGTATCATATTCCAATCCCCATGTATCACTAGTGGCAGTGGCGTGCAGAGGTATGCTGATGTCCTTGTGATAACCGAGGTCAACGTTTTGATTATGTACCCACAAGGACTCAAGTATAAGTCTTCGTACTCAGAAATATTATGAGAATGAGAGATCGTTTGACTATGATTGGATGCCCCCCCCCCCCCAAAAAAAATTTGGATGCTCAAGGCCCCTGCAACAACCCGCCCCTTGCACACCTCTTCTTGGTAAAATTCTGCATTGGATAATTTATTAAAACAATATTTTCAATAAAAGCTATTTGAAACACGAAAAAATTGATTATAAACAAAAAGAAACACTGATTAAAAATAAACTTTAAAAAATTATTTTTAATATTATTTGTGGAAAATTCCGTATTATTTGTTTTTTTTAACAATAAAATAACCCCCTGAAAATAATTTAGGTATTTTCATACAAGAAAGTATTGGAGGAAAGGTATTCTTTATAAATAAATTCAAACATGTAAATAAATACAAATGGAGAAAGAACTTTTTTAAGTGGTGAAAAAACATTTTCTTAATTTTTTTTAGGGAGGGGTGGCAGTCTGTAAATATACCTAACCTACCCCTAACACTAAACTAAAACTAACCTGTAGCCGAAAGTGAAGATTGTTTTTTTTCTGAAACTAGGTACAATTCAAAAATTTGTTTAAAAATATTTTTCGAAACATAAAATTAACAAAAAACACCTTGGTTACTACTAAATATATGATATTAAAGAATACAAATTATGCAGAGATTGGAAAAGAAATTGTATCAAATTACACAACGAGCTTTGTTAACATCTGAAGCACAAGATCAAGCGACACCATGTCGTTTAAAAAAAAAGGAAGAAAAAAATTGTCTATTATCCTGATGAAGATTCCTGTGTGAATCGAAAATTTGAATTTAAATAAATAATATGTTTATTTAAAAAAAGCCTTTGCATTTTACTGGTTAAAAAAAACGTTTCAATTACAAAATTTGAATGTATTCTATACAGTGGAACTCTTTACTAATACATATTTTGTAATATTTTGTATTGTATTTGTTACGAACTGGTCTGATCCATAAACATAAATAATATATATGAACAAGAATAAATGATACGATAAATGGAGAAATATCTTAAAACTAAAATGAGAATTAACTCATTCAGATTTATTTAGCAGAGTAGATATAGAAACATAAATAAAACAAACACATACATACATGAAAAGTAACGAATTGAAAATGCAGAGAGCACGTATTTTATTTGTGGAACAATGGTCCACTGGAATTTTGGTCAATGAAGGCAGGAATAAAAATTATTCTTATAAAATATCCTTTTTAAAGACAAAAGAAAATAATATCAAGTTTACCGGGAATTTTCTTGTCTGAGAGATTGGTGAAAGACATATTCACGTCTTGATGTTTAGTTCTAGACTAAAATCTCTTCTCAAAACCCAAAGGGGGGGGGAGTCATATGACCATAATATTCCTATTCATCATACATTTAGAGAGAGGGTAGGAGGAATATTTGGCAGAAAGGAATAGGGAGGATTTGCCACGCCCCTAACTTTACCTAGTAAACAGGTGCTCGTTTGCACCAGCACTTTTTAGGGTCATCGGCTCTAAAATCTTCCAAATTCTTTTATTCTTGATCACTCATATAGCGTCTTCCCCAACATATTCTATTAACCTAAATTTGAGACATAATTTTAAAAGACATACTTGCCTTAACATGCATCTTTGGGTTTCTGCATATCTATCGTACTGTCTACTGCAACTGTGCAAATTATTCCACGAATGGTAGTTCCTATAGCAACCATCACAGATTAAGTATGAGACCTTGGTTGTATGAACTGCAGTAGCATGTTTTCTCTGGTTTCTCATTTTTACCATGAGCTGAGCACTGTTCTTGACCACCTTTGCAATGCTGTCATGAACAATATAGTGGATGCCACAAAGATGATGAGCAGGAAGTTCAAGGAAGTGTCTTGTGTTATAGCCAAACAAGAAACAGTAGTAGCACTGTATGCAAATGAGACTGCCTCAACCAGTTGGTGGCCTGCTCACTGGAGTGCCCCTATTTACTTGCCTCCCAACGAGAGCAGAGCTAGACACAAGGCCGGGTTTTAATGTGGGGAAAATCCAGCTCCCCAAAAAGGATCACTCTGGATTGGGACAAATATTAAAATTGCCTCAATCTGAAAGGATTTCTCCTTCACTGACTGAGGACAGAATAGATGAAGTGTCGTATTAGAACAGATACTACACTATGATGCTAGCCAAAAGGCACATTAGAATGTCTCCTGTGCCAGTTGACACGGTTAAGATTCGAAATAAAATTGTTGTTTGGAATAAATACAATTTAGGCGCGCAGAGTGAAAATTGTTGTATTGGCGCGTGACAAATATAAAATAACGCCCACGCAAATTCCGATGTGGCTTTTTATATTAAATCAACTCAAAACGAGTGGACGTAATTGCAAGCACACCACGTGATAATTTCTGTCCAATGAGATTTCTCCAAAGACATATTTTTCTAAACTTTTCTCAATAAGCTCGCTGGAGCCGGTCCAAATAGTATTTAAGCACACACAAACATCAAACTTTCTCTTTTCAACTGACTTTCATCCGGAGCTTACACGCATCTTACAATCACTCTTCCAGTTCACCCTTTCGCGCGCTTCATACAATTTCACAGGCGAACATTCACTATTGCCTCTGTTAATATTTTATAACAAATGAACACTTCAACAAAAGAAAAGACATTCTTCTTTTTACTTAACATGAAACTAAAGAAAGGACTCATGAACTCATTACACAAAGTAATATATTCTATTTGTTAATATGTTTATTTCAGTAAATAAACTTCCGTTAATTGTGCATGTAAATATTCATATTATTATTTTTATTTGTGGAGGAAGTTGGTAACCCCGACCAAAAGGGTATGACGACCCCCACAAATTGGTGACCACGACTTAGAATTGCATGCACAACGGAATCTCCTTATAAGCTACACGCGGTTTTCCTAACTTACTGGCGATATCATGCGTGCGGTAACACTCAAAGGAAGAAAAAGACGATGCGAATCTCAAGGGATGATACAAGCCGTCAAACGAAGCATGGATCTCAGTACAATGTAGCAACAAATTAGCGAGTTACGCCGGTAGTCGCTATTAAGTCGAAAGATTAAAAAAATCAACCGACAGTTTAAAGGCTTTAAAATCACTCTCAAACAAAAAAACACAAAAATGGAAGCTCCCCGCGTTGAAACACCTCTAGCTACATTAACGCTAAATATTCCAGCTTTTAATCCCACCAATATAAAGACGTGGTTTATCCAGATCCAGGCCCTTTTCGACGCAAAACGGATTACGTCTCAGCGAACCAAGTATTGTTATTTGGTTGAAAAACTCCCGGCAGACGTTGTCGAGGAAGTGACTGATTTATTGGAGAACGTTCCAGAAAATAATCCATACGACGAACTTAAGGAGGCTATTTTGAGACGGACTGGCTTATCAAACGAGACAATGTTACGCAATCCCTTCACCCAAGTAGAATTGGGAGATCGCACACCGTCACAACTCTTACGATACATGCGATCATTGCTAGGAGACAACAAAATGTCCGAAAATATAATGAGAAGTTTGTGGCTGGATAAACTCCCAGACACAACAGTACAAATTCTGGCACCCACAACGGAAGAGACAAGCACGGTAAAACTAGCCGACATGGCGGACCGAATTCATGAAAATCTGGTGTCGCAAAGTAAACTCAACACAAGTACAGCCAAAACAGACGAGAGACGACGAAGTGGCCGAACTAAAAACTACAGTTGAAAACCTCACTCGTAAATTGTAGGAATTAATGCAAATAAACCGTCGTTACTCATTTAATAATCGACCGAACTACCGAAAACGAAGTTTTAGCAGAGGTCGAAGCAACACACGAGAACGAGCGAACGAAATCTGTTTTTACCACAAAAAATTCGGCACACAGGCGAGACGTTGCACTCATCCTTGCACTTTTGAAAACAAGAATCAGGGAAACGATCATTCCAGCCAGTAGAGACGACAACTGTTGCTGGATTTTCTACTAAAGGTCGTCTATTTTTTATTCGTGACAGTAATCACGGATATAACTTCTTAATAGATACCGGAGCCGAAATAAGCGTGATACCAGCGCTAAGTAAACAGAAAGCTACTCCACAAAATTACCACCTCCAGGCAGCTAATGGCACACAAATACCGACATACGGTGAAAAGTACTTAAGCGTCAATCTCGGCTTGCGTCGCACATTTTCATGGATATTTACCATAGCCAACGTGACGACACCAATATTAGGAGCAGATTTCCTAGCACGATATAATCTATCAGTAGACATGACTAATCGCACACTGACTGATAACCAAACAAAAATCGTAATAAAAGGTATCACCACAAGATACCAGTCTACTGGGATTAGTTCTGCCTTTCCTGAAGAGACGTACATTCGTCGGCTGTTTCAAAAATACCCACAACTTACTCAGCCATTCACAGTCACGGACGATATAAAACATAATGCAAGGCATTATATTAAAACGAGTGGACAACCCGTCTACGCTACACCCAGACGTTTGAAGCCGGATAAGTACAAGATCGCAAAGGACGAATTCCAACGCATGTTACAACAAGGAATTATTCGACCTTCCAAAAGTGCCTGGTCATCTCCTCTACATATGGTACTGAAATCAGACGCGACAACATGGCGTCCTTGCGGCGATTTCAGGAGATTAAATGCACAAACTGTACCGGATAGATACCCTATCCCACACATTCACGATTTCGCAATCGGACTGCAAAACGCCACGATATTTTCCAAACTGGATTTGGTGAAAGCATATCACCAAATACCGGTGGCGGAAGAAGATATCCATAAAACAGCACTGACAACGCCATTTGGACTTTACGAATTTGTCAGAATGACATTCGGACTTAGGAACGCCTGTCAAACCTTCCAAAGGTTGATAGACGAGGTTTTTAGGGACCTTCCATTCGTATTCGCATACGTGGACGATGTCCTAATTTCTAGTAGAAACCTCGACGAACATAAACAACACTTGGAACAAGTTTTCGAAAGACTGTCCCATTACAGTTTAAAAATAAACTTGGACAAATGTATTTTCGGTCAGCAAGAAGTAAATTTCCTCGGACATTTAATTGATAAGGATGGAATATCACCATTACCCGAAAAAGTAAGTACCATTACGAATTTTCCACAACCTACGTCTGTTAGACAAATTCGTCGCTTCATAGGTGTAATTAATTATTACAGACGATTTTTACCCAACTGTTCCACAATCCTTGCACCGTTAACGTCATTATTGAAGAACAAAACGAAAAACCAACAATTAAAACTGGAAGGATCAGCTTTGAAAGCTTTCCATCAAGCTAAAACTGCCTTAGTCAATTTCACAAAATTGAATAATATTAAGGACAGTGAGGAATCGAAACTTACACTTACAACAGATGCATCAGACATAGCTGTAGGAGCAGTTATACACCAACTGACAGGGAATACAATGACCCCTATTTCGTTTTTTTCAGCCAAACTGAGCAAGACACAGACAAAGTACAGTACCTTTTCAAGGGAACTATTAGCAATTTATTTGGCAATTAAACATTTTAGACATCTGTTAGAAGGAAGAAACTTTTGTATTTACACTGACCATAAGCCGTTAACGTATGCACTGCATACACACATAGATAAATATGGCCCAAGAGAAATCAGACATCTTGATTATATTGCTCAATATTCTACAGACATCAGATACGTCAAGGGACAAGAAAACATTGTGGCGGACGCATTATCACGAGCTGCAATAACTTCGATAAATTCCAGTTCGCTGAGTATGGAATTAATTGCACAAGAACAAAAAACGGACGAGACACTGACTGATGTACAACAGAAAACGTCTTTGCAACTGCAGGAAATGCCTGTACCTTTTAGTACAACAACATTTTATTGTGATACAACGAAAAAACAACCACGTCCATACATACCGCCAAGCATCAGACGACATGTTTTTCAACATTTCCACAATTTATCTCATCCAGGCAAACGAGCCACGGTAAGAATAATAGCAGACCGTTTCGTTTGGCCAAAAATGAATACAGATATTCGAAATTGGACCAAGACGTGTGTATCCTGTCAAAAGAATAAAATACACAGGCATACAAAGTCACCACTGGGTACTTTCAGTACGCCAGATGCCAGGTTTACCAATATCCATGTTGACTTGGTGGGGCCATTACCCCCTTCGAAAGGACACACCCACATTCTCACCATAGTCGACAGGTTCAGCAGATGGCCAACAGCCATACCCGTGAAGGACACATCGGCGGCGACAGTAGCTGTAACAATATTAAAAGACTGGATAGCGATTTTTGGAGTACCGTCAGTACTCACAACGGACAGAGGCTCGCAATTTCAATCGAAACTCTTCGCAGAATTCAACCAATTGTTGGGAACGTCCCACATAAAGACAACGGCTTATCACCCCTGCTCGAACGGCCTCGTTGAACGCTTCCACAGACAGCTAAAAACTTCTTTGGCTATGAGTCATAACAACGCAGACTGGTCAGATAATTTACCATTAATCCTATTAATGATCCGAAACACGATGAAAGAGGATTTACAAAGCACGCCAGCGGAGGTAGTTTTTGGATCAGCAGTCACACTACCTGGACAATATTTTGATGCATACGCAGACATTTCACCCACAAATACATTTGTGACGGAATTAAAGAACAAAATGTCTTCTCTCAAATTTACACCCACCAGGAGGGCTGACAAACAAACACATATGCCAAATGACCTTCACACATGCAAATATGTATTTATTAGGAACGATACAGTCAAGAAGCCATTTTGTCCAAATTACACAGGACCATACCAAGTTTTGGACAGAAGTGAAAAATATTTCACTGTCCAAAAGAAAAAACAGGAAAGACAACATCGCGATCGACCGAATTAAACCAGCATACATTGAGGAACACCCTCAGACAATTTCCCCACCAGAACAAATTCCCTTAGAACATGGGAGTCCAGCAGAAAGTGACAAAAACGTCAAACCTACGACAAAAACAGGTAGAAAAGTCCACTGGCCGAAACATTTCAAGGAATACATTACATATTAAAAAAAAAAAAAAATTCTTTTTTTTCCTTTTTTTTCAATCTGGGGGTAGTATTGTGCCAGTTGACACGGTTAAGATTCGAAATAAAATTGTTGTTTGGAATAAATACAATTTAGGCGCGCAGAGTGAAAATTGTTGTATTGGCGCGTGACAAATATAAAATAACGCCCACGCAAATTCCGATGTGGCTTTTTATATTAAATCAACTCAAAACGAGCGGACGTAATTGCAAGCACACCACGTGATAATTTCTGTCCAATGAGATTTCTCCAAAGACATATTTTTCTAAACTTTTCTCAATAAGCTCGCTGGAGCCGGTCCAAATAGTATTTAAGCACACACAAACATCAAACTTTCTCTTTTCAACTGACTTTCATCCGGAGCTTACACGCATCTTACAATCACTCTTCCAGTTCACCCTTTCGCGCGCTTCATACAATTTCACAGGCGAACATTCACTATTGCCTCTGTTAATATTTTATAACAAATGAACACTTCAACAAAAGAAAAGACATTCTTCTTTTTACTTAACATGAAACTAAAGAAAGGACTCATGAACTCATTACACAAAGTAATATATTCTATTTGTTAATATGTTTATTTCAGTAAATAAACTTCCGTTAATTGTGCATGTAAATATTCATATTATTATTTTTATTTGTGGAGGAAGTTGGTAACCCCGACCAAAAGGGTATGACGACCCCCACACTCCTAATCGCTCACATACAAATGAGAAATATCTTGCAAGAGGTATTATTAGGAAGACACTTGGAATTCTAAGCATTTTGCATCAGCTAGCTGCCCACTACTTTAAGTGAAAATACTGTTCATTACCGTTGTCTGAAAGTTCAGTCTGTTTTCTGATGGTTCAGTTTTTGCATTGGTTTCATTCAAATGAAGGTCAAGAGAACACTTAGTGTCCCCTTTTTCTATATCAGGCAGCGTGATCATCGACCTGACTCCCGATTTTTCAGGGAGATGTTGCAACCTCTCAGGTTTATCCTGGAATAGTGATTAATCTTTCAGAAAATATTAGCAATTATTTTTGTCCATGTCCTTAAATATTTGTGTTAGGAAGGCATCTGAATTACCCTTTGTCTCAGGTTCCTGTAAAACGTAATCTTCTATAATTATGCATTTCATGTGATACATAAATGCTTTTAAAATCCTTAATACTTACTTGTCGCAAGTACATACGAAACAAGAACTGTAAATAAATTCATTACAAGTATTAATAGATGTTAGACGTTTAGAAATGTCCGTTCAGTTTTACACTTCTGTAAGCAAATCAAAATTGCGTGAAAATTTGAATAACAATTTCAGACAGAAGAGACATTTCTAACATCTGAGTGTGTATCAAAAGAAGGAAAAAAGGTTATGTTCACTGACTCTTAATAAAGGTCAGAATGAGGTTCTCACTACGATGATTGCTCTAACATTTTTTTTCCTCTAAAGCCATGTATATATTTGAGCTTATATGCATATGTATTCCTCCTTGTATAGATTATGTTGGAAAGCTTGGTAATATTCACAAAGGCTGTTATTACTGCATGCATATTGGGGAAATGAGAAAATAAATGGAAAAAAAATGGATATGAATTGAAAGGATCCAGCTGGGAATGGGTGGAGGCAATGATGCTGGACAAGTTGGTTCGTATTGCTAAAATAAAGTGTATGCACATGTATGGATGTGCCTATTTGTGTGTACACATGTGTTTATACAGCTGTTTTATAACAGGTTTATATTAGAAATACTTTGTGTGTAACAGAAAGGTCTCTAACGAAACAAAATAGGAATCGGAATTGAAAAATAAATGAATTAGATTTTAGAAAAGCTGCAAACAAAATTTGCTGAGTATTCTTAAAAGTAGTCGAATCCGTTACTACCTACCCCTGAAACATGTGCGTCAATCTCGTCCAAACTTAAATTCTTTGAAAGTTCTACTCTTTTGGAAATCACTTTTGAAACTTGCATTCCTTATAATCAAATATATAATTTATTGAATAAATTCTGGAAATTTCATTCAATTTAGATAATACTCTGATTTTATGGGATTAAAAATAAATTAAAAAAAACACATTAGTTTTTTAACAAAGTGTTGTCTCTTAGTAGGATATCATAGATAGGGGGGGTATAATCTTCTTGTATTGGCATTGGGTGGAAGAAATAGCGTGTGTTTATGCAAGTTCTGTGTGATAACAGGTTTATATTAGAAACCTCACAAGATGTTTTCTATGTAAGAAAGAAAGAAAAAATAGGAATTGAATAAAAAAAAAAAATAAGTGAGATTTTAAAAGCAAATTGCAAACAAAATTTACTGTGTATTCTTAAAAGTAGTCATGTTGCGTATTCCTTGGCAGTGGTGTGCTTTTCAGGTGAGGTGTTTGGATAATTCCCCAGGTGCAATGGATTATACAGTAGCTTAAAAATAATGACCTTGGGCTCAGCTTAAGCATCATATGAAGGATAGCTAATTGGTTTGTTGACTTAAACATGTGACATGGGGAATACTCGATGTTAGATATAGTTGCTGCAAGAAGTTTTGAGTAGATATAATTTACGGTCTTGGTAAATAGAGACACTAAAACCATTCTGGTCAAACCAGAAGCAATACGTGACTAAGGGAATAGAACTCTACTAGTTAAGACGATTAAAATAATGATAAAATATTCACTGTCTTCTACAAGCTTCCAGAGAAAAGAATTGAAAGAAAATTTTCAGCTCTAGACTACGAAAGACAGACAAAACAATATAACAAAACTACTTGAAGAATGTATAACATTTGGGCCTGAGCTGATATCTTATAGATAAAATATTTTGTTTCATTAGTTAAAGAAGTCTGTGATGAAGCACAAATAGTATCATTAGTAAGGTATCAATTTTTCTAGGGTAAAATTTAACAAGGCAGTGAGATTTGGGATCCAAACACTTCTGATCTGTAACGGCTTCGGCATAATGATCAGGTCGATGTGCTGCTGTAAACTGGAAAAAAGGATGCCATCAAACGTTGTTTACACTAAAAACTTGATATTGGTGAGATTACAGATGCCTTTCATGCTTGACATCTCAAGTGGTTCCGGTCATGTACAGCGTGCTGCCTCTTGAATAAACGCCATAACGCATCTAGCACAAGGGGGTGGGATAGACTTAAGAAGACCTAGCTGGAGTGTGTAAGAAGTGATATAACTGCATGCAACCAGACTGATATCATTTCATTCCTTTGGGTCAAACTGTTAGGATGGCAGGTGTGTCGTGCTGCTCATCCCAGGGCTCGGGATATTCCCAGCATTCTTAAAAGAAAAACGGATGAAGAAGAAGAAAAAGAATCTAGTGATGTTAATTATTATTAAATATGCTTAATTTGAGAAGAAAAGGAATGTTTGCATGTTAAGAATATTGAAGTAAAAACTGTTTCAAACTTTTGCACTGTCAACTATTTAAAATATTTATACATCAGGACCATTGTAGTCAGTTCTCAATTGTCTGAACAGTTAAGCTCAGAACAATATAAACTGAGACAGAGCCTAGAGAGTTGCTTTATAAGAAGGCTGGGCCGTTCCATTATTCATAGATAGAAAACTCCATTCCCTGGCTTCTGATTGGCTGCTAGTCTATGAGTGATTAAGAGGTTATATAAATATTACTTCATTTAAGCAAGACTTGTCCTATCAAATATTTGGAGCTCTTATGCCGGTAACTGTCAATTTGATTCTACAAGGACATCTTTCATTCCAGGGTAATGTCAAGTGCCTCTGCTAGTATATAATAATTATAAAAGTTAAACTATTCTTATTAAATGTTATTTATTACGTTTACTTAATACATATGTTTCATACCTCTTACAATCTTGTAACTGAAATATAATTTAAACATTTTTTATTAACATCGTTTGCTACTAAAAATTCATAATTCCTTAGCGTTATTTATTTGATATTAACAATTTATCATTTCTTTGTATTAATTATTTGATATTAAAACATTATAATTTATTAGCATTATTTATTGGATATTAAAAATTTATCATTTATTTATATTAATTATTTGATATTAAAATTTATAATTTCTTAGCATTATTTATTTGATATTAAAAATATTATTTCTTTGTATTAATTATTTGATATTAAAACTTTATAATTTCTTAGCATTATATATTTGATATTAAAAATATATTATTTCTTTGTATTTATTATTTGATATTAAAACTTTATAATTTCTTAGCATTATTTATTTGATATTAAAAATTAATAATTTCTTTGTATTAATTATTTGATATTAAAACTTTATAATTTCTTATCATTATTTATTTGATATTAAAAATTGATAATTTCTTTGTATTAATTATTTGATATTAAAACTTTATAATTTCTTAGCATTATCTATTTGATATTAAAAAAATATCATTTCTTTGTATTAATTATTTGATATTAAAACTTTATAATTTCTTAGCATTATTTATTTGATATTAAAAATTGATAATTTCTTTGTATTAATTATTTGATATTAAAATTTATAATTTCTTAGCATTATTTATTTGATATTAAAAATTGATAATTTGTTTTTATTAATTATTTGATAATAAAATTTATAATTTCTTAGCATTATTTATTTTAATGTTGTCATTCTCATACTATTTCACTCTCTTGTTCAATAGTGTTTTTCTTTGTTTTTTTAAATCTTATTAATATTACCTTTTTTTACTGTAACAAAGGGTGAATCCTTCATTTGGTTATTTCTTTATAATAGGTCTGTTTTTTATTTTATTTTTTATTTTATTCTACCATAAGTGTCCTTTTTTGCGTCTGCTTCCAAATATAATTTGATGTTGCAGTTGTACAAAACAATGGTAGCAGTTAGCAAGAAAACCGCCGGTCATACATTCTCAACCAGGTTTGTATCAAGATGTGAGTAGTAAATAAATATGATTTAAAAAACTTTAAATTTACTCCTTTATCTGACCTACCTAATCCAATCTTTAAAAGAAAATTTAGGAAAACAAAGACGAGTAAAATGAATTCCCAGAACAGACCACTTTTGCACCACTTTTATGCCCCATTACAAATATTAAAATCGAGATATAATTCTACTAAACCTGATGGCGAGAATATTTATACCAATTTTGATTAAAATTCATCATATGATTTTGATTCTAAAAACTGTCTAAAATTTAAGGCTTAAGCTTAAAGAGTCTTAAGAAGAAATTGAAATTCATGGAAACTTTCTTAATTGGATCAAAGTTAATGCAAATCTGAAATATTCGAATTTTCAAATGGAAGGTTAAGTCCATTATTCACCATAAAAATCTGTTTTAAATATTCCAAAGAAACTGAAATTTGAGAAATATTTATCAATTACTGTCTAATAGCTATTGTTAAAATTTCACAAAAATAAGAGGTATCTGAATTTTCACGAAGGTCTTCAACCCCTTTACCCCTATGCATACAAGTAAATTAAACTAAATATAGCCCATATTACCCCCCCCCTTATGCTTAGTAACTATATTTCAAAATTCATAATGATCGATTAATTAGTTTAGAAGTGAATCCTGTAGATACAGGTATATAAACATATAAACATACCTAACTTTATATAAATAGAGATAATAGCCTGGACCTGTCTCATTTATTCCTTCATGGTACATTATGGGAATGAGTAATCTTCCTATTTTTACCAAGTCTTAATTTCTATAAGTGCTGAAAACATTTAGCTATTGGATATCAAACTTATTTTTGATACTTTCACCAACTTCAGCCTTACTTTCTCTCAAGATTAGACCAAGCAAAAAAGGGAACTCACTTTTGCTTAACATGACTGATCAAATTTCAAGTCATTACATGTTTATCTTGACTCAACACCGGGAGCGAACAGCAAGGGTGTTGGGAAATTAATAGAAACAGAGGTTAGGTTTGTTGCCTTTGTTAATTGGACCGAATCAAATGACTGTATTTATCTTTAACCTGCTCTTGCTGGGTTTGTATTTTTAGTTTGAGCCAATCAATGTTTCTTCCATGAAAAGGCAAACATACTCTACTGTTTGCTGGAAGAAAGTTAGTTTCAAATGTGAAAAAATATGACAAGAATAACACTGGTCAACAAATTTTTCTTTTTTTTCTTTGGCAGACCATCTAGGAGTGTTTTCTGGGGTTTTGAAGGTCGCTGATTACGAATATAACATTGGTTTTGCCAGATTGGTTCTAGTTTAGAAGATACTGATAGCCCCAAATAAGCCTAAACTGCTAAAATTCTCCCTGAAATACTTCAATATAGAAGCAGTAAATAATAATTTTCTGATATTATTGAATCATTATAATGATTATGTATATATTGAAATATTTCAGGGAGAATTTTTATATAATTATTTATATAGGGAGAATTTTTATATAATTATATACTGTAATTACTTAATAACATGTTCCATAAATATAGTTGCAGTATAAATTAAACAGTAATTAAGAATTTTCTTTTTAATTCCACAGTTGAAAATGAGTTCCAGAGAGAAAATAAGTTCTTCTAGAAGATGTTGCAGATATGAACCGGATGTCTTTTGTTACATCTGTGGACAGTATATGATGGCACAACAAAAGAGGAATATTACAGACTTTGTCAAGAGGGCGTACAAAGCATACTTCGATATGATACTTGGTGACCAAGACAAGTCTTGGGCCCCACATATGGTGTGCAAAACCTGTGTAGAAAGTCTCCGCGGTTGGACCAACGGTAAGCTGAAGTTGAAGTTTGCTGTACCAATGGTGTGGAGAGAGCCCAACAATCATTTTGATGACTGCTACTTCTGTCTCAATGACATGACAGGGTTTAACAAGCACAAGAAAGCAAATTGGCAGTATCCGAGCCTGGATTCTGCTATCCGTCCTGTTGCGCACTCTGAGGATCTACCTGTGCCTGTTTTCACCAGTTTGCCTGAAATCGATGAAACCGAAGAGATTCCAGCTGATCTTTCAATATCAAGTGATGATAGCTGTAGTGACTATGAAGAACCCTCAAATGGCCCTCAGCTTTTCAATCAATCTGAACTTAATGACCTAGTGCGAGACCTTTGTTTGTCGAAGGAGCAGTCTGAAGTTTTTGCATCACGACTCCAAGAGAAAAACATTCTTGATTCTGGCACAAAAGTAACATACTATAGGACAAGGGAAGGCAGCTTGCTTCGTTTCTTTTCTAAAGAAGACGACCTGGTCTTTTGTAATGACGTTTCTGCACTTCTTAACTGCATGGGGATCTCATCATATAACCCAGCAGATTGGCGTCTCTTCATAGATAGCTCGAAAGCAAGTCTAAAAATTGTACTTTTGCACAATGGCAATAAGTTTGCTCCTGTACCAATTGGCCATTCTACCAAGATGAAAGAAGAGTATGATGCTATCAAATTTGTTCTTGAAAAGCTGAATTACAACACTCCTAAATGGCTGATTTGTGTGGACTTGAAAATGGTGAATTTTCTGCTTGGTCAGCAAAGTGGGTACACAAAGTATCCCTGCTTTCTTTGTTTGTGGGATAGCAGAGCAAGAATCCAGCACTGGAGAAGGGAGAACTGGCCAGAACGAGAAAGTCTCGAAGTCGGCACAGCCAACGTCATCAATGAGCCTTTGGTACCCAGGGATAGAATCATCTTCCCTCCATTGCACATAAAACTAGGGCTTATGAAGCAGTTTGTTAAGGCATTGAACAAGGATGGGGATTGCTTCAAGTACATATGCAGGCAATTTCCAGGTCTTTCCATCGAAAAAGCTAAAGGTGGCATCTTCGATGGACCTCAGATTCGAACGCTCATGAGGGATTCTGACTTCACTAATCATATGAACACGGTTGAGTTAAATGCTTGGGTGTCCTTCACAGATGTAGTGACAAACTTTTTGGGAAATCACAAAGCTGACAATTACAAGCAATTGGTCCGTAAGATGCTTACTGCATACGGAAAACTAGGGGCAAATATGAGCATTAAAGTTAATTTCTTGTTTAGCCACCTCGACAGATTTCCTGGTAATCTTGGTGATTACAGTGAGGAGCAGGGAGAGAGATTCCATCAAGACATCAAAACAATGGAAGAGAGGTATCAAGGCAAATGGGATGAGCACATGATGGCAGACTACTGCTGGAACCTTTTGAGAGACTGCCCAAAAGTTGCTCACAAGCGAAAATCGTATAAACGTCAATTTTAGTTTTGTGAATAAAATATTGTTTTGTGTGTTCATTGTAACTAAGAATCTAGTGTATAATGCTTTGCATTAATTTATGATATATAACTGATTATGTAAATGTTTTTTTTCACTTGGAGAATTAAAATTCAGCAAATTTTTAGCAAATTTTTTGTATATCCTCGAAATCTATGAAAAGTGTTCAGTTATAGGATAAATGAAATGATGTTATATCTAACTTAACTTGTTAGATTGAGATTTTACACTGTCTTTGTGGTTTAAGATCATCATAAAAATCAATATCTGACATTTATGCACTATTTAGCCGTTTTTTGTACGTTTAGCTATGGTCGCGAATGGGTGATTTCAGACAAACGACCCCCCCTGTGATAACTCAAAAACTAGAGCCAATTTGAAAAAACTAATGTCAGATTCGGATTCAGCACCCTTGAAAACCCCAGAAACCAGTCTTACTTTGCCTGCCAAAAATATTGTGTTGACCAGTGTAATTTTCTATAAGGATTTAAAGTATAAAAGTGAGGAAACTGTTTGTTAGTTGCATTATTGGGCCTAATAAAGTGTGGTCATAAGCAAATTGACTAATTCGCATGGCTGAGTCAAGGAGAATGTTTAAATACTCAACTAGCAAGATGATATTCAAAATCCAAGACTCAAAACTACAATTGAACAGTGGAATAAAGAAACCTTTCCAACCATCGATTGCGATGGTTGATAGCACCCTTCCTGAGAGTCTAACGTTCAAACTTCTTGGGCTGGTATTCTCAAACCTAGAAAACATCAAACCTACCAGTATCCTATATACCTACACTTCCACCATTCGCCCTTGGACAGGGGGGGGGGGAGGGAATGAATTTCTAACCTGATAAGTCCTGTGCTGTCTACCAAACTCCAGCCCTGTCACATCACCACAGAGTTGCATCCCTGTGCTTGTTTTATAAATACTTCCACAGAATGTACTCCGATGAACTTACTGCATTGTACCCTTAAACGAAATTATTTCCGACCCACCCAATCCCAGCACTTTAGCATAAAGGTCCCTAAGATTGTGCCGAAAGATTTTCTACTCTTAATAGCTTCTTTCTTTTGACGCTTGCCTTTCGAATTCCCTCCCTGCTCTCTGTTTCCCCGACAGTAATAGCATACAATAATTTAAATGTAATGTGAACAAACATCTTGCTGCACAACTCCCCACCCAGGTTTCCTCCTATAAATCTGACCCCTACCACCATAGCCCCATATGCTTCGATGGCAATATGCCTTGTTTGGGTGAATAAAAGTACAAAAAAAAAACTTTGCAATAGAAATTGATATGGAATTTAATGTAATATTATAATCATATGAGGCATGATTAAAATGTTTAATCGTTATTTTCAGGTCCGCCACACTAATTGAAATGTATTTACTACGAGCACATGTGAAAACATTCCGTTGCTAGTTTTCCCTCAAACAGAAGAGTAACCTTAGAATTTGTACCTACCAGAAGTTAATTTTTACAGATTTCGCTTATGTTAATGTTTCTAGAAAACATAACCGTCATAATTGGTTTTGTAAAATCCATTCTGGATCAAGTGTAGATTTGGCACCTCATTTATCAACGTTGATGAAAGGAGTGCATTTAGCATGGCATTCTCTGACGTCATTAAAACGTGCCTTGCCAAATTTAAATCTATTTCTAAATGGACATCATCTCAAAATACAAAGCAATTTATATTTACATCTAATTAAAATACAAGACTATCCATGACTCTTTTAATCACGACAACTACCACTCTTTATTCTACTTTGGTAGATGGATATAAATGATATGAGAATGATACGATGGATGTATAATGTGATTCTTAAAGACAGACTTAGATCTGATGACCTCAGAGAAAGATTAAATCTGAACAGTATAAAGAGATGCATGAAGAACAGGAGATTGCATTGGTATGGGAACATTGAAAAAGTCAATGAGAGTTTTATTTACTCCTCTCCAGGAGTTAGGCACAAGGCCAGTTTTATCTTAATCCCACAAGTAAGATGTGACCCAAGATCGGGTCGAGAAATGGGGGTTTGAAAAGCCAGCGCTCGAGAGGTGAGCACTCTGGCCATTTAAAAATTGCCTGGGCAGCCCCGTCGGCATTCCCCGGTAGGGGCGCCTCAGACAGTAAGCAATAAACTTACTCCTCCCCAAAGAGGGGAGGCAAAGCCTGGGAGGGTGGACCTCTTAGAACTGCACAGGACAGGCGTGCAGTATCCATCGGAACAGATACTACACTTTGATCTTAGCCAAAAGGCCAAGAAGAGGCGCATGAGAGTTTTATTTACTCCTCTCCAGGAGTTAGGCACAAGGCCAGTTTTATCTTACTCCCACAAGTAAGATGTGACCCAAGATCGGGTCGAGAAAGTGGGGTTTGAAAAGCCAGCGCTCGAGAGGTGAGCACTCTAGCCATTTAAAAATTGCCTGGGCAGCCCCGTCGGCATTCCCCGGTAGGGGCGCCTCAGACAGTAAGCAATAAACTTACTCCTCCCCAAAGAGGGGAGGCAAAGCCTGGGAGGGTGGACCTCTTAGAACTGCACAGGACAGGCGTGCAGTATCCATCGGAACAGATACTACACTTTGATCTTAGCCAAAAGGCCAAGAAGAGGCGCATGAGAGTTTTATTTACTCCTCTCCAGGAGTTAGGCACAAGGCCAGTTTTATCTTACTCCCACAAGTAAGATGTGACCCAAGATCGGGTCGAGAAAGTGGGGTTTGAAAAGCCAGCGCTCGAGAGGTGAGCACTCTGGCCATTTAAAAATTGCCTGGGCAGCTCCGTCGGCATTCCCCGGTAGGGGCGCCTCAGACAGTAAGCAATAAACTTACTCCTCCTCAAAGAGGGGAAGCAAAGCCTGGGAGGGTGGACCTCCTAGAACTGCACAGGACAGGCGTGCAGTATCCATCAGAACAGATACTGCACTTTGATCTTAGCCCAACGGCACAAAAAGAGGCGCATGAGAGTATTTATTTACTCCTCCCCAGGAGTTAGGCACAAGGCCAGTGTTTATCCTACTCCAACAAGTAAGATGTGACCCAAGGTCGGGTCGAGAAAGTGGGGTTTGAAAAGCCAGCGCCCGAGAGGTGAGCACTCTGGCCATTAAAAATTGCCTGGGCAGCCCCGTCGGCATTCCCCGGTAGGGGCGCCTCAGACAGTAAGCAATAAACTTACTCCTCCTCAAAGAGGGGAGGCAAAGCCTGGGAGGGTGGACCTCCTAGAACTGCACAGGATAGACCCATAGATTGGCGCAAATCAAGTCCCGAATGCCAAGACAATACCAGTCTATGGGGTGCAGTATCCATCGGAACAGATACTACACTTTGATCTTAGCCAAAAGGCCAAAAAGAGGCGCATGAGAGTATTTATTTACTCCTCTCCAGGAGTTAGGCACAAGGCCAGTTTTATCTTACTCCCACAAGTAAGATGTGACCCAAGATCGGGTCGAGAAATGGGGGTTTGAAAAGCCAGCGCTCGAGAGGTGAGCACTCTGGCCATTTAAAAATTGCCTGGGCAGCCCCGTCGGCATTCCCCGGTAGGGGCGCCTCAGACAGTAAGCAATAAACTTACTCCTCCCCAAAGAGGGGAGGCAAAGCCTGGGAGAGTGGACCTCTTAGAACTGCACAGGACAGACCCATAGACCGGCGTAAATCAAGCCCCGAAGGTCAAGACAATACCAGTCCATGGGGTGTAGTATCAATCGGAACAGATGCTACACTTTGATCTTAGTCAAAAGGCCAAAAAGAGGCGCATGAGAGTTCTTGGTTTAGTAGATGTAGAACAGTTACGGTAATATGGTCAGTTGACAGGAGAAGGCTAATAAAACATGAGAGAAAGTGATGCGGATGGATCTGAGAGAAAGGGGGATAATTAAAGATCTAGCCACAGATAGCTTAGTTTGGAAGTCACTTTCTAAAAGAAACCCAGCACATGGCAGCATGTAAAACAGACACCAAACTGAACACAGTGATTTGATTTCAGTGGAAAATTCATAAATTGTAAGAAATTTGTTCTATAGTAGTAATAAGTCTCTTTACTTGTATAGTATCCTTATGGATACGATAGAAGTAATAAGTCTCTTTACTTTTATAGTATCCTTATGGATACTATAGTAGTAATAAGTCTCTTTACTTTTATAGTATCCTTATGGATACTATAGTAGAAATAAGTCTCTTTACTTTTATAGTATCCTTATGGATACGATAGAAGTAATAAGTCTCTTTACTTTTATAGTATCCTTATGGATACTATAGTAGTAATAAGTCTCTTTACTTGTATAGTATCCTTATGGATACTATAGTAGAAATAAGTCTCTTTACTTTTATAGTATCCTTATGGATACGATAGAAGTAATAAGTCTCTTTACTTTTATAGTATCCTTATAGATACTATATAAGTAATAAGTCTCTTTACTTTTATAGTATCCTTATAGATACTATAGTAGTAATAAGTCTCTTTACTTTTATAGTATCCTTATGGATACTATAGTAGTAATAAGTCTCTTTACTTGTATAGTATCCTTATGGATACTATAGTAGAAATAAGTCTCTTTACTTTTATAGTATCCTTATGGATACGATAGAAGTAATAAGTCTCTTTACTTTTATAGTATCCTTATAGATACTATATAAGTAATAAGTCTCTTTACTTTTATAGTATCCTTATAGATACTATAGTAGTAATAAGTCTCTTTACTTTTATAGTATCCTTATGGATACTATAGTAGAAATAAGTCTCTTTACTTTTATAGTATCCTTATGGATACGATAGAAGTAATAAGTCTCTTTACTTGTATAGTATCCTTATGGATACTATAGTAGTAATAAGTCTCTTTACTTGTATAGTATCCTTATGGATACTATAGTAGTAATAAGTCTCTTTACTTGTATAGTATCCTTATGGATACTATAGTAGTAATAAGTCTCTTTACTTTTATAGTATCCTTATGGATACTATAGTAGTAATAAGTCTCTTTACTTGTATAGTATCCTTATGGATACTATAGTAGAAATAAGTCTCTTTACTTTTATAGTATCCTTATGGATACGATAGAAGTAATAAGTCTCTTTACTTTTATAGTATCCTTATAGATACGATAGAAGTAATAAGTCTCTTTACTTTTATAGTATCCTTATAAATACGATAGAAGTAATAAGTCTCTTTACTTTTATAGTATCCTTATAGATACGATAGTAGTAATAAGTCTCTTTACCTTTATAGTATCCTTATGGATACTATAGACATAATAAGTCTCTTTACTTTTATAGTATCCTTATGGATACTATAGTAGTAATAAGTCTCTTTACTTTTATAGTATCCTCATGGATACTATAGAAGTAAAGCTATTTTGCCATCTAATTTACATACATTTTTACGGTGTGTACGAACACACTACGTAAATTAGCTGAAAAAAAAAGAGAGTGACTCTTTCTCTAAATGTTCAGAAACATTAAAACATAGAGAGTCGACTAATCAGTGTACAGTGACCGTGGGTGAGGGAAATACATGGATAGTTTAGTGAGAGATGGATGACTTGTTTAGTTAATTAAAAACGACGGCTAATTAATAGAATTAAAATGCATTTTCCCTTTGAAACGTAATGTAATCCTAAAACTAAGGAATATGTTAGTATGCATTTTATGTCATTAAAGTATATAGAAAAACGTTGATTAACTGATAATAATAGATACATTTATATATGGCAGAAAACAAATGTGCCATTTCAATTTTGCAATGTGAATAACTATTTATACACCAAATTATTCACAAAGAAAACTGTACAGAAATATCTCAGAATAATGAAAAACTGTATTTTTATTTTCAAATAAAAAAGCACCTACACGTTTCTTTCAATGATGAAAATCAAAGTTATTTGGCTATTCATCACCGACAGAAAACATTCTGCTCAGATTGTAAAATAAAAACGGGAAACGCTTTTTTTACATTCTGACCTTTATTTATCTAAACAAAACGAGACATTTCTGAATAATAGTGTATTTCTAAATTCAATCCTTAAAATTTGATGAATTGTTTTTTTTTAAATTTAGTTTGCATACAAGCATTCGATGTTATAAAAGTGAGAAACTTTTGTGCTTTTAGTTTTTCAAGTTAGAAAAGTTAAAAGTATTTATAGGACTAATGTAGTTTGCTTGAAACATTGTATTATATAAAATAGCAGACGGTAAATACAAATGTAAAAAACGTAAATACATACAAATATATAGAATAGAGAATGATAAAAGTCAATGGAAATGATAGTGTGTTATCTGTAGTATGTATTTATTTGTTTATTTTTTTCTATGTTTAGTTGTGGGCGTTTTAATATTCCGGGAGTACTATCCCTTCGTTGGAGGTTTAACTTATATGCTGAGTTATTTTTCAGGTAAACTGGAAATCAGTATTCTCATAGTAACCTCTAAATCCCAATTTGCAGTGGGTTAAAAAAAACGTCATGGTCAATATGGAGAAGGAAATCTCAAAACAATAACATTATTAAGAACTATACGTACCCGGAATATTTTACTATGCAGATTTTGTTCCCCCCTCCCCAATTTTCTATTGTTTCAAACAAAGTGAAGTAATTCTGTATTTTTCAATACAGATTTATGTCCCTTTTTTAAGATGATGTCCGTACAAAAGTAATTCTGATCCGGTCAAAGTATTTTCTGTAAGATACTAAATCGAATTAGATTTTATTGTTTTGCCAACATGCTGCAACGACCCACCACAAGAACTGATGGACCAAAATCAAATTTTGATTTTCTAGGAAGAATACTATTGATGAGAAAAATCGAGAAAGAGACGGATTGTACGTTATCTATTAGATAAAACAATTATACACAACTGAACTTTAAACAATTGTTGATAGGCAGTCAGAGCTTACTATGATAGGACTGATTTCCGCTTTATTTAAAAAAAAACAAAAAAACACAATAAATAATGCTAATCTCCACCAAAGAGAATCTGAACAGTAATATTAAATAGAGTCTTGCTAAATTTGTTTTTTTTCAACTGTCTTGATAAGGGGGTTGTCGAATTAATGTGTAGTCTACAATTCTTAATATACAGTACTAACAGATCAACTAACGTTGTAAATTTATGTTAAAATAATGTAATCTCCGATTCAGTCCAATTCACAGTTCAATATAGCTGTAGTAAAGTAATGTCATAAGTTAACTCCTAATAAAGAGATCTACAGTCTAGGTTTATACCCCCCCTGAATAAAAACTTTCCAGTATATAGATAACTATGTATAGTAAACTATTATAAACTTACAATGCCTACTGCCAATTCCTACATAGATATGTAAAAACAATCAAACTAATTCCTTTTTATATTTTTTTTACTAAATAATCACAACTTATCAGGGCCAACAACCACTCGAGGATAAGGGTTACTGAGATGGAATGATTGTCAGTTGAGAGATGAAGAACCTTATGACAGGATTGCTAAAGATTAATGGGATAGACCAAGCTCTAATTACTAGTGGGGATGGTTGATAACATAAATCTGTTGACATTTTATTTGTATTTGAAGACGACCATGTTGTAATCTGCGGGAAGCAGTCCCATAGTAACGTAGTTCACTGACGGGAATCCATTTAAACGAAGCTATGTTTGTGGAAATTCCACCTGATGCTAGGCACATAGAGGAAGAAAGGTAAGTGTTTTTTTTCTATTGTGGTAGAAAGCAAGTTCTTGCTGTGAATATCTGACAAGAAGGAACCAGTTTGGAGTTCAATCGAGCACCTTCCATGGAAATAACCGAGTAGAGAAAGACTAGCAACGTCTCTTCTGTGAGAAAGGAGTTGTAGGGAGGAGAAGAGATCATCCCCACTAGATTATAGAGTAGATTTTGAACTCTGTCTAGGCAACGAAGAGTGCTCAAAGTCACTGATCTATATAACAATGAAAATAGCCCTCATCTCTCATTTACTCATCACCATAGCCACCAAATTAACAATCAGTGCCACCTACCTTGACATGCAGAGAATGCCTTTATTAAGGGTAGAAATTCATGAATAACAATCATAGATAGATGAGAAATACATGTAATTCATTTACAACTTAAATGTGGAAGTTAATCATGAATAATATATGAAGTCTGCAATAAATAAGAATATAATTTTATTTCGACATGAACCCATCAGACATCAGTGACTATAAAATGTTATTTAAACAGAAACCTATCAGACATAAGTAACTACATAATTGTATTTCAACGTAAACCCATCAAACATAAGTAACTATAAAATGTTATTTCAACATAAACCCATCAAACATAAGTAACTATAACATTTTATTTCAACATAAACCCATCAAACATAAGTAACTATAAAATTTTATTTCAACATAAACCCATCAAACATAAGTAACTATAAAATTTTATTTCAACATAAACCCATCAGACATAAGTAACTATAAAATTTTATTTCAACATAAACCCATCAGACATAAGTAACTATAAAATTTTATTTCAACATAAACCCATCAGACATAAGTAACTATAAAATTTTATTTCAACATAAACCCATCAAACATAAGTAACTATAAAATTTTATTTCAACATAAACCCATCAGACATCAGTAGCTATAAAATTTTATTTCAATAGAAACCCATCAGACATAAGTAACTATTACATTCTATTTTAATAGAAACCCATCAGACATAAGTAACTATAAAATGTTATTTCAACATAAACCCATCAGACTAATAATCGCTTGATTCGTGGATACGTGGGCAACTTGGACTGAAATTGCTTTCAAAAGTTTTGTTAAATGAATGTCACGCTTCTAGCTTCCCAGAACGATATCAAAATTGCAACTTTTCGCTCTTTTGTTAATGGTGTTGACATAATGTATATCTGAAATAAAACTTGAAATGGAATAAAGTTTATATTAAAATCTTTATCAAATAAAAATATACCATTTCTGCTTTTTAAATGACACATGAAATAGAAGAAATGTTAAAGAAGCAATGAAATTACAAAAGAAAAAATATAGTTACTTATAGCGGACCTTGTAATTCATACTAAGAACATGTTCATATGAGAATACATGAATATCACTGGTAATTAAGATATAAAAATTATGCAAAAAGTGAGGTTACTCACCAGGTTGCCGATAATATATATTCCAAAATTTATAATGATAGGTTCATAAAAATGAAGCATAAAAATATTTAAAATATAAAACATTATATATATATATATATATATATATATATATATATATATGAACCCCATAAATGTAACATTTAAAAAAACATAATGTGTCCACGTTACTCACTGTATTGCCGAGAATACATATTCCATAATTCATAATGATAGGTTTAATATTTTAGGTTGTTACCAAGCACATACATATTATTGACGCTTTTGCATGTGCACCGATCCTTTTAAAAATGTATTACTTGCTAATATAACTCAAAATTTAATGCAGAGCAATTTTTTTCTCCATTAAATTTTTTGTACTGAAATTTTATATATATATATATATATATATATATATATATATATATATATATATATATACTATTGTTGCTACTCTCTCCCTCTTGTCCCATATCATCATGCGTGTTTAGAGAATTAAAATATTAGTTCACATTGAACCATGGACAGACCTATAGACAGAAGCTCTTATAGAAATCCATAGACATCTAAAAAAGACAGTATAAGCTTTCAAAAAACTAGTAAAAAGCAGGAAGACAAACTGAAACATCTCATTTTACTGTTGTGTGTATAAAAATTGTAAACGACAAATAATGCAAAAGCTTAAAATGCAAACAGATTTCAATAAGTTCTGTGTTGCTTTTTTATATTATAAAACATTTGGCAAATTGAAATATCTATTTACATTCAAGGATTTCTTAAATTAATCCCTAGTGGTTTAATTAATTGAAATATCAACCTATTTTAATTCAATTAAGGTTTAAAATTTGACCATGTAAAATCAAATTGACACTTACCGGTATAATGGCTCCAACTACCGTCTGGTTGATAGGAAAATTCTTACTTGAATGAAGCAATATTTATATTTAGAGTACCCACTTATGAACTGGTAACCAGTCACAGCCCAGAGAATAGACTCGTCCATCTAAGCATAAAGGAGCATCCCCACCTGCTTATAAACAAACCTTTTGGCTCCAATCTCAGTTTTCTTTATTTCTAGCTTAACTAGTACGACAGCTGAGCATTGACTACTAAATTCAATGGACTGAATAACTACAAAATGACATAAAAAATTGCAAAATAGATGTATTCGTTTTTTCATCTAAATATGATCACTTAAGAGTCATTTTAAAACATTATAAGATATTAAATATGAATAACAGACTTCTGAACAGGTTTACTTTAATGTTTCATATAAAAACTACTAAAGCAAAGTGATGTAATTGAATTAGAACTTACATGAAATTAATGGTCATCAAACTAGAAATATTCAATATTCTAGCATCTTTCACTAGAACAAAGTTAAGAAATATCTTAGTTTATTTGTTTATTCCCACGGCAGGAAGATGTGACACAAAGTGGGATTTTGAAACCAGCACCCTAGAGGAAGAGCACTGGCTGAACAAAAATTTCCTAGGCAGCCACGTCAGTATTCCCTGGTAGGGCGCCTCAGACGATTAGCAATAAATTAACCCCTTCTCAAAGGGTGAGAAGGTAAAGCCTGGGAAGGTGGACCTCCTAGAACTGCTCAGGACCATACCTCAGACCGACAGAAAGCAAGTCATCCTAAAAACTGTCAAAGGAGATCAGAGTCGGACACAAGGTAGGTTTACAAATGTGAGGAAAGTCAGCTCCCCAAAAAGGTTCACTCTAGATTGGAACAAAATTAAATATTGCTTCAGTATATAAGGATTTCTTCTTCATCGACCGAGGACAGAACAGATGAAGTGTAGTATCCGAAGAGATACATTTTTATCCTAGCCAAAAGTACAACGAAAAATGAGTCTTTTTTTGTTCAGCCTCATTTTAACCTGCCATTGATGTGGTTATATTTTAAACACACAAGATTAAAGACATTTATTCTTAGTATTTTTAATTTTTCTAGTATTTTTTTTTAACATAAACAAATATTAACTTCCTGACATGTCAAGTTTGAAAGAAAATAGAATAAAAACTTTAGAGATATGAAATTATTTGTTTTTTGTATCTGAGTGAGTTCATGTTTCTAAATAGGGAGTAACAGGTTATATAACAAGACTATTATTATTATTATTTGTACTCACTAGGAGTTCTCACACAGATAATCGTCAGTGATTGCTCACCGACAACAACCAGTGGTATTTCCTGGAGTCTGAGTGACAACAAGTCTCCCCAGATTTCCAGTGTTCTTCACCTCTTTTCGATAACGATGCGATATCGCAACAATCTCTTACCATTGATTTCTCGCCGGTAAGGACACTTGGTCTTCTCTGGGATTTGGGTGGCAACAAGCCTCCCCAAGATCTCAGCACTCTCTGCACTTTTCCAGTGGAAGTCTGGTTTGTGCTGTCCCTCCTCGGTCTTCTCATCCTCCTCGACCCTCTACAAATATGTTGTCTGGTGTCAGCCTAGGCCGGCACCAGTTAAAAAAAAAAATGAATAAAATAATATTTTTTCAAATTTTTAAATTTTTTCCCTTCAATTCAGTTTTTTTTTTTTCTCCCTTCCTTTTCTCTTTCATTATGGTAAAAAAAAAAAATAAAAATAAAAATAAAAATAAAAATAATTTTTTTTTTTTTTTTTAATTCTTTTTAATTTTTTGGGGGTGGGTGGGTGAGGGAGAGGGAGGAGCTTATAGTGTTTCTTGTAATTTCTGTTTCTTGGTTCATTTTTGTGTAGTGATAGCTGAGGCCGGTGTAATTTATTGGGGGGGGGGGAGATTATGAAGTGCTGTTTCTTGCAGTTTCTGTTCCTTGGCTCTTGTTGTGGTGTTCTTCGTGTGGTCTTGTTTTCTCCGTTGTAAATTCCTTGTGTCTGGTTAGCCTTTGTAGCTTATGTGTGTTAGTTTCCGCATTCGAGGATTTTCCTTAAGATTGCAGCTGTTTTGATCATTGCCGTCCTTTGTATGGTTTCGATAGTCCCTTTGATTCCAATTTCTCCCAGTCTTTTCTCCATGTTTTTTGGGATTGTTCCTAGTGCTCCTACGATTATTGGTATTATACTAACTTTCTTCATGCTCCATATTCCTTTCAGTTCTCTGGCTAGTTCTGTGTATTTACTTCGTTTTTCCGTGTCTTTGATCTTCACTCTGTGGGCTGCTGGAACGGCGAAGTCTACGATTTTACAAGATTTTTCATTTTTGTCTATTATAATAACATCAGGTCTCCTTGCTTGTATGAGTTTATCTGTTTGTATATCCATATCCCAGAGGATTTTGTGTTTTTTTGTTTATTATTATTATTATTATTATTATTATTATTATTATTATTATTATTTACTCACTAGTTTCACACAAATTAATTACCAATGATCGTTAATTGGCAAAAATAGATGGTGTTCCCTGGAGTCTGAGTGACAACAAGTCTCCCCAGATGTTCAGTACTCTCTGTTTCTTTTGATCACTGCTGCAAATCACTTTCCGTTCTTCCAATAACTGTTTACTATTGGATTTTTGTTGATAACAGCCGTTGGCGTTCTCTGGAATTTGAGTGAAAATAAGCCTCTTTAGGATTCAAGTTCGTAAGGCGACAGAGAAGATACCAGATTATGGGATTTTTTTTACGTGTCTATCCTGACAGTTTCAGTTCCTTTGGTTTCATGTAATGTTCTTTGTATATTTCTAGTTGTGTTTACACAGCATTATTCTATTATAATTTACCTATGCTTGGCCAGTGTAACCTGGTTATGTGGGTTGTCTTTTGCACTCGAGAATTTTATTTTAATATTTCAACTGTTTTCATCAGTGGTGTGCTTTGTATGGTTTCAATCCTCCCCTATATTCAAATTTATCCCCGAATATTCCCCGGTTTCCGGAACTGTTTCTGGTGCTCAATATCTCCGTCATCTCTAGCAGTAACCATGTATATGCTTACTTTTTCTGCCTCGTACAGCTTCACCCTGTGAGTTTTGTCATATTATTATCATTATTATTATTATTGTATGTGAACTCAGTATGGCCACAAGGATGAAGGTAGCTTCGACGAAATTTCGTGAGTTATTGCCTCTGATGGCATCGCGAGCTGCCCCTCTCTACATCCAGGGTAAGTTGTATAGTAGTGTTGTAGACCCGTGCTAGGGGTCACAAAGAAATAAACCACAAATAGTGACAGGGTTAAAATATAACAATGTATTTATCATAAAGCAATACAGAACGCCACTAATGTGGTAGGAGATGAAGAACGGGGTCATAACATGCGGTAAAACATTGTATGAAAGTCTCTCCTGAGTCTCTGCAACCAGTGGTATTTATTATACCTGGTTGATACCATCAGTTATCCAATAGGGGTGATTTGTACCCCACAACAAGTAGTTATGTTAAGAGCGTCATGATATATTGCAATAAATGTTGGACCTCCACCCTGCCCTCTCTCGCCCGTCTGCAGTGCAATGATAGATCTATGATTAGATTGATCTACAATGTGAAATCTGACCAAATCCAATCAGAAAATTTGCTGAAAGCACTACTCATGTCCAGCATGGAGGTTATCCTAAGGATGAATATGCTGGTATGGCCATGTGGAACGTTCATCCTTCTGGATAAATCGTTGCAGAAGCATGAATGTCCTAAATTGCAGGAAGGTTGGCCGGCCAAGGAAAACTTGGAAGCAAGTGATTGGACAAGACTGCACAGTGGAATTTTGAGAACTGACCCGCTAAACTGTGAGAATTGGAGAGTCAAAACGTCTGACCTCTAAACAAGGGGAAAGTGACGTTAAATAAATAGAAGAAGAAATTATATGCTAAGGTATTTTATATTTGTATGTAAGTTAACACCTTTCACACACATTAAAAAGAATTAGATCATCCGATTAGTGATAAATCTGATGTCGCTAAGGCATACAATTCCGACCATACCCATTTTAAAATGAATTGTTCCAAAATTATGTCCCGTCAAATAAAGCAGTACAATTTAAAATTTAAAAAATTAACATTAGTTCTACTGATTCGAAGAATATCTATTATGCAATTATTTTTACAGTCAGAAGACAGAGTATATTTATTGTTTTAAAATAATTAAATTGCTACAATTTTAAATAAATAAATAAAGAAAGGACGTATTCGCTTTATTTATTTAAAGAATATTTAGCTGACAATAACAATTATTTTTACGGAAGAAGAAAGTCAGTTTTTCTTAATAGTATTAAACCTGACACATTTATTATTTCAAAAATAATATTATTAACAGTAAATTGTACAAATTGATGTAGAAAGCACCATATAATTTCCATAGGGTTCCACAAATTATTATTATTATTATTATAATTTGTACTCACTAGCAGTTCTCACACAGATCATCGTCAGTGATTGCTCACCGACAACAACCAGTGTTATTTCCTGGAGTCTGAGTGACAACAAGCCTCCCCAGATTTCCAGTATTCTTCACCTCTATTATTATTATTATTATTATTATTATTATTATTATTATTATTATTTACTCACTAGGAGTTATCACAGTGGTCATCGTCAGTGATCACCCACTGCCAACAACCTGTGGTATTCCCTGGGGTCTGAGTGACAACAAGTCTCCTCAGACTTCCAGTATGCTCCACCTCTTTTCGTTCATCACCGCTGATGACCTTGCGGTATCGCAACAGCCACCTACCACCGATTTCACGATGATAAGGGCCATTGGTCTCCTCTGGGGCCCGGGTGGCAACAAGCCTCCCCACGGTCCCAGAGCTGTCTGCGCTCTTCCAGTGGAGGTCTGGTTTGCGCTTTCCCTCATCGACCCTCTGATTATTATTATTATTATTATTATTATTATTATTATTATTATTATTATTATTATTATTATTATTATTATTATTATTATTATTATTATTATTATTATTCATCGTTTTCATGCCAGCTTTAATTGGTGGTTAATAATGGAATTGATGGTCAGTCTCCTCAGTACTTCAAAACTCTTCTGAATATTCGGGCAGTTTTCAGTGATGTTCTTCCAGTTTCTATTGGCATGCCCAAATCTACAAATCTCTATGGTAAGCTATTCAAGATTGGTTTATGCTTATGTTTGGCACCGCTGTTAGTTTCTTGTTTCATATATTTTCACATCTCTGGCTAAATCTAGATAATTGGCCATTTTTCTCCTTCCATCAATTTCACCCTGTGATCTACTTCAACTGCAAAACCTACCATATGATATATTGTTTTCTTCTTATCTACTATAATCATATGCAGTATGATTATCCTCATCATTCTGTATATATCATATGTATCATTATTATATATATATATATATATATATATATATATATATATATATATATGATATCATTCTGAAAACTATGCAGCTGTACTTTTCCTTCTTGGCATTTTCATATATTGCAATTCATACAATTCTGAAGCATATATTGTAAAACTCCGACCTTGCAAAATTTATGAAATGGAAGGAAAGGATTTCTTTTTACCAAATATTTTTCTGGACACATATTTTTCTGCATATAAGTAAATCCCAGAATAGGTATTTTCATGGAGAAGAGAGAAGAGACTGCAAGTTTGTAAAGATACCCCCTACAAGCCGTTGGAAACTATGAAGAGCAAGATAAAGTTATAGATAGAATTTAGATGGTATATGAAATAAAATTTTCTACAAGCATTTATTGATGAACATCAGACTATTTTAATTACCGGAGGCTTTCATAATCCATACACATGCATGTTTCTCCAGCTCTCCTGAACACTAGCCCAGTCTAATAATACTAAAACAGCAGTGGCAATAACATGATTATATTGTCTCAATGTCCTATCCTAGTCTTTTAAACTTGTTACCTTTTGGACTCTTTTTCTCTTCATTCCTTCTTCTGTTGGCTTATTCACAAAAATAACCGTTTTTCTCTTTTTTTCTATGTAATGCCTCTTTTATTCATCATCATCATCATCATCATCATCATCATCATCAGCAGCAGCAGCAGCAGCAGCAGCAGCAGCAGCAGTAGTTTCACGTCTGTTTTACATGCTGTCATGTGTTAAATGGCTTTTAGAAATTGACTTCCAAATTAACATCTCTGGCTGGTCTTTATTTATCTCTCTTTCTCTCAAATCCATCCTTATCACTACCTTCCATGTTTTCCTTGGCCTTCCCCTGACAATTGACCCTGCTACCTCAACTGTTCTACATCTACTAAAGCATGAATTCTCATCCATTCTTTCAACATGACCTTACCCAACAAAATCTTTTATTCTGCACACTGATGACCTCAGAGGAAGCTTAAATTTGGACAGTAAAGGAAGATTCCTTTACTGTCCAGATTTAATCTTCCTCTGAGGTCATCAGATCTAAGCTTATCTTTAAAACTCACATTACATATCCATCTTATCAATCTCATATGATTTTACTCCATGCAACACATATCCTCAACTCTCACTAGCCAGGTTTCACTTCCATACATCATCACACTGCGCAGACATGCATGACACACTTTTCCTTGCTCAATAGTGGCAACGCTCTGCTGGTTAGTAATGGCAGACGTTCCCTGAACTTACTCTATCCACTCCAAATTCACACCAGCACCAGCTCCTAGCTGTGCTCTAATGATATCGACAAGGTAACAAAACTTCTCAACTATCTCAATACCCTCCTTATCTTAATATACTTTCTCCATATCTAAGTTCTCATCCATCTTCATTGTCTTATACTTCTTATACATAAACTGATTATCATTTCCCAACATACCTGCAATGCCACTGAATTTTATTTGTATCCAATGCTTACAAGTACCACAAAAAATAAAGTTGCACCAAACTCTCTTTCCACAAACTAGCCCATTTTAATAATAGTAAAGCAGCAGTAACAATGGCATATATGTATTTTCTCAATATCTTATCCTAGTCTTTTGTACTCATTTTTTATTTGCACTCTTTTCTTCTTTATTCCTTCTTCTGCTGGCTCATTCACGAAAATCACCATGTCTTTCTTAACGTCACTTACTTAAGGCTATATTTTATACGAGTGTACACCCTCCGTCAAAAAGGATGGAAAAAATGATATTTCGCCAGTGTTCACATATAAAATAACCTCTTAATCTGTAAAATTAAAAAAAAATTAAAATGTCTCAAACTGGAAAGTCTAAAAAAGGTAAAAGAGAAAGAAAAGACGTATCAGTCGGTATAAAAAGAAGAAAGGAAAAAAAGAAAGAAAGCGTCTCATTATGGTAATAGAATGAAGGATTTCTTTCCGAATTAATTTCAAACGGCGGAAGGGGGTGTTGTCGGACTTGCTACTTGCTTTCTCTCTTCCTTAAACACTTGAAAAAGTTTAGTTCTGCAGTTTTATACTTTCTACCTTTTGCGTGATGAGATGGATGTATATATATATATATATATATATATATATATATATACAAATGAATACACATTGGTCTTTATTATAGAGTGAAGGATTCTACACTTATACCACCGTTGTCACTGCTAGTTTACTATCATAGGACTAGGCTCATGTCCAGGAGAGATGAATAACAACTATAGTTTACTTGGCTGTTTTTAAAACTAAAAGACTAATAAATAAAATTTCATGACTAAAATCTTGTAGGATTAGGAGTAAACGTCTGAAATAAAAAAAAAATAATTCTCTGATATTCAATCTGGTTCAAGGCTACACCAATTGAGCATCTCATTAAGAGTAAAGATACAGATGATAGTTTGTGAGATGAGCCACAACACCCAACCATCTAGATGTGAACAGGAAACTTCTTTTTTTATCCATTTTGCTTTATTAGCGGCTATTTGATTCACCATATTATCTAAATGTATTTTTTTTTGCTTCATTTTGAAACCGTTTATTTATAGATAAATTAATTGAATTCTTAAATTTGAAACTAATTTCAACTTTGCAGACAAACTGTACATCGAACCAACAGAGTTTTTCATGTAACACTATTTATTTTTGTTATATTTATTTTTTTTTTGCTTTCTAGTGAACAGATACTTTGATTGAGATTTGTATAACATAGAAGCATTCTTTCGAATTAGTCTCGAAAAGATTGTAAACGATGCTACATAATCCAGTAAAACAATCTATTCTTAATCACAAAATTTAGATTCCAAAATGTATTGCTTCTTTTTAACTATGTGTCTTCCAGTATGTGCATATGTATTTGTCTGTATTCATGTATATGGAAGCATACATATATATATATATATATATATATATATATATATATATATATATATACGTATAGTTTGGCAGCAAATTGTTATTAAGACAGGCTTCATTAAAAACCATGGAGTTCTACTTTTTTGAGATTTTCTTGGTTAGTTGTTCGACTCTTCGAGCGATTTTACGATCGTGTGCCCTTTCTGTATTTAACAATTAACACTTAAGGAAAAAAAAATCTATACATATGTAAATCAATAAAACATAAATAAATTAAAGAATGAAGAAGAAATAAAGCTATAAAAATGGAAGCGAAAAAGACCCATATTAGCTAAAATCAACCTCCTGCAGATGGACGAGACGTCCGAAAGCGCTCGAGATTTGACCCAAACCATAACGATGGGTGCTATACTGCACCAGCTACTACCACACGATCGAAAAATCGCTCGGAGAGTCGAACGTCTAACCAAGAAAATCTCAAAAAAGCAGAACTCCGTGGATTTTAATGAAGCCTGTCTTAATATATATATATATATATATATATATATAGTAAGTTGAGACAAATAAGTTTATAACATTATTTATATCAGTTATAAGAATTCAAAATCAACAATAATTAGGCGTACGATTGTTTCTAAGACGATTAGGAAATTTTTATTTTTTTATTTTTCACTTTCTAATTCAAATATGTCCTTCATTCAGCGCCTTTTACAAAACATCACAAATATTTTTTTTTAAATAAATAGAAAATGTTGATGTTTTTTGCTTGACTTCTATTTGTGATGTTTTGTAAAAGCCGCTGAAGAAGTCATATTTCAATTAGAAAGTAAAAAATAAGAAAATAAAAATGTCCTAATCGTCTTAGAAGCGATCGTACGCCTCATCGAGCTGATTTGAATACCTGCAGTATTTTGAGTATTGAATGTCATCATTTTATTTCAGCTTCCCTTACATTTGAAACTGTTTTTTCTATTGTCCATTTATACTCTACTAATGTCTATACTTTTTACTTTAATTATATATATATATATATATATATATATATATATATATATATCTGTGTGTGTGTGTGTGTGTGTGTATATACGAGGGTGGATCAAAAAGTTTGCAGAATTTTAAAATAAATAATTTATTTTACAAAAATAACATATGTACATGAGCTTATTTCTCAATATAGTTGCCATTTAGGTCAATGCCCTTCTCAAGTCGATATTTCCAGGTTCGAAGACTGTCTTTGAAGAATTCTGGATGACATTTTCAGAGCTAAGTGGTGGTACAGTGTTTTGCTTCTTCTATGTCATTAAAATGGGTTCCTTTGAGGATTTCTTTGAGTTTTGGAAAAAGAAAGAAGTCTAATTGGGCTAAATCGGGACTATATGGTAGGTGAGTAAGCACTTCCCATCAAAATTCTCGAATCACGTCTTGTGCAACCCTCGAAGAATGCGTTGGTGCATTGTCATGGTGAAATGGGACCCCACCATAAAGCTTCTCTTTCCGTTTTTTTAATCAAATCATCCTTTAGCTTCTTTAAAACCTCAGCATAGTAAACTCCTGTTACTATTGTTTTATTTTCAAGATAATCTATCAGTATCACACCCTCTGAATCCCAGAAAACCGTGGCCATCACTTTTTGAGCCAATTCTTGAGATTTGAATTTGATGGGTCTTGAACATTAACGTGGGAGCCATTGCTTTGACTGTTTTTGGACTCAAGATCATACTGGTAAATCCAAGTTTCATCTTCAGTGGTAATTTTGCCAGGAATTGCTCTTCGTCTGCTTCAATTTTGTTCAATAATGTTAAGGAGAGATCACTTTGAAGATTCTGTTGATCAAGCCGCAATGCTTTTGGGACCAATCTTGCTGAACGCTAGCTCAGTCCCAAATTATCATGAAGAATCAAGTTTGCCAACCCATAAAAAATGTTTAGGACATGTCTAAAGACTTAGACATCTGACAGTTATTCGCCGATCTTATTCAATTAAATCTTGAGCAGCCTCGATGTTTTCGTCATTTTTTTTAGATTCCTGGTCTTTCCAAGAGAGGGTCGTATTCAAAGTCTATTCTTTCTTCTTTGAATCCACTTGTAGACTGTAGTATTTTTTTGGAGCACGAGTTCTATAAACTTTTTCGATAGCCTCAATGATCTGTATTCCTTTCCATTCTAGTTTTACCATAAATTTTATATTCGACCTTATCGCAAAATATTTGTTTTACATGATCAAAAAAGTAGCTTCTCTTTTAGAGGGTCTGAACAATACAGAGGCTGACATAAAACTGATCGCAGGTGACTAAAAGAAAAGTTAAACACCCAGTGAAGTATTCTGACATGTTTTAACTTGTTTAAACTTGATAATTTTACTTATATTAAAAAATTCTGTGAACTTATTGAACGTTATATACATTGCACACATATATGAGAGAATATGTGTGTGCGATGTATATAACGTTACAAACTCCTATATTGTCGTTTTAAAACATTTTCATAAACAAAATATCTTTTTATTTTACTAATCAATCACCTCTTATCAAAGCTAAAAGTAACTTGAGGAAAAAAGTTAATGAAATTAATAGATTGTAAATTAAATGATGATGAATATTATGAGAGGATTGAAAATCATGAATGGAATAAACAAAATTTGGTTACTTATGAGGTGGTTTATGTCCTTAGATGAGCCCAAATATTCAAATAAGAGGCATTGTTCGTCAGTTTGTCATGCTTAAGCGTGAAATAGCATTTTCGTTGGTTTGTCACTCATGTTTGAAATCGGATTTTTAAGTGCGTCTATGCATCTTTAAAAGAGACTGTCTACCCGTCTGTTAATCAGTTTATTATACGTGTTCGAAATAACATTTTCGTTGGTCTGTTACGCTTAAGTTTACAAAATTTTTTTAGATGTCTATAAGAAGCTCTCTCTCTCTCTTTCTCAGAAAATAACATTTTTTACTACTGTGCACAATGAATGGACGCATCTTAATATGTCCGTTTATGTTTTGTCTTACGAGGGGCGTTCAATAAGTAATATCCCTTCCAGTTGTCTGATCTAGATGAAATTTTGCATGTGTAATGATTTATATCTGTATGGGTTATGTTGCAAAGAACAGTACTGACATAATTGTGGTTTCTGATTTACAGGTGTTTGAACTGAGTCAGGTGTGAAATGGAGCCAGTTAAGTGTCGCGCAGTGATCCGGTTTTTGTATTTGAAAGAACGCACATCAAAGGAGACTTTTGATGAAATGAAAGAAACTTATGGTTATGATGCCCCATCTATGACCTTGTAAAACACTGGCATCGTGAATTCAAACATGGCCGGAAGTCTGTGGAAACAGATCCCAGACCTGGTCGTCCTTCTTCTGCCATTGATGAGGCATCTGTCCGTCAAGTTGAGGCTGCCATTTTGGAAGATCGACGCATTACTATTGGCCAAATAGCCCAAGAGGTCAAGATTAGTACAGGGTCTGTGGAAACTATCATTCATGACCATTTGCATATGCATCAGGTGTCTGCCAGATAGATTCCCAGCTTGCTCACACCTTTCCAGAAGCAAGAATGCGTTGCGTGCTCGAGGATGAATTTGGAGATGGGCCAAGAAGATGAGTCAAAGTTTTTCAAAAGACTGATTACACAGGATGAAACTTGAGTCCATCACTATGATCCAGAGACCAAAGCCCAGTCAATGCAGTGGAAGCACTTGGACTCACCATCTCCAAAGAAGGCAAGGGTGCAGCCCTCCGCTGGCAAGGTCATGCTCACAGTCTTAGGACAGAGTAGTGATGACAGATTTCCTGGCAAAGGGTACCACAATTACAGGAGCCTATTACGCTTCACTTTTGATGAAATTAAGAGAAGCTATCAAAATCAAGAGGTGGGGCAAGATCAACAAAGGTATCCTCCTCCTGCAGGGCAACGCTCCGGTCCACAACTCGCATGTCGCCAGATCAGAAGCACGGGCGTGTGGCTATGAAATCCTCCCCCATCTCCCTTACTCTCCTGACCTTGCACTCTCTGACTTTCATCTCTTCCCAGCCATGAAGTTGTTTATTAAAGGAAAGCGTTTCTCAGGTGATGCAGCCTTGATTTCTGAAGTTACAACGTGGTTGGAGGACCAACCTGGGGTGTTCTACAAAAACGGTGTCCAGAGCTGTATCAAACGATGGGAAAAATGCATAAGTCTGGGTGGTTTTTATGTAGAGAAAGACTAATAACTGTGCCAAATGTTATTAATCTACTGCTATGGGAAATGTGGCAGGAGCATTACTTATTGAACACCCCACGTAATATTCGAAGCAGATCAATTATTTTAATGTAAAAAAATACTTGTTGTTAAGGTTATTTTATCTCACATCCCTGTATAAAACATATATCCTAAACCTATCTATCATCAGAACGAATAATTGACAAAACTAAAACCAAGTACAATTAACACATTTATTTCCAGTTGACACATATAAAGAACAGCAACATAACATCATGCAAAACATAAAAGATATTGGTTTTTACTTTACATTTTAAGATTGGAATATAGGTATTGTGAGAACCCAGATATTCTTCATTCTGTGGGACCCTCGTGGATGATTCTCAATAATTCTGACCCTTTTTGTGTAAAACTAAGAGGAACAACCCAGTCCTAGTTCACCTCAAGTAACGTTCCCTACATACTTGTCATAAATTGTACTCATAGGTGTTCAAATTTTGTCCATTCAATTCATCATTTCCAATCTTCTCATATCCTTCATAATTCAACTCTTCTATTGACCTCTTCCACAAATTTTCCAAATACCAACAATAAAAGTCCTAAAACAAAAGATAAGCATAAACTCAGTTCCCCATCTTCAAACGTGGATTCCTACTATTAAGTCTCTTTTTCCAACATTAGGAGTCTGCATTCCAATCTTCCAGAGGTTGAAATCCACTTACAAGAGACCACACCAGATTTGTTATTTGTATGTAAAACTGGCATTTGTCCATCAGTTTCTATTGATGACTTCAAGATTACAAGTTACTCAAACATGACCTCAAAACCTAACCTTCAAGTTCGTCATAAGCTATGTCCACTCTTCTGCTAGCATTCATGTCTGTGGTGACTTTAATGTGCACAATATTAAATAGCTAGTCCACTCAAAAAAAATTGATGATGGAAGGATTTTTTTGTCACGATTTTTCCATGCAGTTGACAAACCCACGCATGTTCCTGATACTGACGGACATTTTGCAAGCCTTGATCTTTTCCTACCAATCTGCCCTGAACAATGCACATCTATTGCCGTGGCTCTTCTGAAATCCTTCGACTACTTAGTTGTCTCAATTAAGATGAAATCGAAGTTAAATAAGACCTCATATGTTCATTTCTATTACAGAGTGCATCGTTACTTGAGGGCTAATTGGATAGCCTCAGATTTTCATGCATGAAATTCCTCTGCATTCCATGTTCAAAAAGAATGCGTCTTGTATGCATACAATATAACTGACTGGCTAATCGCAGTTCTTTAGAGCTTTATACGCTCCACACAATTTCAACAGACAAAATAACCAACCATGCTACACCCCTTAATGTGCCACCACCGTTTCTTACAGAAATCACTATTTTATTTGGTTTCAACGAAATAGATGTTCTGAAACAAAAGCCACCATTAATACTGCTCGCAACCATTGCAAAAGAGTTATAGAAAATGTAAAAGTGTCCTATGCCCAATCTGTTAAATCTAAAGTGGCTGAGCAGAGGCTTGGTT
Organism: Sepiola atlantica; assembly: GCA_963556195.1. Classification (NCBI taxonomy): domain Eukaryota; kingdom Metazoa; phylum Mollusca; class Cephalopoda; order Sepiida; family Sepiolidae; genus Sepiola; species Sepiola atlantica. The sequence goes on from OY744526.1 coordinate 70,511,127, forward strand.
CCACAAGTTGTGGGCGAATAACAAATATGGTTCTGAACAGATCTAAGACCTCTATTCAAACCACCATTAAGGAACCAGAGATAATATCTTCAGCATCTGATAAAACCAACCCTTTTGCATCAAATTCCAACCTTTGCGATTAGAGCTACCTACCTCTATGACCGTAAATACTCTAAGCGACATCTATATATCTGTCCAGGATGTTGTCAAAGTCATCAAGAACATTGATGCCAGCAAAGCAACTGGTTCTGACAATATTCCAGTCATAGTGCTGAAGAACTAGCTCCTAATCTTACAAAGCTATTCAATTGTTGCTTAAAGGAAACACGCTTCCCATCATCTTGGAAAACTTCTTCAGTCTGTCCAGTATTTAAAAATACTGGCGATCAGATTTCCGCATCTCGGTACAGACCTATCAGTCTCCTGTGCATCATGAGTAAGTTGCTTGAATCTGTGATGAATCAAAAAGTTGTCAACTACCTCAGCAAAAATAATCCACTTAGTGAAAAGCAATATGGATTTCGTCCTGCAAGATCAACAGCTGACATGCTGACTGTAATATCACACAGGATCAGTGAATCTATCGACAGGTACTGCATTTCTAAGTGATATCTCTTGATATATCAAAGGCCTTCGATAGGGTTTGGCAAAAAGGTTTGTCTCACAAGCTTGGTGGCTATAGAATATCTGGAAATTTCCTCTTAACCATAAAATCCTTTCTCTCTGAAGTCTATAAAATAGTTGTTAATGAACAGAAATCAAAAGCACAGAGTATCAATGTGGGCAGGTCTCAAGGATCCATACGAGCCCAACCATCTTCCTGATATTCATCAGCGATCTTCCAAATCATATTTTGAGATCTATGCAGACAATCCAACCATCTACGACATACATTGATGATCAAGATCTTACTGATTCTTTCTTTTCCGACCTGGAGCACGTGGTGCAAAGGGGGAATAAGTAGATTTTAATACCTCTAAAATCAAGCTTCTCTCTTTTCATCACTGACATTCGGATCCTTGTTTTTGCTGAGTTGAAATAAATGGCTCTATCTTTGATGAAGCCCCCTGCTTTGATAAGCTCTTAAGACTAACCTTTACTCCAGACCTGAAATGGAAGACTTACATCAAATCCATTGCTAAGGTTGCAATCTTTCTACCGCTCCAGAAAGTACCTTACTCCTGACACAATCCTCTACCTGTACAAGAGCCAGATCCATCCTAAGATGAAATACTGCTGCCACATCTAGAGACGTGCTGCTTGAAGCACTATTTCCTGCCTTGACAGAGTACAGAATCCACTTCCCTACAGCCCCCTTTCTTACAGAAGAGATGTTGCTCGTCTTTCTCTACTCTGTCGTTATTTTCACGGTAGATGCTCGACTGAGTTCCAATCCCTGTAAAACATTCGCAGCAAAAACGCATCTAGCATCAACTACTGTAAAGAATTTTCTTTTCTTCCTCTGTGTATCTAAAACTAAACGGAACTATCAAGATCTAAAAACTTCCCATCTGTAGAATACAATACCGTGAGGCTGTTTCCCAGATGACTACAACATGGTCGTTTTTAAGTCCAATGTTAACAAATTCTTGTTGAGCCGCCCACTTAAATAATCAAAATCTGACCATTTACCCCATAGTTTCCAATCTGACAATCTCATTAACCCTTTTATTTAATAAGAAGCGTCCAACGAAAATCAGTGATTACATCGGTCAAAACGTTGTGAGAATAGCATCCATGATGAGAACAGTAGCCCGAATAATCGAAATAATACAAATCATTAACCTTATCCTCAAGTGGTCTTCGGTGACTGATAAATATTGAAAAAAAAAACCAACAAAAAAACACTAACATCAATCCATCATTAATTCTTATCCTCAGGTGGCTTTTGTCTTTGATAAGTGGTGACTCATTAGTAAAAAAAATTTAAGAATTTCAATAATTAACAAAATGTAGAATCATTCAGATTTCAAATCGAATAAAATAGCTTTATCTATTTGTTAAATCTTACGTTTTGTCCCGCAGAAATGCCAATCTTAATTTCTGTTATCAGACATTTGCGTCCATCAAAGTGAATAAGAGATGTCATTCCAGGGAAAATCTGAAAAAACATATTCCTTTGTATTCACTGGATATTTTCTCAGAAGATTCCTTCTTACAATTATTCAGAAGAAATAAATTATCCTCAAGTATTTATTCATTATTCAAAGGAAATATTTTACATTTTTATATTGTTATGTTAATGAAAGAAAATTCAACGTGGCCTCTTCTTCAATATTTCTTTCTTTCATTTCTTTAATTATTCTTTTATTACAAAATGTTGAGATAAGAAGTAGCAGCGAAATGATCTAAGACTGTATATGCTGTGAATATATTGATATTGTTCAAACGAAATGTGATATCTCTATTGATGTAGCATGTATATATGATTATATATTTCTATGTTCAACATTCACTCCTAAACTGATTAACCGATCATTATAAATTTTGTAACGCAGCTGCTAGGTATAAAGGTAGGTAATATAGGCTATCGTTTAATTTAGTTTATGCAAAAGAGGCAAAAAGAGTGTGGAAACCCTTCGTGAAAATTCAGATAACTCCGATTTTTGTGAAATTTTAACAACAGGTATAAGGCATCAGTACATTTCCCAAATTTCTTTGGGGTATTTTAAAGGGTTTAAAAAGGCATAATATGGGCACAACCTCCCATTTGAAAATTCAAATATTTCAGATTTTCATTAAAATTTGATTAATATTCATTAGACACCAATTAAACAAGATTCCTTGAATTTCAATTTCTTTTTTATATCCCTTAAGCTTGAGCCTTACATTTTAGACATTTTCTGGAATTATAATCATATAATAGATTTTGTTCAAAATGTGAATAAGGATTCTAGACATAATATTTGGTATCATTATATCTTGATTTTAATCTTCTTAAGGAGACATAAAAATGGCACAAAACTGTTCTGTTCCAGGAATTAATTTTACCCGTCCTGGGACGTGTATTCTTCTAGTATATATATATATATATATATATATATATATATATATATATATATATATATATATATATATATATAATCTTGTTGGACTTTTTGAGTTTGTCATCGATAGCGATTTATCTGATAAATCAATATTAGATTCTAACGAGTCAATTTTTTCCATTTAACCACGTTCTTTGCAATAAAAAATGTATTTTGCATCAGTTTATTTCGAATAATACGACGTATTCCGGCTCAGAACTTTATTAATATGAAGCCATTTTCCACTATTCACTTTCGCAGCACCCGTTTACTAATAAATCAATACGATTTCCCCAAAGACATTACTTTTCTTCATACATTTTCAGCATTCAAAATATTATTTTCGTCTATTGATGAGTCAACTTGGGACTCTAAAACAAACAAAACTATGCGGTTATTCGCTTTTAGACTTTAACATGAGAAAATAAATATCAGTTGAATTCAGAAATTACGTTGGGTTTTACAATAGTATATGTGTTCGTGCTGGACATACATGAATAGCAAATACAACTTTTTACAAATATTTCACGAGACACATTTTTCCTGAGACACCGTTTGCTTCCGATTACACAATTGCTTAAAGTGGCAGATCTTAGTAATTATTTCCCATTTCGTAAACAAACCAATGGGGAATACGACGAATATTTTGGATTCTGCAACTTTGATTTCCAAGTAAATTAATAATTCTATTTTTTTTCAAGACAGAAATTGAGCAACAACAGGTTGATTCTTTGGCTTTTTGGCTAAGAGCAAAGTGTAGTATCTGTTCTGATACTACACTTCTTTTCTTTTGTCAGTGAATAATAAATCCTTATAGAGGCAATTTTAATTTTTGTTCCAATCCAGTGAACCTCTTTTTAGAATGCTGGATTTTCTCCACATTAAAAACCGACCTTGTGTCTAACTCTGCCCTCGTGGGGAGGTAAGTAAATAAAAACAACAAAGAGGAAAATAAACGAATTTTTACTAATTACAGACTTAGACCATATCGTTTGAGTCTACACCGACAAAAGAGAGAAAAGTGATAGTAAAAAACGTACACAGCCATACAAGTCCCATACATTGTCATGCTAACATAGTAATTTGAACGACATTAATAAGGTTTTGCATTGCTAGTGTAGAGGTACAGGTAATTGGTTGTTAATTCAAAGGTTACCGGTTCGATTCCAACCAGCGTTATAATATTAAAAATTAAGTATCAATTTAGTTCAGAAATTACAGTTTGTTTTCCTTTTACATTGGGTTTTGCAGTAATATCGTGGAGTCTGTATTAGCGGTGAACATTCATGAACAGCTATTAAAACGCTTTATTTTATCTTGTTTACAACTTGAAAATTTATACTTGGGTTTACTTTCGGCAGTCTTGTAACTTTTGCTTCCCTTATTTTGTCCTTTAGTCCTCACATTCCATGAGCGATGTTTCTGACAATCTATCCACCCAACACTTATCGTTGGCTAGTCTTTGACCTTGAAATAGTATTTTTATTTTCGCTCCTTACATCTAGTGGCTTCATGCCTTGTCTGGAGCTTTTTCCATGAAAAATAAAATAAAATAATTACAATGTTTCAGTTCTAAACAGCATAAATAGGTATTTGAAATCAAATTATTGATGCGGAATTTAAAATATTATCTTAAAAAACTAATGCCATGTTAAAAGTTTTTTTTTAGGAAGTAAAATTTCTTTTTTAATCACTACTTTAATGTTCTATACTTACATACAACCATTTTGTATATTGCATTCATATATATATATATATATATATATATATATATATATATATATATATATTATGAATCTTTGACAATTCATATATATATATATATATATATATATATATATATATATATATATATATATATATATATATATATATGAACATTATAACTAAAAGGTAAATTTTTAGAGAGTTGGACCTATTGTGAGGTAAGGAAAGCTCAATATACAGACTACAGACTTGGGTGGAATCGTCGTCGTTGGATCTTTTCGTGGATTCTTCTGGATTTACCAATACATCTGAACCCCATACTACTGGGATTTCCGTTTTTGCTGACACTCCTTTACATTGGAAAATACCCGTTTGAACTTATAACTTTTTCAAATTTCGAATATTGACTGTCCTCATCTGTCAACTTATCCATCATTAACCTCCTCTGATGATAAGATTTTAATCTTTGAAAAACCTGGCTTAAGGAATGAAAGAGAAGAAAAATAAATATTGTTATTCACTAAATGTCCTTGTTCTGAACAACCGAAGATTATGATTCCATTTGCAGGTCTAATTATTTTCATTGACTTATCATATTATATATATATATATATATATATATATATATATATATATAAATTCTTTGTAGAATGGTAGGAAAAATCCCAGCAGAGTGCTCGATTAATTAAGAATCAAAGTTAAAAATTAAGAGCATAATATTTATTTATTCTGGTACAGAAAAATTAGTACAACATTCGTACCGTCGGTTTCAAGCACGGAAGGTCTTACCCATCCGGCTCTCTTCAGCTTCTGTTGTCATCTGTTTTGGAAATGTGAGGTCACATGACACTCTTGTTGGGACGCGTTATTTGCTCAGTGTGTTGTGTGTGTTTGTTTAAATTTGAATTTAGTGTCATAAGACCGTTGAGATTTAAAACACGGGAGAAGAAAGAGAATTCAAGATTAAAGGGAATAAAAAGGGGAATAAAAAAGGGGGGTAAAAAATAAAAAAATATATATATGAAAAAATATATATATATATATATATATATATAAATAAATATAAAAAAACATATATATATATAAAAACATTTTAATACTAAGAATAAAGGAATAAAAAAATAATAAAAAAATAAAAAAATAAAAAAAGAAGAAAAAGAGAAAAAGAGTATAAAAAGTGGGTTAAAAAATATATATATATATAGAGAATAAATTGTAGAGAATAAAAAAGAGCGAGAGAGAAAGAAAGAATAAAAATAGAAAGAATAAAATATATAAATAAAATATATAAATAAAAATAATAATAATAAAAAAATAATAAAAATTAAAAAATTAAAGATTAAAAACAAAAATAATAAAAATAAAGAAAGGGTTTCTCTGAAATTCCCGTGAGCCAAATTATGAATTTGTATCATTAGCCGTTATATTTTTGAAGGTATGCGTTCTAAAAATCGTTGATGTGTAAGAATCTTTAGATTGGAGTGATTTTTAATGAAGGGATTCGGATCTAAGGGAGGTAACTAAGATGGAAATATGAAATATTTGAGTTTGTTAAAGTGGGTTTGAAAATTAATCTGGTGGTTGATAAAAGATAAAAAAATTATATCCACATAAATTCCAAGAGCAAAAACTTCGACTTTCACCAAAATGCAAAAATATTTAATTTTTTATTTTTTTTATCTTTTATCAACCACCAGATTAATTTTCAAACCCACTTTAACAAACTCAAATATTTCATATTTCCATCTTAGTTACCTCCCTTAGATCCGAATCCCTTCATTAAAAATCACTCCAATCTAAAGATTCTTACACATCAACGATTTTTAGAACGCATACCTTCAAAAATATAACGGCTAATGATACAAATTCATAATTTGGCTCACGGGAATTTCAGAGAAACCCTTTCTTTATTTTTATTATTTTTGTTTTTAATCTTTAATTTTTTAATTTTTATTATTTTTTTATTATTATTATTTTTATTTATATATTTTATTTATATATTTTATTCTTTCTATTTTTATTCTTTCTTTCTCTCTCGCTCTTTTTTATTCTCTACAATTTATTCTCTCTATATATATATATTTTTTAACCCACTTTTTATACTCTTTTTCTCTTTTTCTTCTTTTTTTATTTTTTTTTATTATTTTTTTATTCCTTTATTCTTAGTATTAAAATGTTTTTATATATATATATGTTTTTTTATATTTATTTATATATATATATATATATATATATATATTTTTTCATATATATATTTTTTTATTTTTTACCCCCCTTTTTTATTCCCCTTTTTATTCCCTTTAATCTTGAATTCTCTTTCTTCTCCCGTGTTTTAAATCTCAACGGTCTTATGACACTAAATTCAAATTTAAACAAACACACACAACACACTGAGCAAATAACGCGTCCCAACAAGAGTGTCATGTGACCTCACATTTCCAAAACAGATGACAACAGAAGCTGAAGAGAGCCGGATGGGTAAGACCTTCCGTGCTTGAAACCGACGGTACGAATGTTGTACTAATTTTTCTGTACCAGAATAAATAAATAAATATATATATATATATATATATATATATATATATATATATATATTATCAATGTTTATTTTATTTTTTTGTGCTGTTATATATTTCTACAAAACACGTTGAATGCATTAATAGTTAGTATTGTTATATATTGAAGTAACCTTGAATGGATGGAAATAACAAGTAAGTTAACAGCAGTTCAACTGTTCAAAATTGATAGGCATAGGATAACATAAATGAAAAAATAAAGCGGAAGTATGAATTAGCATGCTGGGAAATGAGAATTTATTTAGAAAGAATATGTTAAAATGTGAGGTCTCAAAAAACAATATATATATATATATATATATATATATATATAAGTATAGATTTTTATTTATACAAACATTATTGGTTACATATGTGCATACATGTTTCGGTTGTACTCTTCATAGAGAGTCAACCTCTTCTGTGAAGAGTACAACCGAAACATGTATGCACATATGTAACCAATAATATTTGTATAAATAAAAATTTATACTTATGAATAGCTCTACTTGTTATTGAGCACTTTTTATAAACACTTGAGTTTCAACGGATTTACATCTACAGAAACTAATACAATACTTGTATATATATATATATATATATATATATATATATATATATATATCCACCATATTTTTTGTTACAAAATTGGCATAAGTGTCCTGCTGGTCTTTTATGTAGACATCATAATCAGTTTGTTTTCGGTCATGTGATCTTAAATGACTTGCAAGTCTATCTCCGGATCAGAAAGTTTTCCAACAGATTTTACATATATACTCTGGGTGGAAATCATCTGGTATTGAGGGCCAATGCTGTTTCGTGAATTCTCAATTCAGAACGGATATTTTAAGATTCAGTTTCTGTAAAACAGGCGTTGCTAGTCTTTCTCTACTCTATCGTTATTTTCATGGTAGGTGGTTTGCTGACTTCTTTCCTGAAAAACATTCATAGCAAAAACTTATCCAGCACACTGTAAAATTTTCCTTTCTTCCTTTGTGTACCTAAAACTAAACGAAACTTCCATGAACGAAGTTTCTCTCTAAGAACCTCCCATCTGTGGAACCCAATATCACCGAACTGCCTCCCAGCTGACTATAATATGGTCATTTTCAAGTCCAATGTTAACAAATTCTTGTCGAGCCGTCCTCTGAAATGATCAAATTTTGCCTATTTCACCCATCCTTTCCAACTCTCTCAAAGTATTGTTGATTGTCTAACTGACAAACATATTAACACTTATCCTCGAGTAGCTTTTGGGCCTTTAAAAGTGGGGACACATTAGTATAAAAAAGCATGACAAATGAAGGAAAATATATGCTTTGAACGATTAGCAACTCCTTGAGATAAAAGACACTGAATTCAGCCTCTCAGAGGAAATCAAGAACTGAAACTGATTTGTATTTTCTCATTACAAAAATGTAATTCATAATAATCAGAATTCTACAAATTTTTGACTGTTTTGATCTATTGTGAGTTTTTGGGGTTTTGCCAATTATTGTTAGAATCAGGTACTTACAGTAGGGGTGATGTAAAGTTTTCTGTAGAATGAAATTGACACTTATAAAGGGTTCTAATAGTTGATAGGAAAAATCTTCATAACATTATAAACACAACAGATTATACACTCATGGACTAGCAGCCAATCAGAACTCAGAGAATAGACTTGTCCATATAAGCATAATGGACCATCACAGCTATTTTATAAAGTGGCTTTTTAGTGTTCTTTTCACTTTATTTTTTTTGTAGCTCAACTGGTCAGACAGTTGAGCACTGACTACTATAGGTTCAATAATTTCAAACATCGATCGTGGAATACGAAATAGTATGGGTCTAATTTTACTAATTTACTGGTTATATTGAGAGACAAATACTTCCAATCATCTCGACAGATATGAAAGCGTAAAGTATTGACTTATAATAAATGATGGGTCATTTAATTGTTGAAGAGAGGTTCGACTTTTCTGGTAATAAATAAATTTAATATCAATTTGA